>NQII01000090.1:440298-519241 GCA_002778355.1 Clitarchus hookeri
TCTATACGATATTAGGCAAGTGTATCAGTTTTCTTTGACCCTTGTGTGTATTTCCTCCCATGCTTTCGTACCATAGATCAGTGATAACTGAATTTATTAGGAACGGGCGATGCAGATATAATAAAATATTATAACAAAATGTTGAGTATAATATTTTTAGGTAACATGCCAGCCAGTAAGGCTCTTCTGTTGGGGCTCATGGTAAATATATGCCACTTTGAAGAGTAAATGAAAACAAAAAAAAATGCAGTTTTAGGAACACGGGGAATCTAACTAACACCACAACCGTGTTAATACAATTAAGTTCAAATATGTTTTTCAATCAACAAAATGCCCGGAAAATTTGTTAAAAATGGCTATTTACACAATACTACACCAAAGAAAAGGAATAAAAACAAGCCATCTCGGTATCAATTTGATTCGAATATTCCTGGCCTTCAGAATTACCACTTTACAATTCGCCCGTAAAGCAAAAAAGGCCATAGAGTGAACTCAACTGACCCTGGTATAATTCTAGGGAAGGGAAACTAAAATACTCGGAAACGTAAAGTCTACATTAAAATAATGGCTCCAGCCACGAGTGTATACAAAGTGACATAGAAGGTGTCAAATACGAGCCATAAAAAGAGGAAAATTATAAAGTGACATACATATCTCTGGATAATATTAAAACTGCTTTACTATCGTCGTGCAGTTCTCAGCGCAGCCTCTAACGGATAGAGCTGCCTCTTGAATGAGACAATTTTTTCGATTCAATATCAGTATCGTCTCATTCATGTTGATCGTGCCTCACAATGAAATAAATAATTTATACGTGGTTCGTGGTTACTTAGAACTTATAAAAAGTTTGCAAAATTAATTTTCCTCTCAACTACATGCATTCGAATGTAAAAAATTTTCCGTGGCACTTACATTAATTTTGGCAACGAATAAAAAAAAATAATGGCAAATATTAACGATTTAATAGAAGTGTCAATGTTTAAAGTAGCAGGGAGGGACTTGGTTTCTTATTAGTGCAACACCGGACACGGTAATGACAGGTTTCGTAGTAGTAATTTTTTTAATTCGACATTTCACGGTATCAGTTCATAAACGTGTAAACACTTGTCATTAGGTCCATTACAGTGTTTTTTTTTTTTACACATGGGACGGAAGGTTACACGGGGATTTCAAAGTGCTCATTCAATTGCAAACCACTTGTAAGAGATTTATATTAGGGCGAGCGGTTGGCTTTAGTGCCATACGAATACTTAGTGGGTCTTAAGGCCAGCACTGTGCCTTTCAACCAAGGCGAACCGGGTTTGATCCCTGCCAAATCTGCCAGTGGGTATACTCAGGGCTCTCCTGCTCGCTCCATCCGGCTCATTCAGTTCCGAATATACTCTTGTGTCAAATTTCATATCTCACTTTAGAATTAAAAACTATTTCACCTGTTACGAGTAGAGATCAGGTCTAAGCTGAGCGGCCTGCCTGATCACAGCTTCACTTATTTATCCAGGACACGGGCCGTGATTGCTTAAATTAGTTGTGAAACTGGGTACAACACAGCCTATATAGGTCAGTGTAGCCCGTGGGCAGTGTCTTTTGTCGTCAGGCCATTGGAACGAGAAAAAAACTTAAGATGGATGTGTCCGGGCGTCGACTTCCGCCATCTTAATCAACCTCCGTATTCAAGAAATTGGTGGGGACTCTCCAATTAAACTTTACTCAGCATGTGGCTTGTTAATGCTTTATAATTAAATATAAATGAGTATTTCGGTATATTTGTATAGCTCCCCCGCGCATATTCAATCATATTTGTATTGAAATAATATTGTACAACCTTAATGTAAAATGAACCCATTTTATCTAGTGTTCATTGCATAATTCTTATCAATAACTTGCATTGTCCCTATAGCCCCGTTAAGATATGATGATGATCCATAAAATCATAACACATCGTAAAAGTCTGACAAAATAGGTGGTATCCCCTGCATTTAGGTAGGGTGTTCCCCATATTCAAAACTTCGGAGTTACTCAGTGCCCTAGATTCGGATGTAACTTGTCATACGTGATTTTGATTTCCAATTATTAAAAATGTTGGTTATCATGAAATTCTCTGTGGTATTGGTTTTAAGTAAATTAGTGCCCGCAAAACATAATGTCGATAAAAATAACACAAACCCTTTCAGACCCGTTTTAATTTACGGTTTCAGGTGTTGGAAACAAAAAATGTTATGATGCATGCTGTACCTAAGTCAACACAACACTAGTAGCTATAAAATAGCGGTTCGAACGCAGCATCAAAGACAGGGACACAGGGCCACTAAATCTTCGTAAGGAAATGACAAACTTCATGCGTTTGCATTCCGCTTTGACAGCGGCCATCTTGGCAGCCAGTGCCAAAATATTCCAAAATTCCAAAACATTTCCAAAATTTTGGCTAAATTAAAAAAAATTCTTTTAAAAAAATTATTATTTTACAAAATTATTTTTAAAAAAATTTAGTTTTTCAAAATTTACGTTTTTAAAAGGTTGATTTAATATTTTAAAATTTTGATTCAAAATTTTAAAAGGAAAAAAAAATTTTTTCTTAACATTTCAAAAGTTCCAAAAAATTATTTTTTCTCACTCATTCCCTGGCGGCCATGTATGTTGGCATGTCCCAAAGACAACACCTAGACGTAAGTCATGTCCCAAGAGAGACGTCAGCCATGACATATCCTCGGGCTACAAGACTTCAAGCTCTTGCATTCGCTGGGAGGGGGTGCCGCAGTAATGCAATGGGTAGAGCGCATGTTAAAATGTCACACTCTCACATTCCATAGCAAGAGGGGTGCCACAGTGACGCAATGGGTAGAGCGCATGTTAAAACTACATGCTCCCGCATTCACAGGGGAGGGCAGGCATGTCCCAAGAGAGATGCCTGCCATGGAGTAGATGACAAGTTAAACGTCACACTCTGGCATTCAATTTCAACCGCGGGCGGTAGTGTAGTGGATAGAGTGAGGAACTTCATGCTCCCGCATTCACAGGGGAGGGCAGCCATGTNCAGTAATTCAATGGGTAGAGCGCATGTTAAAATGTCACACTCTCAAATTCCATAGCAAGAGGGGTGCCACAGTGACGCAATGGGTAGAGCGCATGTTAAAACTACATGCTCCCGCATTCACAGGGGAGGGCAGGCATGTCCCAAGAGAGATGCCTGCCATGGAGTAGATGACAAGTTAAACGTCACACTCTGGCATTCAATTTCAACCGCGGGCGGTAGTGTAGTGGATAGAGTGAGGAACTTCATGCTCCTGCATTCACAGGGGAGGGCAGCCATGTCCCAAGAGAGATGCCTGCCATGGAGTAGATGACAAGGTAAATGTCACGCTCTAGCATTCCATTTCAACAGGGGCCATGGTAGCATATTGGATAGAGTGATTGTTAAAACTTCACGCCCTTGCATTCACAGGGGAGGGCAGTCGTGTCCCAAGAGAGACGTCTGCCATGACCCTCGGGGGGCTCCTTACAGCAACGCGCCCACCACGAGGGTGCCGCAGTGACGCAGTGCATAGATTGCAGTTTCTCCCAAGAGAGACGCAAGCCATGACAAATATGCTAGAGCCTAGCATGTGTTTAAACAATAATAATGATAGCCCCTTCTCCCCAGCCTCGCGGCCCTGCCATGTCGAGAGAGAGAAAAATTATATATACAGGTCTTATCATCACACACACACACACTCCCCCTCCCTGGAGCAGTAGCAGCAGCATCCTTACATACACATGCGCTCGTGTCCACGTCCAAGAGCGATGTCGCAGACCGCATCACACACATCCTGGCTTATCGACACTTACCTGATGCCGTGTTGTCCTCCCAATTACCATCGACATGGCATAACCACGTAGATGGTTCCCGGGCTTGGAACAGGGCAGTACACTATTCCTATGACACGACCAATATATATATATATATTGTTGTGAAAAACACGAATGTTTGTATACCTGGAAAGGCGACAACAACTTGCATGTGCTCCAGTATACAGTCGAGAAAATGAAAACATGTACAGGACGTGCTGGTAACAGGCCTAGCAAGTAAGATGAGCGCTTGCATGCGCTCCAGCATGTTACTACCCAGTATACCCGGCTAGGAGAAAACTGCAATCCTTGCAAGGGCTACAGTACACTGATCAGACTGTGTGTGGGCCAATCAAATAGTATACCTGTCAAGCCATCTGGTCNCCTTGCAAGGGCTACAGTACACTGATCAGACTGTGTGTGGGCCAATCAAATAGTATACCTGTCAAGCCATCTGGTCTTGCTCGGGCTTCAGTGTACTGCAGGAAAGAAACAAACTGATAATCTACCTGACAATGTTAGGAATGTACCTTTTGAACGAGCTATAGTAGACTATCAGGCAGCATACCTGACAAGCCTGCAACACACTTGCACCTGCTACAGCATGCTTATCAAGAAAGATGGCTACCAAAACACCCTCAGCAATATACCTGTTAAGCGGAATACAAAGACGCCTCTAAGTGCTCCAGTACACGCAGGGAGATATAACACTCTCTCCGAGATGACATACATTACTATGTAGGCCTGACCCAGATCTGTTTTTTCAGTTTAGGTCTGATAGCCATAGGGGACGGTATGAATGGCATCATTCAGGACTTTTAGTTTGTCGTCCATACATGAAAGCACTAGTTTGTTCAGGCGCTCGGTGTAAACTTCGTGGTGGTACGAGCTAATACTACTGACCTGTACTCTCATGCTGCGCTGGGCCAAAAGGATGCGCCGATAATCGTAAAATATTAACGTGTTTTCAACTACGCACCTCTGTATCCCCTTAGCGCGTTTCACAACTNGATGCGCCGATAATCGTAAAATATTAACGTGTTTTCAACTACGCACCTCTGTATCCCCTTAGCGCGTTTCACAACTGTATTCTGGCAACAGTAAGCATACGTCTTCGCCCACAACCCGGCTAACTCAACCATATTGTTACCCGCGCACTCATNGTATTCTGGCAACAGTAAGCATACGTCTTCGCCCACAACCCGGCTAACTCAACCATATTGTTACCCGCGCACTCATCCTTAAACTTCCCAATCACCTTGGCATTGACTGGAGAATAGCAGGGATTAGTGGGAAGGTAGCTGCTGGTGTCGAACTCCGACATAAGCGCAGGGTCAGAGGCGAGGTCGCTGTAAAAGTGAGCACAGTCGAGCTCCATTATATAGGAATCTACCGTGAAGAAGCTAGATGTTGTGTGGAATTCGCCAGATGGCAGATTCTGTGCGAGAGTTTCCAAGCTGGCAGACATGAATCTAAATTTGTCGATGATTTGAATGGTGAATTTTTCGCCCAAACTTTTACTAAAGGTGATGAGTTTTCCACGGTATGCGGAATAATAAATATGTCCTAATAATAGTAGCCAAGCTGCTTAATAATGAAATTGGCTTCATACATCAAGTTATGGAAGAGTATCGGCAGTCTCTGGGGGCTACGACGAAGCTNTGCTTAATAATGAAATTGGCTTCATACATCAAGTTATGGAAGAGTATCGGCAGTCTCTGGGGGCTACGACGAAGCATGTTGCAGTTATTACAAGATTCCCCGATAAAACTGCCGGTAAAATGATCATGATCATTCATTTTTCGGTTGTCATAGGTGAACATGCCAGAACAGTGGCAGCAGGTAGTGGCTAGAGCATAGCCAGCCTGTTCCCCGTGTGTTAGTGCTCGCATAGGTTCAGAGTGACTATATATGTCTTTCACCAGGAGACCTATCCTAACCACCTCTTCCATGAAGCGTTTCGATGCACCTTCGCCCATGTAAATAGTTACAACCGGGGGTAGACTGGTCGTCTTGGAGGCTGGAATAATTGCATTGTCTACTTTGATGTATATGCAATAAGAATAGGGCTCGTGTTTTTGGTACCTATATGTGTAGGACGTGTCCGGGTTCGGCTGACACGTCTGCACAGGCACCAGCATTGCCTCGAAGTCTGCATATACTATGATAGGTACCTTATTGCAGTTTTTGTAATTCTGGAACTTGAGCACAGGCGGCTTGCCGTCCGTGGCCGGCTTCTGCATGTCTGCGCGAACAGCACTATGGTCATTACAATACCTCCTGTGTTCGGCCAGAGTTTCGGCACCCGTCAACCCGGTCACACTTGGAATATCTGCATATGCTACGAAGCATCGTTAAGAGATAAACAGCATGTTTGTAACCAGTCACCTGGGAGCGATCCAGTCGAGAGAAATTCTTTATAACAATAGTGCGAGTTCTGGTCCTCCACAGTGCTGAGCAGAAGCAAATCAAAGAGCTGGGCCAGTTATTCACATATCACCCATATTGGCATTACTTTTGTATTCTCGTCGAGTGCGTGAATATTGATACTGACCCCCGGATAAGCTCTCTCAAACCTTGTTATTTGATGTAGAGTGGTGGGTAAATCTAGGGTTGAAAAATCTTAGCACGTCTCCAGTCTGGTGTAGCGCTGGTCGACGCGCTGCAGATCCCTCCCCTCTACAAAGCATGCCAGTATTGCCCATTTAAAGCACTGCAGGTCAGCATTCTGCGGGTTGAGAATCGCCCCTTTCTTCGCGAAACCTGCAGGCAAGGGGATGCACAATGAGACTCTTAGGGAATCGAGCTTATTTATGCATAACTGGACCCATTTCACGGCAGTGATGGTCCAGCCACTGCCCTTCCCAATATAGTCCGTCTCCTCCTGACAGATCTTTGCAATAGTGGCCGACACCACCACCTCTATATCGGCCACATTAAATACTGGCACGTTCATCATCTTAAATTCGTGACGATCTACCTCGTCGTTGTGCGGCTCCGGTTTTCTATAAATGCACTCGAAAAATATATTGAATTTGCTCGCCCCCTGGTTCTTGACTTCCTGCTCGTGTTGGCCAATAACATTTTCTTTCATACTTTCGAGGTAGCCACAAATGTCTACGGCCACCCTCGAGGTATTCTCGGCTATGTATGTTCGCATAACCTCATTGAACGCGCTTTCCACCCCCAAGAACTCATACGAGTTGCCTTCACCAGCCCCAGTGGCAGTAAAGCCTCGACGAAAGCTACCCTCGCTCGCAATAGCCGGAATTGCATGGGAAGGCCCGGGCTGCGGGCTTGCCACTCGTGCATGCTTCGCCTCCTGGAAGGTGGGGTTTGCAGCACCAGAGCACTTTGCGCAATGCGCACAAAGTCGATCGGCTCTGGTAAACTGCCGGCCACAGGTCTCACATTGTAATGGTTGAACTGTGGGATTCGCACAACATGCTCGTTCATGGCAACGGGCATCGCAAGGACACCCGAAGCCCTTATTGCAGAACGTGCATTTGGACGAGGCAGCCTGCCTGATCACGCCTGTACAAATAGTTCCATGTCCTAAGAGATGTTATGCACGTGCGAAGGAGCGTCCGCACCACTCGCACAAATATTGGGCGGGCTGCCGGAATGCATTGAGAGCGCAATTGCGCTCGTGGCGTAATCCATTCCGGTGATCTGTAAACAACTGGTCACAGAAACCACACTGTAGTGCGGGCCTACATATATTAGGAGGAGGAGTAGTCAACGCAGCAGAGGATGGACACAACGCTGGTGACAATGAACCTGTTGCTTCCATATCTTGAAATGTTAATATATGTCTGGCGGTGGTGGCAGTGGTGGTGTTGCAAGATGCTGGGGAGATATCCTACTAAACAAACCCCACCCCACTGTATAGAAGGGGGAACAAACATGCAAATGACGTTAAACACAAAACAGCGGGGCCAGTACATGTACATAACACTCTAGATAAAGTACAAATAAAAACTGTGTGTTTATATATATAAATATATAGAGTAGGGGGAAATATGCAAGTGAGTTCGCCAGGCCTCGACCCGGGAGTACAATGCCTAGTGGATGTGTTGAACAAAGGGAGGGAAACAGTGAAATGGTAGGCATCCTCCTCCTGAGTCTCGAAGCTTGGTGAAATGCATACAGTGCATATGCTAGTTAGAGAGTAAATGTATTATCTGCCGAGGCCTAAACCCACAAGGAGATGCATGCAGGATATGACTCCTACTATATAAGACAAAAAGCCTTATGGGAATGGTTACTGAAACCCCCATGCTCACACACTGCGTTAAACGAAAAGTTCACAGTCCTCGTGCTGGAATGTATACACAAGGCCAGGCAGGGGACCAGTTTGAAGTGGTCGGCTGGTCGGTCTTCGCCGACTAAGGGCCGTATAGTGGAAAAAAAACACACACCGCGATAGTGTTCATAAGATATATATCTAGTACCTCAGCACAACACATGGCCTCCCGACGACGAGTAAACAACTCAATTTAATGCTCTGGAATAGAACACCCCGTGTTCATGAGAGCAGTGTTAAAACTCAGAACAGAAAGTAGTTACTTGTACTAGACACACACACAAAGGCGGCCACGTTGGCTGTCAAGTGAGAAGTGCACAAATATTAACGTGCAGTGATATGAACTCCCATTGAACAACAACCATCTGCAGCAGAACCGATAGATCGGTTACCCGATTTATGTCTACTCGCCAACACACACGATGCAGAAGAACACTTACCCAGAATTGATGTATGTTAGCGGTTAGAGCGGTAGCAGATGCCTGTGAACTGTCGTGGAGGCTGAGGACACATCTAGTGTTACGTGCAGAGAGCTGCAGCAGCCATATGTCGTCTTGGCATGTAAATTTACATACACTATATACCAAGGTGTTGTCGGCTCGACACTGGCACGTACCGATCAGTGGTCTGGCAACAAGTGAAAGTGTAGCATTCTGCGAGGTTGTATTTATACCCCCTATCACAATGGGCCAGCACGGAGAAACTTGTCCACCAGTTATGTCACTCGCCTTGTGCAGGTGGAGGACGCATATACGACTACTCACACACACAGAGTATGGCGGTACTTGCGTGTATCATAACTTGCCCCTTAATGGTGTGTTTACTACTTGTGCTTTCAATATACTAGCAGGTCTTGTTATTGCAGGTTTCCACCCAGAACATATATTTTTGTGTGACTTGCGACTTGGTGATAGGCAAGCAGCAATGCGTCTGTGTACGGTGTTTTGCAGTTACTGTATACTAGCATGGGAGGTTGGTTTGTTTTGACAGCTCACTCTCTACACTCAGAAATAAGATCACTCAAGAATTTCAGAACACATATATATTGTCACATAAAAAGAATGCAAATTGGTTTGATTACACACAACAGCATTTCTCTCACCCTACACTAGAAATACGACCATTGTCACAAACACCTTACAGGATAGGTATTGTTTCTGATTAAACCACAACTGAACGTACACACAAGACGTGTTTCAATTGCACTTATGCATAAGTACCACAAAACAAGTAATTGTCAGTTGTTACACAAACAAACAAATCAAGTACGAAGAAATATGTATTACAATTCCTTTTTTATTTGCAAAAAAACAGTTGTGATTAAACAACACACACATAGAGTATCACAAGAAGTATGTACATTGAGCTTTTGCTTAAGTACTACAAAACAAGTTAGTGCCAGTTGCGTTGCTAACACAATCGTAAATTAAGTACGAAGAATTATACATATAAAATTCCTTTTATGCAAAAAAAAAACAAGCCATGTTTTCAATTACGTGAACACATCAAAACAATAACGATACCTATACAATTTAAGCAAATGTTTTTGTTAAAAACATTGCAAATAAAATGTTTTCGTGTAACCCCATTTGCGAGCGCAACAGTAAGTAGTTTTAAGAATAAAACCATAATTATACAATTAAAGAAAAGATTGACACACCATACTAATTGTTGTAAAGCATTTTTTTTTTAAAATACATTACAAATAAAACCTTTGTGCACTACACCTTTGCAAGCAGGGTATCGAAGAGCTGTAGCAGTACGGTTTTCCACTCTGCAAATGTTAAATTTCTCACGTCACGTAGTGAATAATTACCGCAATTCAGGCAGTCGGTGGCGGCAGCAGCTGTCTTCCTCTTCCTCTTACTGTCAGGGCTAGGCTCTCACTGGCGAGGGCCCTTAACTGCAGCATCGTTCTTCTTATGTTTGGCGGCAGTGGTGGGCCGCCGGACAGCGTCTTCGGCAATGTCAATCATGACAGCAGCACCCTTCTTCGTACATTTGGTGGCGGTGGTGGTGACATCAGGCAGCTGGGTGACAACATCCATTACATGGCATCGGTACACAGTTGGGAAAGTGAACACGAATCGCATCGTTTAGCAAAGCGTGCGTAATCACCTCAAGGCAAGGGAGTGTCTGTTCGCATATTTTGAACTACACATCTCCCTAATACATGGCAGTTGTTCATCTGTTGACACAGCTCGTATGAGACAGGAGCGTGGGCAATCAGCCAATGTGCTATGCCATCACACTGTTCACTATACGAGCGTGCATCTGGAGTGGTGGTGGTGGTGGTGGTGGCTGGATCTCCTGCAGCAGCAAGTTCACAGGTGATGGCACCGGCCCCAGGTGTCACACTGCTGTAGGTGGTCTACTGACGAAACAGTACATTCATCTCGAGCTCATTGAAGTCGACTGGTAGGTAAACAGAGTGTTTATATAGCATCTACACAGCGTCGACACGAGCTTTGACCAATAGCAGGAGAAGGTGTGCAAGTAGATCGTACACAACCTGGCAGCATTTGCACTTGTTGTGACAAGTCAGTTCACCCTCGAACGACGTCGTACCGCCTTCACTCTTCATGATGTAGTAAAAAAAACAGCTGTTGGTGTTGTTTAGGCGTTACTTATATACAGCCTCCCCACACACACATACATGAAGCAATTGAAGCACTTGTCAGTTCAATTGAAGAAACAATATATCTTAGCAGCACATGGTAGAGTCCATTTACTGCCACAGTCTACAAACGTGGTCGTATGTATGTGTCCTCTACACTCTTCGGACCAGCAGTAGGTAGAGCCGGTATTGACGTCGCGCAGGACATGGTTCATTTTCTTGCTCCCATGGAGATGTTCATGACATAGTTCGATAATATCTTCAATTTCGGCACATGTTGCTGGTATTCGGCCATTTTCAGGCAGCTCGCTGTTTGGCCGGAGATTGAAGACGGCACACTGTTCGCACTGGTAGCAGGGCAGAATGTCCCAGTGGAAGTTGTCGCAGGTGTCGTGATATCCCCACAAATGATTGTCACCGTCACAGATCTGCACTTGCTCGTGTCCCAGCTCAGGTTTAANTGATATCCCCACAAATGATTGTCACCGTCACAGATCTGCACTTGCTCGTGTCCCAGCTCAGGTTTAAACACCACTATTCTATAACCAATAAAATAACTCGTATACAAGTTCACATCTTCCGGCAGAAACATCACACAGTCACGTACGTTTAACGTATTACACATGACGGACGATAGTTATCTTCTGAATGATACACAAATGTCTACTGCGGCAGTTACAAACACTTGTCCCTTCTTATATTGTAGCCAGATACGCCTCGCAAGTTAACAGAGAACACATAGTCGTCCAAATAATTTTACATCTGTTCATGCAGGTCGTATGATGGTCGCCGGTACAGCACTCTGTCCAGCAGGAAATTACACTGGCAATGGTAGCATCGCAAANATGCAGGTCGTATGATGGTCGCCGGTACAGCACTCTGTCCAGCAGGAAATTACACTGGCAATGGTAGCATCGCAAATTTCATACGCTATTGCACGAGTAAACTAAACCTGATATATATTCTCGGATCCTGCTTGCATTAACAGAGTACTGAGTGAGCAAGGCAGCTTAATTCCGAGCCTTAGGTGATATACAGCACATGATGTTACATTACATGGTACCGAGAGAAAACTATCCTCATTGGTACGACACGCCCAGTGTTCGAGTCCGGTACAGCATTCTACCTGGGCGGGCTGACCGGGAGGTTTGAAGTGTCGCAATAGGTGCTTAAATTACGCTTCTGTTCCGGCCCGGCCACGAAGACCATCTCGCTCCCGTTTAATAATGTGCTAAGAACATCGCTCACTGTATCATATTATACATCACCCACACTCCAATTGATATCATGATAGTATTCTTCCAGCCATATATTTGTTACTTTGCTTTTAACGTCTAGCTCATGCCATGGAAATGGCGGTAAGAACATGCGTGTTTCTATGCGCCCATCAACATATGCCACGCACATATGTTTTATAATGAACCAGCGCTGTGAGACGAAGCCCTGAAAGTTCACGTACATTATGCTGGTCGGGGAGTACTTTAACAATCCTGTCTCTCACATTGTACGTTAGGAGTCTGTCGTGAAGTATTGACGAATNTGCTGGTCGGGGAGTACTTTAACAATCCTGTCTCTCACATTGTACGTTAGGAGTCTGTCGTGAAGTATTGACGAATATGCCTGGGTGGAGGCCCGAAAATTCACCGCGGCAGATATTTCAATCTTACAGTCTACCAAGCCCGATTTAATTCTATCATCCTGTTTACTAACGTCAAATACCAGTAGGGGCACTGTGTTCAGAAAGGCGTTCGGTTCGAGTGAGGGGGCCTGTGTTTGTCCGTAGTATGACCGCTGAAAGTTCGCATACATTTGATAAGGGACCATATATGCACCGTTTGTAAAATCAATGTTCAAATCTACATNTGCTGGTCGGGGAGTACTTTAACAATCCTGTCTCTCACATTGTACGTTAGGAGTCTGTCGTGAAGTATTGACGAACAGGCCTGGGTGGAGGCCCGAAAATTCACAGCGGCAGATATTTCAATCTTACAGTCTACCAAGCCCGATTTAATTCTATCATCCTGTTTACTAACGTCAAATACCAGTAGGGGCACTGTGTTCAGAAAGGCGTTCGGTTCGAGTGTGGGGGCCTGTGTTTGTCCGTAGAGAGACCGCTGAAAGTTCGCATACATTTGATAAGGGACCATATATGCACCGTTTGTAAAATCAATGTTAAAATCTACATNGACCGCTGAAAGTTCGCATACATTTGATAAGGGACCATATATGCACCGTTTGTAAAATCAATGTTCAAATCTACATACAGGTAAGCCTCGGAGTTTACAAAAAAGTTATGTTCTTAATATTGACATGATCAAATTTCGAGCAGTCTGTATTGAGGACATTTCGCCTGCCTGTCTGAAACTCAACAATTATATATCGCGGTTTTTCACTCGTGAAACTACTTTTAAAGTTCCAATTTACANCCTGCCTGTCTGAAACTCAACAATTATATATCGCGGTTTTTCACTCGTGAAACTACTTTTAAAGTTCCAATTTACACTCGTGGAGGCAGAAATACTCGAGTATGTCTCTAAACTCCGTGTACAAAACGCAATATCTACGTTCCTTCCTTTTCCCGCATATTTCATTAATTTTACGCATTCAGACATGTTGACCAGCACATGCAGTAATAACCAGTCAATCGTACGTATTGCTAACTTCGCAGCTTCTGCTCCCGTGTCCTGAAGCACGTTCGCCTACGTGTTAGCCATCTGAATAACTAACACTTGCTTTGAATTAATAATCACATACTTGTAATCTTCCGCGAACCCAAACAGCATAGCTAGTAGGATACAAACTTCTAATTTCCCGCTGGCATAGACAGGGACCTTAAACTCCTTGTCGATGCCCCAGCCCGTCATTTTGGCGGCGGGCAATTGGTTATGCATTAATGACAGATAGTTCTTTATGTTGGCTGTGATTCCAACATCTTGCGTGGTGTCTACCTCGCACCTGTTCAGTTCATACACGATTCTACTTATCATGTGAAGTATACCGTTTCTAATGATTTTAGTTGTCGCGGGAAGCTCGTTGCCTGGCTTTGTCAGTGTTCCACGGAAGCGCAAATATGAGTTACACAGCGCCATGTATANGTCGCGGGAAGCTCGTTGCCTGGCTTTGTCAGTGTTCCACGGAAGCGCAAATATGAGTTACACAGCGCCATGTATATATCTTGGTTTTGTACCAGGATCCAAACCTCAGACGAGGGTACGTATGGGCCCGGCAGGTAGGGTGAGTAAGTGTGGATATCAGAATTGGTGATCGCATCTTCCAACCCCGCCGGCTCCGCAACGTTTAATATTTCCACATCCATTCCTGATTGTCAGGACCAATCTTCAAAGGAAATGCATGTTTTCAGGTGTTAACTCTCTGCGTGCTCGACTCGTACTGACTGTATATTTGNGACCAATCTTCAAAGGAAATGCATGTTTTCAGGTGTTAACTCTCTGCGTGCTCGACTCGTACTGACTGTATATTTGTTACCTAGGCGGCTTTTATTGCATTAGCATGCTTAATTTTCAATCCCATCTTTCTTTAAATGCGAGCGGACCGTTATCTCCTCGCCTCGAAAATTAATCAATCGACTCTCTTGGTCCACTACAGATACTATGACCTCCTGTATGTTCTCCGTCTCTACCGGAACATAAATGGGTGTTTTCGGTACATTTACGAGCTTAAATCCGGGTGGCACCATCGCTGAAAATTTGTGCTGTGTCTGGCTGTGCTTACCATTGAGATACGACTCGTTAACCAAATTGCAGTTTATTCTTATTACATTTACAGGGAATATTTTTACCGGCAGCGTAGATTCGTGTGTTTTATTAGCCTTGTATGTGGTGTTCTCGAATACAAGCATTGAGGCGGGAGTATCGCTGCTTGAGAAGTCTACCTGCACACTACACTTCATCTCGTTGTGCAGGGTGTTCGCATTACCATGCAGAACTAATGTTGTGTCCTCTACCAGCTCCCGCGTAAGATATTCGCCTATGTCTTCAATCCCATACGAACCTGTGGGTATACGCACCTCCCCTCTCTTCCCGCCACCCTTAACGTAACAGAACATACAATTTCGGTCATCTATGTTCGGTACCGAGAAGTACAATTGAAAATCAATCACCGCCACAGAGTGGTGGGAAGTGCATGGAACGCAATTCCGAACTGTTGCCCAACAAGATCAAGGTAATGGACATGACTGAGGTGCACAACTAGCACCTACTCGTTAAGTATATATCTGGTAAGGAAGCGCAGACAAAGGGGTCCGCAGTTCCATTCTCGGGGCTTTTGCTCTGCTCCGTGTTTATAGTATACTCGTGCTCCTCTGAAATACGTTTTCAGTTCTGGCAGGGTCCTTAAGTTTCCAAAACTGTCAAAGTAGTGGACCGTATTGCCATTCTTTTTATATGCAGTCCAATGACTACCCGGACCTGTGCTACTATCGAGGTTTACTATGCCACACTCTACCCGGCATGCGTGATGAGGTAGTCGATCTTGCATGAAGACTCCCCAGAAATTACCTATTTTTAATTTTCGTGCATATTTACATATTCCAAAGTTGGTTAGGGGTGGGCTGGCAGCCCCGTTAAGATCGCCTCATTCTTAAGCCTTGCCGAGTTCTCTTCCTGCCCCCTCCCCTGTCATTTGTTTGTAGGGACATAGGTACATCCCGCGACCGTTTTTTACAAGCGCCTCCATACATCTATTGTATCTCAAAGTCTCCATCAAGCATTTGATCTTTGGCCATATTAACGGCCCTGCCAATGCCACTGGCACAGCCGATAAGGCTTCCTAGCACTCCAAGTGCAGGCAACATAAAAGGTAGAATTCCACCTCGTTTCACTACACTATGCGATTTCCTGCCAGTGCGTCACTTTCTCGTCCTTCCAAATTTCAATCCCATGCCGCATTTCACCTCAGTCTTCATAATTTTCGACACCCCCGCACTGTTAGGCGTTCTCCGAGCTTGGACTGCGACGAACCTACTATTGACATTGCTTTATCCACCAGAATCGTATCGGCCATTATCTGTTAACTTAGTACTTGTTGCGTACGCAATATCTTGTTCCTTGCACTCACTGTCTAACACTGTAATCTTCTCCCCAGCCTAGTGCCTCGAAGGGAAGTTGTTAATTAATGTATTTTCCAGTCCACTTCCTTTCTTGGCGCATTGCCCCTACGACACATACCTATAAACTGACTTAAATTTCATAGTGTTACTGCTTTATACATTTTGTGATAGCAGCTGGACTGATGTAGTGTTCGTTCTTAGGGCACCTCCATGTGTGTGTTGAGATAAAAACTTTTTCGCACTTGGCCTTGGAGACCTTTGTGTGTGTTGACACGTGTCCGCTTCTCTTCCTATGTGTTGCGGTGGTCTGTGTTGCCACGCGAAGGATGCCGATATCTTCATCCGGGCGGCAGGCACCAGCCCTGGTGATTGTGTAACCGCTCCCCCACTCTACCATGCAAGCCAAGGGCAGCAAGTGCCAAGGTCTCTCTCTTCTACCGTCGGTCGCGAGACAGCCCCAAGTTTTTCTTGTGTGAAGACAGAAATGTATTTTCAATTGCTCGTGATTTTGTTACCAGGGTTTGTTATGGTATTACACAAGTGTAGGAATAATTATATTTTATTCAGATCTGATTTTAATATCCAGCAGTTATATCTGGAGTTGAATCCTAGCCATTTGACGAATACGCACTTCTCTTTGCGTTTCAGTACCCTTTCGACCAAATAAGTGTCGGGAAATTTCGTTTTCATTATGTCCTCGCTATAGAACTGTCCTTTCACCCGCTCACCATTTAGGTATTTCAACTCAAAGGTCCGAGGTTGGTTATGTCGAATCTTGACGATACTGTATAGTTCGAAGGACCAGTTGGGCGTTTAACATTTCACAAATTTTGATTTAATTCGGGAATTGCGGACATAGTCTTCCACCTTTACCTTCCCCTTCCACCTATCCACTATCTTATCGTTTTTAAACACAGTCTCCAGCAAAGAATCGTCTTTAACGTCCACCGGTCGCATACGAATGGTCCTGTGTTTTCTAGCATTGTATTTGGTAATTAGGCAAGGTAACATATCCAGCCACGCATACCTTCCTCGCGCCGAGAATTCACAGCACATATCTGATTTTAATGTTTGGTTCAATCGCTCTATAATAGAAGCCTTTTTGTCCCTGTGTTTGCTGTAGTGGTTAATTTTGTTCCCGTCCATGAGTGAATGGAAAATGTTATTGCAAAATTCCCTACCTAAATCAGTCTGCCTATTCTTAGGGGGTCCCTTATCGTTTACGACCGTTTTCATAGCATCAGCAATATCCGCCCTGCTTTTTCGGCGAACTGGGACAGCCCACACATATTTGTTGAAACAATTAGTTACTATTAGCATGTATCTATACCCCTTATTCACTGCCGCATACGCGATCATTTCCACCAGGTCGGCTTGATACAAATCGTCAAGTCCAAACACAAGTACTCTCCTTCTGCGGAAGTTTCTTNGATCATTTCCACCAGGTCGGCTTGATACAAATCGTCAAGTCCAAACACAAGTACTCTCCTTCTGCGGAAGTTTCTTCTTGCTGGCCGGTGAATCAGGGCTACAATCGCTGCACGAGACATGTTCAGTAGACGTATCCACCTTCTCACAGTTCGTCCACAATATTTACAATCTCATTCGTGTGTGAATGATTACCTGCCTGTTGAGATGCTACGAGTAGGCAAAGTCGTGCTATGAGTTCATTTATGTCATCCCAGTACACATACTCAAGCTTGCTGCCCCCATCAAGCTTCGAAGTCAGTCCCGACCCACTGGCTAGGCCTACATCGGGAAACAACTTGGCAATAATGTCGAATTTCGGGTGGGTCTCGTCCTTATATGTATTGGTGGTTACGTCATTATCGATTAAATGTGCACTCGTGATTTAAAGTGATTTTTGGTATTGGTGCAGGGCTTCACGTGAAAACTCGCCTGGTCTGCGTTTGAATAACAGCTTGTAGAGGCCCGGAGCCGCGCGTATGATTTCATTGTCAATCTGTACGTAATTGTTGGGTAGAAAATAAATGTGCTTGTTCCCGAGATACCATTTTTTGTTCCGCCTATATACGCCGTAAATCACATTGTTAAAACGAGTCGTATAGGATGTGAGATAATTACGAATGGTGTCTGGGTGGAAACCTACCTATTTCTTATGTTTCAATTCGGCCAAAGATAAATCATCATCATCTTTGCCATCGCCCTCCGGAAGTGGCTTTAGTTCGATGTCTGGGTCAGTCTTCACACTACCGACAGGGGGAATAGGTTGCTCCTTTAAAGTATCCAGCCGGGATGTGATCAGGCAGAAGGCTTCTTCCAATACTGCATCGCGCTCCATATGTGCCTGCTTGGCGTGTATGTACATATCGCGAACACTTGCAATGATGCGGTATAAATCCTCGGCAGCTGCAGACATTATACTACATTGTATAGTGACTTGTTAATACCATATATATTTATTAGACAATGGCTCTATGTGCAATCAAATTGACTATTTTATCTTCGAAAGTATTAAGTTTCTGGAGCATTGCAGTAAGCACATGCTCGCTATGGGTCCATTTTTCGTCGTCCGTGTGAAAGTCCTTTAGGTTATGAACAATCCTGTGACGGATAAGTTCCTCTATAANTGGGTCCATTTTTCGTCGTCCGTGTGAAAGTCCTTTAGGTTATGAACAATCCTGTGACGGATAAGTTCCTCTATAACTGAAAGTCCTGTACTCAAACTTTGATTTCGGATGTCGAGTTCTTCGAGCAGATTTGTTCTAAGTTTATTCTTCATCTCTTCCAATATCTTGCTGAGGTTCGTCTCTAAGCCACCTACGCTCTCCAGCTGCATATATAATGTGTTTAGCATAGTCGAACCTGGCCTGATGCATTAAGGTGGTCGTCTAGTTTCTCAGACAGGATTGTAAACCCCTTAATGTCGAACTGCTCAAGCTTTGTCTCGACTGCTGTGAGCTTGGCGTCCACACCACTCAGCTTATCGGCGCTTTCGGTCACTATACACAGATTATCTCTCAATGTTGCAGCAAGGGTCATAAGGGACCTGTATTCGACGCGACATCCTAAATCAACCAGTTGTGCTTCCACAGCAGGCAGCTTGCTTGCCACTATGTTATTGGTTACAGTCTGAAAATGTTTCGTCATGGTGAGGAACATCTTACTGATGGCACCGAGGTTCGCATCTAACTTCTTACTTATTGTTTCAAGCGCGCCCGTGTCGTTAAGATGACTGTCTAGTTTCGCGGAAAGACATCTAACTCGCTCGCCCACGTCGTTCGAGGCTTTGTCATTAAGGAGACTGTCTAGTTTCGCGGCGAGACCGCTAACTTGATCGCCTACATCGTTAATTTTCTTCTCCATAGCTGCAAATGCACCACCTAACGTTCCGAGTTTCCCTACATCGCCGCATACATTGCTCAACTGGGCATCCAGCTTGGTGTACAGTACATTCGTGTTTTGGCGAATAGACGGCTTTCCATGGCGACGAGATTTGATTCCAGCTTCGGGGGTACAACGCACTCGGTCTTTACATTAAGGTATGAGGCCTGCTATGAGGCCTGCTAGAACTCTCGTGCTACCTTGCTCCCCCATGTTGGTGATTTTCTTCTCCACAGCCGATATCCTAGCCCCTAACACGTTCAGTTTAAGTACGTCATCGGCTAGTTTGTGCAGCTGGGCCTCCATATTGGTAGACAGTATGTTTGTGTTGCCGGCCAGCCTACCTTTCACGACTTCAAGCACATCCCCAGTTGTGACGGTGGTCAGGTGGGATACCTTTTCGATTAATGTCCCAAGTCTCAAATCCATGTTCGTGGTAAGTATATTTGTATCGAAGAGGCGGCCATCCACTGTGGCGAGCTTCCCACCCACCGTACAGTTAATTAATGTCATTGGCCAATGGGCGTAAATCATTTGACATGGTCATATGAACACTGCTCGCTATATGCTCTCCCACACTGCTCAGAGCTGTCTCTAAGGTGGTGATTCGCGCCATACCTGCCAATAATGTGCGCAAATGTGTCTCAATAGTGGTTTGCAGTGTCGCCACCACTCGCATTCAAGCCATAAATGCAATTAATGTGTGTAACTGCGTCGCAATACTGGTTTGAAGTGTCGTCACTGGCTGCAACACCTCCGAGGTAACGCTGCAGACTAAGGATACGTTCGCAGCATCGCTGTCATGTTTCGCACCACCTAAATTCTTTGCTTGTTTTCCTCCGAAACTACAGTTCCCATCATTAGTAGATATAATACAGCTCTCCAGTGTCCGCTTCAGACTGCTATGGCCGAACTTGGATATTGAGTAGCTCATACTTCACTGATGTACTATAAAGAACTGATCGAAACCCCTATGGTACTGTCCCTTTTCAAGTGGAAACCCTATTGCTATAAATAGAAATCCATGAGGTTCGTGCCAGCAACATGCACACAAGTCTTTAAATTTTTCGAATGTCATGTCAGTGTTAACATGGTCCGAGTAGACATGGCATAAATTCAGGTCGTCCATGCGAAATAGGACTAGGAAATTCGCATTGTCATGTAGAAGCTGTTTAGGTATTCGTGAATATGTTTGGCATAGGTAAATAGAACCCACTGCTACATGGCGTCCCATGCTGAAATACTGCTGCATGGTCACCTGTTTCTCACATGCCACGTCGTCGAAAATAAAAATAGAGTTCGGTAAAGCCTCACTTGGCTGCACAACCACGTCGTTGTCACTAAATGGAAAATAACGGAGGACTGCAATGGCTCGTAGTATTTGCGATAGTCGTAAGTAGTTTGGCTGATGAAGAGATTTTAAATATAGGTACACATTTTCGAAATGCAGAACTTTGGATTCTTCTAGGAGGCTAACAAGAACATTTGTCTTCCCACTGTTACTCGGTCCCGCTATAATCCCTCGTACGGTGTTTGGTAATAACTTTCCATGCCGTAATTTTAAAACGTTAGTTTCATCTTCGTCGACGTCACTGATGCGGACAGGAAGCATTGTTGCCTGTGGCACGATCTCCATCGAACTGATATGCGAATTGGTTAATCAGTAATATTTATGTGCGTTTTTTTTACCCTGGGTGATCTCTGTTATGTACAGTGTGTGTGTGTGATGCAGTCTGCCACTTCGTTCTTGGACATGGACGCGAGTACACATGTATGTAAGCATGCTGCTGCTTCTGCTGCTCCAGGGAGGGGGAGAGAGAGTGTGTGTGTGATGGTAAGACTTATATATATTTTTTTCTCTCTCGACGAGGTGTGGAAGAGGGGAGGGGGACTATTATTATTATTATTAATATTTAAACACATGCAAGGCTCTAGCGTATTTTTCATGGCAGGCATCTCTCTTGGGAACCGCTGCGCTTCATACACTGCGTCACTGCAGCACCCTCGTGGTGGGCGCGTTGCTTTAAGGAGCCCTCAAGGGTATATCTCATGCCAGGCGTCTCTCTTGGGACACGACTGCCCTCCCCTGTGAATGCAAGAGCGTGAAGTTTTAACATTCACTCTATCCACTATGCCACTGTAGCCCCTGTTGAAATGGAATGCTAGAGCGTGACATTTACCTTGTCATCTACTCCATGGCAGGCGTCTCTCTTGCGACATGGCTGCCCTCCCCTGTGAATGCAGGAGCGTGAAGCTCCGCACTCTATCCACTATGTTACAGCGGCCCCCCATTGAAATGGAATGCTAGTGCGGGACATTTAACTATTCGTCTACTCCATGGCAGGCGTCTCTCTTGGGACACGCCAGCCCTCCCCTGTGAATGTGGGAGCGTGTAGTTTTAACATGCACTCTACCCATTGCGTCACTGTGGCAACCCCTCCTAGCGAATACAAGAGCGTGAAGACTCATAGCCCGAGGCTATGTCATGGCCTGCGTCTCTGTTGGGACAGGACTTATGTCTGGGCACTGTCTTTGGGACACACCAACAAACATGGCCACCAGGGAATAAGCGAGAAAATATAATTTTTTGGCACTTTTGAAATGTTAAGAAAAAAATTTAACTTTTGAAATATTAAATCACAGTCATTAAATATCTAATCAACCTTTTAAAAACGTTAATTTTGAAAAAATAAATATTAAAAAAATGTATTTTGTAAAAAAAAATTTTTTGAAAAAAAATTTGCCAAAATTGTGGAAATTTTTGGAAATTTGGCAAATTTTGGCACTGGCTACCAAGATGGCTACCGCCGAAGTGGAATGCAAACGCATTACATTTGTCATTTCCTTGCCAAGCTTCGGTGACCCTGTGTCCCTGTCAAGATGCTGCGTTCGAACTGCTATTTATAGCTACTAACATTTGTTTCGTTGTCACAGCCAATATGCTGTAAGCTATTAGTTCGGCTACATTAGTATGAACCAATTATGACCTAGACCTGTAAAACTGTTTGCTAATTTAGTTACCCTATCATTTACCCACAGGTAAGATCATTGGTCACTGAGCTTCGCAATGTGCAGTACAGACCAAAAATTACCTACATGTGCGTAAAATACACAAATATGTACACGAGTTCTGAATGGGTTAAAGGAAAAGCATCACGACAGCCATTTAAGTTTCTTAACAGCCATGTCACTTGTGTAACTTTCCTAACCCCCATATTTGTGAAATCAAATAAGAACCTGAATTAAAGTAAATATTTGATTACGTGGAATGTAGGTCTAAATGCCATAAATCGTTGCCGCATCTAAAATGTGTAAACTGTTCAAAAAACNCATTTAAGATTCTTAACAGCCATGTCACTTGTGTAACTTTCCTAACCCCCATATTTGTGAAATCAAATAAGAACCTCAATTAAAGTAAATATTTGATTACGTGGAATGTAGGCCTAAATGCCATGAATCGTTGCCGCATCTAAAATGTGTAAACTGTTAAAAAAAAACCNGTGTAAACTGTTCAAAAAACCATGTTTTCCGAAATGTAAAAGAATATTTTACAATAATTTTACAGTTAAGTTTTTACCAAAATACACGACAAAACAAATTCTTGTGTTTGGCGAAAATTTCTCTATATAGCATATTCAATTTTTCAATTAACAGCAAAACAAATAATTATTCTTCAAGTTTACAAAAAAGTTGAACTTCAATTAGAGAATAGAAGTGTGTATTAACACACACATATTGAACAGAATGGCAGGAAACGTGTGTAATTAAGTTTCAGCTTTTTGACGGATTCGACTCAAATTTACATGTTAAAAGAAGTCATATAACATTGAGTCCGTTAACTGCATTTACGCTCCAGTGATCTGTGTTTTTCCACAGTCGCCTGTCCGGAGGATCGACGCAAAGCGACGTCGGTAACGATGTTGTTAAGAAGCACAAGAAGGGCATACTGGGCAAACTGAAAAAGTTGACGAAGTCAAAAAGTGTGGACGAAACCAACAGAAGTAGTGAATACTTAATGGTAAGTATTTTACATTGTTATTATTCAGTATCGTATTAGCATTATTTATCTTTCACTTTTTATACCCTTNATACTTAATGGTAAGTATTTTACATTGTTATTATTCAGTATCGTATTAGCATTATTTATCTTTCACTTTTTATGCCCTTTTTACATCCGATATTATTTTATAATGTTCTAAAAATAATAAACGCAAACCTCTTTTATAAGGAAATGAAAAAAAAAATTTTTTTANTTTTTACATCCGATATTATTTTATAATGTTCTAAAAATAATAAACGCAAACCTCTTTTATAAGGAAATGAAAAAAACATTTTTTTTAATTTTTTTTTGTCAGTGTAGTGCATTTTGATTGAAATACGTAGGTACATCAAATTATTTCTTTATCATTTCCTTGAAAAATACCTTATTTGATATTTATCAACTAATTTTTAAAAACGGCATTATACTAAACGAATTTAGGAACTAAGAGAAGACACTATTCTGTCTTATTAATAATTTTATTGTCCTTATAATTATTTTTAAAGTAGTACAAATTTTAATACAGCTGTTGAAAGCACAGCTACATTTATTTTCAGCATTTCAGTTTTATCACAAACACATTTGAGTACCATAATACAACGGCTCTGGACAAATACACAAAAACTTAGGTTGTAATTCAATAATAACAAAAAAAAAGCCTAACAAGTTTGTCACAAAAACATAAGCCGTAAACATAAAATATGACCTAAATTTTAGGTGATTTCTGAAGGATGCAGGCTTTGAAGTTGGAGCAGAAATACGAGTTTATTGCAAATATTAGTGTAAGGATTTAAGTCATATCTCTTACTCTTCAGATGAGTTTAATTGATGTTATATCTGCAACCACAGCAAAACATATTTTTGTCATTAAAATATTTCATGCAAACAGGTGGGGTTGCAATTCTTGATGTATATTAAATTTTGTGGCCAAATAACCAATTTTATTTTTCATCATTGTATTATGAATTAGACTGCAATAATTCTTAAACAATTTGTCATTTTTATTTCCTTGAACACCGTTGATTTCGAGAAATTCTCGCCTTAGTTTTTAAAATAAGCAGTGAAAATTACCCATCATAATCAAGGAAACAGAGTGTAGTAATACATGTGTTACCAAGAGGAACCTCAGTACAAAAATAACGAGCAACTACAACTTAACCATTTTCATATTATATGTGATGTAAACATTACCAAATATTTTGCTTTAACTGTTGTTCTATTTTTGCAATTTTCGCTACCAAAGTTAATGATCTTATAAATCGGCAACAAATCAGTAAGCATATACGGCGACAGGGATATGCGAGACTTATTTTACATTCATAACATTATAAATAAAGACATGTGCATACAAACTATTTATTTGGCATTTTCGGTGGTTTGAAAAATACTTATACAGTTGTGGAGGACATCAATACATAATATAAAACACAACGTCTCTTTGTCTGTCTGTCTGTTAGTGCGCTTATCACTCGAGAACCACGTATCCGATTTACGTGTTTCTTTAAATTCATTGCTATGTTCTCTGGCCAGGTTTTAGTCTATATTTTGTTTCGTAAAGTAACATAAGGAATAAGCAGTGACAATAAAATTGAATCAAGTGCAGACATTGTCGGGAAAAAGTATAGAAATCATGGGTCTACTAATACCAGATAGCAAAGTAGATTCAACCGTTAACAATGACTACATCAGAGAAACATCATGTAATATATTAGAATTACACACCACCACAACGCTTATTAGTATTTCTCTGTTATAGAAAGAAATATGCTACCGAAGAGTTTTTTTAGGTATTTTTATTCTACACAATATATTCTTTACTACATGATATTTTTCAATTATTAACGGTTTAGACAGCGTATTGCAAGAGAGCGCGCTGGCGGCAAATTTTTTTCCGACTTTATTCACCCTTATCGTCACTGCTTATTCCTTATGTTACTTTACGTAACAAAATATATACTAAAACCTGGCCAGAAAACATAGCTATGAACTTAAATACAAACGCGTAAATCGGATAAGTGGTTCTCTAGTGATAAGTGTACTAACATACAGAAAGAGAGACGTTGAGTTTTATAATATGTTTAGAGTATAGAAGATTAACACGAAGTAAAATTCAACTTTATTAAAAAAAAACCCTAAACAATAATTCTGTAGTCCACGCGATTGGAGCCGCAGGCACAACTATTGGTCAATGCATTATTAAAAACTATAAACTTTACATCACCTATAATCGTAATGTGAGCCGACAGAACGGTTCTGTTAATGACTTCCTAATTCTGAAATCCTTAGAATACTAGGTCAGCTGTCCTGTAGTTCCTATCCTGTGGTCATTGNGTTGAAAGCACAGCTACATTTATTTTCAGCATTTCAGTTTTATCACAAACACATTTGAGTACCATAATACAACGGTTCTGGACAAATACACAAAAACTTAGGTTGTAATTCAATAACAAAAAAAAAGCCTAACAAGTTTGTCACAAAAACATAAGCCGTAAACATAAAATATGACCTAAATTTTAGGTGATTTCTGAAGGATGCAGGCTTTGAAGTTGGAGCAGAAATACGAGTTTATTGCAAATATTAGTGGAAGGATTTAAGTCAATCATCTTACTCTTCAGATGAGTTTAATTGATGTTATATCTGCAACCACAGCAAAACATCTTTTTGTCATTAAAATATTTCATGAAAACAGGTGGGGTTGCAATTCTTGATGTATATTAAATTTTGTGGCCAAATAACCAATTTTATTTTTCATCTTTGTATTATGAATTAGACTGCAATAATTCTTAAACAATTTGTCATTTTTATTTCCTTGAACACCGTTGATTTCGAGAAATTCTCGCCTTAGTTTTTAAAATAAGCAGTGAAAATTACCCANTTTTTATTTCCTTGAACACCGTTGATTTCGAGAAATTCTCGCCTTAGTTTTTAAAATAAGCAGTGAAAATTACCCATCATAATCAAGGAAACAGAGTGTAGTAATACATGTGTTACCAAGAGGAACCTCAGTACAAAAATAACGAGCAACTACAACTTAACCATTTTCATATTATATGTGATGTAAACATTACCAAATATTTTGCTTTAACTGTTGTTCTATTTTTGCAATTTTCGCTACCAAAGTTAATGATCTTATAAATCGGCAACAAATCAGTAAGCATATACGGCGACAGGGATATGCGAGACTTATTTTACATTCATAACATTATAAATAAAGACATGTGCATACAAACTATTTATTTGGCATTTTCGGTGGTTTGAAAAATACTTATACAGTTGTGGAGGACATCAATACATAATATAAAACACAACGTCTCTTTGTCTGTCTGTCTGTTAGTGCGCTTATCACTCGAGAACCACGTATCCGATTTACGTGTTTCTTTAAATTCATTGCNTTGTCTGTCTGTCTGTTAGTGCGCTTATCACTCGAGAACCACGTATCCGATTTACGTGTTTCTTTAAATTCATTGATATGTTCTCTGGCCAGGTTTTAGTCTATATTTTGTTTCGTAAAGTAACATAAGGAATAAGTAGTGACAATAAAATTTAATCAATTGCAGACATTGTCGGGAAAAAGTATAGAAATCATGGGCCTACTAATACCAGATAGCAAAGTAGATTCAACCGTTAACAATGACTACATCAGAGAAACATCATGTAATATATTAGAATTACACACCACCACAACGCTTATTAGTATTTCTCTGTTATAGAAAGAAATATGCTACCGAAGAGTTTTTTTAGGTATTTTTATTCTACACAATATATTCTTTACCACATGATATTTTTCAATCTTTAACGGTTTAGACAGCGTATTGCAAGAGAGCGCGCTGGCGGCAAACTTTTTTCCAACTTTATTCGCCATTATCGTCACTGCTTATTCCTTATGTTACTTTACGTAACAAAATATATACTAAAACCTGGCCAGAAAACATAGCTATGAACCTAAAAACAAACACGTAAATCGGATAAGTGGTTCTCTAGTGATAAGTGCACTAACATACAGACAGAGAGACGTTGAGTTTTATAATAAGTATAGAGTATAGAAGATTAACACTAAGTAAAATTCAACTTCATTTAAAAAGAAAACCCTAAACAATAATTTTGTAGTCCACGCGATTGGAGCCGCGGGCACAACTATTGGTCAATGCATTATTAAAAACTATAAACTTTACATCACCTTTAATCGTAATGCGAGCTGACAGAACGGTTCTGTTAATGACTTCCTAATTCTGAAATCCTTAGAATACTAGGTCAGCTATCCTGTAGTTCCTATTCTGNGATCCCCTGGACTGTTTATGTGGCTTGTACAGCGCTAGTCTAGGCAGCGTGGCTGGGCTGCGGCGGAGGCAGCCCGTCCGGCCTTGCTAGCTCATGCGCACGCCGGTGGCTGGGGCGAGGAGTGCGTCCATCAGGGAAAGGGGGGTGTCACGCCCTTCGCGCTCATTTGGACTGCAAGGCTGACTTCTCAGTTTACAAGCTAAAAGGGAGCGGTTTATATATAACACTTACAATGGTACAAACATTCACGTGTAGGTAAACACAAGACGTTTTTGGTAACATGATAGCATTGCTAGTATACCACTTATTTTGGGAGTGTAGTTGCAGCTCTTAGGAGAGACTCTTGTGAAGAACTGTTGTGTCTTAATACGCGATGATTCGCCGTAGTTTTTGCAGGAAGCAGTACGGTGTGAAGGTTTGCTCCAGTGGACGAGGGTGAATGTTTCAGGGGATGGTCGCTGCTGGTTCCGGCTCGGATGTAAGCCTGACTGCTGAAGAGAAGGGCAGCAAGAAGGACCTGGGGGAGCGGATCTCCGGTATCTTCAGGAAAGGCACTCGCTCCAGGAGCAGCAGGTGATTCTCGTACTTCTTTGTGCCACACTGGAGAAAAATCACCACTGAAGTGACAAAAGAACAGTTGCGTAAATGGTCTTCAGGAAAGCAGTTACCAAACTGTTGTCCCAACAACAGAATGTTCTTTTAGTCTATTACAGTACACTTCATTGCGGGATCAATCGAAATATTGCTGAAGTTGTTCTGCTGAAGGAACTATTTGTTCTGTAGGAGAAACATAACACTCTGTCGTAGGAACGATCTTCATAGTGGAAGGTACTATCACAGACAAGACCACTAATAAAAGTTCTGCTGCAGTTACTACCAACGTTAACCATATTAAGATGATACCTATAACCAATCTGATTGTTTTCTTTATATTAGCTAACAGCCTAGATAAGTTAATGGTAAAAAAATTTGGTTCCCACACCCAAGTTTTTTTCTCGTTGCACTAAACAACTTACATAATGCCGGCTACGGGAATCTAGAGTATGANAACTTACATAATCCCGGCTACGGGAATCTAGGGTATCAAAAGAGTCATTCTTAAACCAGTACTCACGTAAATAATGGAAGTTCATTAAAAACTATTCCATTAGAATGGCTGAAACTGAAATGCCACATTTCTTAAAGAAGGGTTTTTGGAATAAATATAAATATTGTTCATAAACACATATACTGCAAAGCATTACCTCTGTTTGGCACTAAAAAAAATATTCATTTGATGTATAGAGGATCACAAATAAATATTTTGTATGCAATACTACGCGTAATTACAAAATAAAAATAAAATTATAATTATACCGTTACTGTCATTCTACCAAAACATTNAACACTTGTGCAGTTGTACTTAGAAATTGGAATAGCGCTAAACTCAGTGTTACTACGTTTCTTGTATGACATGCTATGTAGAACACATAACGACATCAAATTGTAATGCACTAAAGACATCAAGACCAATGTATTTCCCAATTCTCTGTAAAATATATGAATTGCAAGAAATTGTGACGTAATCTCGCCATGCTGACAGTGAGAATAGTCATTGTAACGAATTCCCCAGTGGAAAAGTTTTCTTCGAGTCGGGACTTCTATGAGCAGGTACTCTAATTTTACTGTGTTGTGATAACTTCTGGTTTTTATATGGTAATTTGGCAATAAACTTTGTAAGTTTGAACCTTCCCATTTCAGAAATATCTCAATAATATAATATACAATCATTTTAACCAATTAATTTTATTTTTAATGCATCCAATTGAAGGAGCGCATTGAAATTGAATAATTTTATATAAAGATAATGATAGTGCCTTTTAAAGAAAAATCATAGAATAACAGTTACAATCCGCTTGAAAGAATAATTTGTCACACAGTTGCACAGCAGAATAATTTATACTTAACTTAAAAACGCATTTGATACTACTAGCATTAAGTCACCAAAAACTGTTTACAAAGTCAGCACAAGCGATTGAACGAAAAACTATGGTTTTTATTTATTTATTCCAAGCGAATTGCAACAAACATGATACTATTTAAGTTTTTAAGTCTTTAAATAACAAAATTTGAACGAGAAAAACGGCCCCGAGAATTCCGTGAAAGTGGCGTCTCATCGCAACTAGTAATAAAACGTGAAAACCGGCCAGAAGCACTGCCAAAAACCGCTGGTTGTTAAGGACGGTAAATTTGTGCAGCGTGAAAAAACTTAGCCCTTGCGGGACGATACGGGCGGACTGCGACGACGCTTCTGGTAACCGGTGCGGCAGGTATGTTCTTGCCTACCACACTGCCGCGTCAACGGACACTGGACATCTCCCGCAAACAATCGTACNTGCGGCAGGTATGTTCTTGCCTACCACACTGCCGCGTCAACGGACACTGGACATCTCCCGCAAACAATCGTACTACAAACACGTGGGCGTATAACTCTTCACAAATATTCACAGCTGCCACAACGTCTTTTAACGACATTGTAAACGCGTTACACAGAATGCTAAATTTTTACCACTATTATATTGTTCAGGTTTTTTTCAAATATTATTTCTGGGAATGTTTTAAAATTCATTTTGAAATTAATCATAACTAAACAACATACCTTCTTTCGCTGTAAAAGTAAAAAGAGAATACATTTTTTACTATTCATGCTAGCCTACCAACTTTGGCTGGCTTAAATTTTGTAATAAATTTAAGCACTTCATTTTTTCTTTACTGTAGCCCTCGAAAATAATTATAAGCCTTTATTTCAGTTTCGCGTTCTAGGAGAAAATGGGCCAAAAGCACGTCACGTAACGTGAGGACGAAAGGCAGAAATCCGTCGCATTATTGAAGACCTTAGTTACTCTTACCCTAACTAACTGATGTGTTGGCAGCTGCATTTCCCTGGTTTCCAAAAATCTTAATACGAAAGTAAAAGTTTGTGATAAAATTTTCACTGCATTTTTAAACATGTAAATAAAATTTTCAAATAATTTAACAATTTTATATATTTAAATATTTCATAATTTTGACGGTTTAGTAATTTCTTCGTTATTGTGACCAAAAATAAGTGAACACTGAGCAAACGTAACTATTTTTGTTTTTAAGTTTTTTCTGATGTAAGGGAAATTCTTAGCTTTCATTTTCACAACTTCAAAAAATTTGCGTATCATTATTCGAATGAAAACCAACCTTTGTAGGTTACCACTTGATTGAATAAATATGAATACCTAGAATGTATTTCGAATTCTATTTCAAAAATTGGTAATGAATCAAACGAAGATTGACTGTTAACATTTCAAGAATGACACAATATGACAATTTACGGAAAATTCAACGAATAATCTGGATTCTGATCTACAAAACAAGTTATGGAACGAAATATAACTTTTTATAAAGGTTTTACTCGGTATCCAAATGGAATGAACAAGAAATCAAGTAGTACTTTCCTATAAAAATAATAACATTAAAGATGTGAACAAATAGGATTTTTTAAATTGGCAGAATCAATCAAAAATTAAATTTCTATACGATGCGAATAATCCCAACACAGTACAATAGTTGAAAAATTCGGCTATCACAAAAATCAAAAGATTGCCTGGATTTCGTCAAAATAGTTATATTCGAGTAGCCTTGAACTGGGCCATGCATATGTCCCAAATCAACAAAATATTATACTTGAANGTCAAAATAGTTATATTCGAGTAGCCTTGAACTGGGCCATGCATATGTCCCAAATCAACAAAATATTATACTTGAAATTCACATCAACAAACATAGAATTTTGTTTTGTTACTGGAAAAAATACTCTTGATAAAAAAATAATCAATTGTTTGTTTTGATTCATGAAACTGTTCATAAATTAAATCATCATCATTCAGATGACCCGAATTCAATAATGAAGATAATTATGATTTACAATAAGACTTTATTCAAAACATACGAAACTTGTATGGTAAAACACAAAGTAATTACTAAGACCATAATGTAAATTCAATGGTTTTGTGTAAAAGTAAGGATGAGAACACAATTTGGATTATTTAAAACAAATAGTAGATATTTTACGAAAAATATGTTTGTATAAAAAATTCTCAATGAAAGCAAAATTGCAACAAGTAAATATTTTTGGTAAAAGATTGGATGAACTTTATAGCAAGTAAATTTAATATCTTAAAAGTTGGTCAAAATTGTTGTTTGATTATGATTGATTTGTCTAGGTTTTCACTAACTGATGTATACCCAATAATACTTTCTCCTTTTGGATTTAAACTACAGAAATAATGTTATGATTTCGTATTCTAGAAAACACCTTAATCTTTTTGAAAATAATCATTCTGTAAAACTGGATACATGTAGTTCTAATTAAACTAATTTTTGTGATAGATCAAAATTTTTCTCAGTTACCAAACTCGGTGGAATCAGCTCTCAGATATAAAAATGCTATGTAATATTNGTGATAGATCAAAATTTTTCTCAGTTACCAAACTCGGTGGAATCAGCTCTCAGATATAAAAATGCTATGTAATATTTTTTCTTATATGATAATTTTTTTTAGGTATATGATGAATTTTGAAATAAAATTACTTGAAACAGTAAAAATAACTTNGTGATAGATCAAAATTTTTCTCAGTTACCAAACTCGGTGGAATCAGCTCTCAGATATAAAAATGCTATGTAATATGTTTTCTTATATGATAATTTTTTTTAGGTATATGATGAATTTTGAAATAAAATTACCTGAAACAGTAAAAATAACTTNTTTTCTTATATGATAATTTTTTTTAGGTATATGATGAATTTTGAAATAAAATTACCTGAAACAGTAAAAATAACTTATCACTGTTTGGATTAAAATTTTAATATTGCGGTGAAATAACTGAGAAAATTAAATAAGTATAATTTGTAGTATTTAAGTTTTTTATTTTGGTTTTTTCTTGGAGCTAATAATTTTATTTCGCAATTAAATTTTTTAAGCAATATTCTGGAACATATTAAGTTATTAAAAAGAATACATTTTCATGATCCTGCTTTCCGCAATATGGAAATTAAAAATAAACACTTGGCCATGGGTCAACTACAAGTGGTCCGATAGCTGAATTTTTGTAAGGGGATCGTTTCGTTCACACCTATAGATTTACAAATCTATACCTTAAAACTTGCCAATGTTTAATAGTTTTTCAGCATGAAGTAATATTATATTTAATCTCGCCGAAATGGCGCCCCTACAAAAATTCTAATTTTATCAATTTAGAAAAATGTATAAAATTTGAATTTTTTTTAGGGACACCATTTCTGCGGTGTCAACTTTATGTAAGGAAGCATAAAAAATAGATACATAGATGTCACGCAGTAGAATTTTTCTAGTGGCACTGTTTCNTCAACTTTATGTAAGGAAGCATAAAAAATAGATACATAGATGTCACGCAGTAGAATTTTTCTAGTGGCACTGTTTCACTTACTTATTATTTCTAAATTTATGCTTGAAAAACATAACATTACAGCAATTTATGAAAGGTTAATTTTCGTAAGAGAAAATTTCATNCTAAATTTATGCTTGAAAAACATAACATTACAGCAATTTATGAAAGGTTAATTTTCGTAAGAGAAAATTTCATTCTCTTTCCAGCCCCCTTTATAAAATCTTTATAAAATTATCCTGTAAAATTTTAAAAACTTCGTAAAAAACATTATTTTCTCACGCGGATTTTCTATCATAAAATGCAGTGGGAATATCCACCATGTCAATGATAATTATTTGGAGAATTTAAATTTTTTAATGAAGCTGCTGATATAAGTATTTTTAAACTTTCTCGATTCGGATATAATTGTTTTTAATTAACCAAGACTATATAGACATTTTTCAAACTAAATATTGTGTTTTAGTTCAAACACAAAAAATTTTGGTTATCGGGCAAAGAAATCTTCATCCTTACCAAACCGTAACGATGCCATTTAAAAACACTTAATACCGAAGATAATGGAAATTTGAAGACTTAGCAAACTTAGACCTCGCAATTCACCACGTCACAACAAGGCCAGTGATCCACGTACTATTATTATAGGGCCTGAAGAAATGCGACAGACTAATGAATATTCGTTCAACTTCTAAGATAAAGTATATTTTTCGATATTTGTTTCTTATTCACTGATGAGAATCGTTATTTTCTGATTGTAAGTCAGGCCAATGTGGAAGATGAGACTCATTTTTTCATATTTATTTGTGTTATGAAGAAGTCATTGTAACATCCGCGAAAGACCAACGGTTAGTCCATTGTAATGTTTAATCACTTTTGGCGATATTTTCAAAAATCTGTTTTTAAGTTATCAGCATTTAATCGTGGGTAGATTTTTGTCAGATTTGTTGAAGAAAAATCTGACTAAGAATTTATGTGTATATTACTACTTATTATGATGTTAAGACCAAAATTGATAAGGTTTGTAAGCCGTTTGTAGCGAAAGAGTAGTAGTTAAAGTTCTGATATACGCTATGCACGGTAAAGTGAGCCCTTTTGAAACCGCTATCATTTGGAATAATAGTCAATAAATATATTTTATTTTAGCCTTAGACGTAAATTTCGGAGTGTGGAAGAAATATATACACTGTGTTTATTACTTACATGAAAATATTAGTTTAGAATTGTGGTTATAGGATAAGAAATGTCTGAAAGGAAAAAGTAACTAGTGCCTGAAAAATGCTCACTTTACAGTGAACAGCCTATAGCTGTTTATATCAGGAAACTAATGCATACATTGAAGGCAGTGGGAAAGAGTAATGCAAGATGAGTAAGCTTCTGATGTATGGAGAGAAGCATTTAAGGTGTAAAAGTTGTTGGTAGCTAGTGAGTATAAAAGTTGAATTAGTAAAAAAGATAACAAACCATTTTAAAAAATCTCAATTTTGTTAACATTTTATTAATGTAAATTATCTTGAAAGGACGGCCATTTTAAAAAAGACTAAATTAAGTTGTGTGGGAACAAATAATTTTTTGAATGAAATACAGAGCTAATTATTTACTTATAACATTTTTAATAAAATATATTAATAATTTTTATATAATGTCACACGACGTTAGATTCTGGTGTAGAACCATTGTATTATATACTACTATATGTCCAGGTTTCAGGTGTTGTACCACTGTTACTTCATCTATAAAAGCATCCTCCACATTGACCTATTCAACATGCTCTGTGGTGCTATATGATGAAATAATTCTTCAATTTATCCACGTTTATTGTTAAAACTACCTTTTGATATGATCAATGTTCATTGTTAGCATTTGAATTTTCGTCTTGTGTTGTTCAAGGTGTACGAACTCTTTTCAAAACNTCAACTTTATGTAAGGAAGCATAAAAAATAGATACATAGATGTCACGCAGTAGAATTTTTCTAGTGGCACTGTTTTACTTACTTATTATTTCTAAATTTATGCTTGAAAAACATAACATTACAGCAATTTATGAAAGGTTAATTTTCGTAAGAGAAAATTTCATTCTCTTTCCCGNTTATTATTTCTAAATTTATGCTTGAAAAACATAACATTACAGCAATTTATGAAAGGTTAATTTTCGTAAGAGAAAATTTCATTCTCTTTCCCGCCCCCTTTATAAAATCTTTATAAAATTATCCTGTAAAATTTTAAAAACTTCGTAAAAAACATTCTTTTCTCACGCGGATTTTCTATCATAAAATGCAGTGGGAATATCCACCATGTCAATGATAATTATTTGGAGAATTTAAATTTTTTAATGAAGCTGCTGATATAAGTATTTTTAAACTTTCTCGATTCGGATATAATTGTTTTTAATTAACCAAGACTATATAGACATTTTTCAAACTAAATATTGTGTTTTAGTTCAAACACAAAAAATTTTGGTTATCGGGCAAAGAAATCTTCATCCTTACCAAACCGTAACGATGCCATTTAAAAACACTTAGATACCGAAGATAATGGAAATTTGAAGACTTAGCAAACTTAGACCTCGCAATTCACCACGTCACAACAAGGCCAGTGATCCACGTACTATTATTATAGGGCCTGAAGAAATGCGACAGACTAAAGAATATTCGTTCAACTTCTAAGATAAAGTATATTTTTCGATATTTGTTTCTTATTCACTGATGAGAATCGTTATTTTCTGATTGTAAGTCAGGCCAATGTGGAAGATGAGACTCATTTTTTCATATTTATTTGTGTTATGAAGAAGTCATTGTAACATCCGCGAAAGACCAACGGTTAGTCCATTGTAATGTTTAATCACTTTTGGCGATATTTTCAAAAATCGGTTTTTAAGTTATCAGCATTTAATCGTGGGTAGATTTTTGTCAGATTTGTTGAAGAAAAATCTGGCTAAGAACTTATGTGTATATTACTACTTATTATGATGTTAAGACCCAAATTTATAAGGTTTGTAAGCCGTTTGTAGCGAAAGAGTAGTAGTTAAAGTTCTGATATACGCTATGCACGGTAAAGTGAGCACTTTTGAAACCGCTATCATTTGGAATAATAGTCAATAAATATATTTTATTTTAGCCTTAGACGTAAATTTCCAAGTGTGGATGGAATATATACACTGTGTTTATTACTTACATAAAATTTTAGTTTAGAATTGTGGTTATAGGATAAGAAATGGCTGAAAGGAAAAAGTAACTAGTGCCTCTGTTTATATCTGTTTATATCAGGAAACTAATGCATACATTGAAGGCAGTGGGAAAGAGTAATGCAAGATGAGTAAGCTTCTGATGTATGGAGAGAAGCATTTAAGGTGTAAAAGTTGTTGGTAGCTAGTGAGTATAAAAGTTTAATTAGTAAAAAAGATAACAAACCATTTTAAAAAATCTCTATTTTTTTAACATTTTATTAATGTAAATTATCTTGAAAGGACGGCCATTTTAAAAAAGACTAAATTAAGTTGTGTGGGAACAAATAATTTTTTGAATGAAATACAGAGCTAATTATTTACTTATAACATTTTTAATAAAATATATTAATAATTTTTATATAATGTCACACGACGTTAGATTCTGGTGTAGAACCATTGTATTATATACTACTATATGTCCAGGTTTAAGGTGTTGTACCACTGTTACTTCATCTATAAAAGCATCCTCCACATTGACCTATTCAACATGCTCTGTGGTGCTATATGATGAAATAATTCTTCAATTTATCCACGTTTATTGTTAAAACTACCTTTCGATATGATCAATGTTCATTGTTAGCATTTGAATTTTCGTCTTGTGTTGTTCAAGGTGTACGAACTCTTTTCAAAACNGATATGATCAATGTTCATTGTTAGCATTTGAATTTTCGTCTTGTGTTGTTCAAGGTGTACGAACTCTTTTCAAAACCAATTTTCAAAACTTTTTCTGCCAGTAACTACGTATGTTGAAAGCGATCCAGGAAAAACCATATTTACCTCTCGACATTTATTAAAAAATATAATGCTTTATATGGTGGCCAAACTCAATGATTAATGTTTAATACACATTCGGCTTAGAATTTGTTAAAATCAGTATACTAACGTTTCTAGCGATTTCGCCGTGTGACTTAAAACGAATGGATGATGCTCATAAAGTCGAAGCGAATAATAACCGGTTAACCAATTAGAGCGAACGTTTACTGTTTAAGAATGTTTCTTTAACATTTGTCTTACCCTTAGTCTTGGTTTTAGTTTTATTAACGTTATGTATAGAAAGTGTTTTGTAATATATGACCTTGCCTGTTTCGATATGTTTATCGGGAGGTTTGTAGAGCGATATACACATAACCATGTTTTTAGCCCCTATGGGTGTGATGAAGTAATCTAACAGCGACAGAAAGGCAAGAGTAGGTATTCCGGGAATATTCCGAGAAATCCAATTGGCAAAGACAACTACCACCACATTTCCCACATGCAGAAATCGTGTCTGACTCCACCGGGAATAGAACCCGGATCATCTTTGTGAGATACCAGTGTGTTGGCGATGAGGCCACTGCGGCCTCATACTTGGTTAAAGTTTGCTTCAATAATGTTAGTTGGTGCGAGAAACATTTTTTTTAAATGTGAGTTATGTCGAAAACAATTTCTGAGTGAACACCGTGCATAATGCTTGAAAATTTTGTTTTTTCCCTGGAAGCAGCCTGGAACGTGGGGCGAAACCTCCAAAGGAGAAGAGCTTGCTGACCAGGCACGTAGACTCGGCAGAGCGGACCATTGACAGTACCAGGTCTTCGTCCAGTTCCACTCTCCCGCGATCGTCCAGCTCGGTAAGTCAGCACGCCCGTGGCACTTCCTGCAACGGCTGCAAGGCACACGGCTCAGCCGTGATGATGGGAGGTCGCTTGTGCTCGGGTCAAATCCGTAGAACGTCTGCAATAGAAAGGAAAAGGCATATTCTGCTCTTGCGAGGACTTTCCTGGCAATCCCACAAGTGTCATGGAAATTAAAAAATTTATTAGAAAGGGGCGGATAGGTTTGGCCCCACCAGAGGTGCTCTCTGGTGCCCAGTCATTTGAGCTTGGACTCGCACTGGCAGTTGATTAAAATACCCTGTGTGTATTCTAGAGGAGAACATTAAAGAAATCCTACTCTTCAATATTATCACTATCTTCATGTTCATTTCCATCTACTCTATCCTCATGATCGTCTTCACTTCCTGTTTCATCCTCAATATTAAGTTTACTTTTCTTTGTAGCAGTAGCATTACTATCATCAGTATTTAGAGCCGATGATGGTTTATTTTGAATTTCGTTGCCATACGCAAAGGAATTCTTTAAACAACTAGAGTAGTTTGAATTGTTTTGCCAGCGCATCCAAAGTTTCAAGCTTCGTGTATACCACGATGACTGAAATGATTTTCTGGCTGCTAAAATAATGACAGTACATTCTAGATCATTCGGGTACAGCTGTTGTGCGTAAGGAGCTGCAAAACTGGTCGCTCCGGTGGTTATACGGCCGTATAAAGATACGAAAAAACAGGAAAAAAAAAGTGGTCGAATATACGTAATTTAATTTAGGACGTGGTCATGAAGTGACAACGAATTGAAGAATTAGGTAAATGAGCATAAATGCGTAATTGGGATGAAACGGAGTCTAACATAGTGATGAAATATGGATGACCATGAAAACGAAGCTATAATTTGATGAGGGTAAAATTCGCCCACTGGCTGAGTTACAGAAGGCGTGTGCTTCGCAATTTCATTGAGGAGGAGGGTTCAAGTGAGAATCGAACCCATTAGCTCTTGCATTTCGTACATTAAAAAATGATTCTACAAATATTTTTAAAAAAAAATTTCATAAAAAGAAATTTACGTTAAAAATTTTAAAAAGGCGCGTGAATTTGAAGGCGACCTGCCTAGTCGGAGCGGAATGAATGTGTGTTAAATATTTTTCTATGTTAAAATAATTTTTAATATTGAGAAGTTACTTGAATTTGCGAAGTTTATAAAAACTTTTAAGTTAAACGCTAAAAGAAGGCAAACTGTAGGTCAAGGTCATATGTCCAGTATTACCACCAGCCGAGGTCATTGACCCAGCAACTCGCACCACATCCATTACCCATATCCCAGAACTCTGATTTATAATGCCGAAGCGTATTTTCATTTTCTAGTATTGAAAAGTTTTGTGTATGGCCGTCTCTTGGGTATGGTTTCTACTATTTTTCGAAATGTAAATTTATAGGTTTGTTTAAGTAGCACGAATATTATAACTGCCGCTGGAGCAGTCATTTCCGTGATTGAGTGACAAATACTAATTTGTGTAATCTCGGTATTATTTATCCCCGGCAACAAAAATATATAGTAAATATACAGAGGTAAATACAAATTTTAAATACAAAGCGATGAGTTACATACTAGTTATAATGGAGCACATGGCCGTATTTTATTTAAAAATTGCTTTGATGTGAGGCATTTTTTTAACAGTTAGGTGGTACATTTTCTTGTACATTCACTCAGGATGAGATTTGTGACACCCCATCGAAGTTGAAATTCTATATTTTAATAGTTACTGATATTCTCTGTTTAGTTTATACGTGATACGTTGTTAATAAACGGTTTTCCATTAAACCATCTAATATTTTGAATTTTATTTAATATTGCACAGTCCTCGCCAGTATTCAAAAACTATTTTGCGGATAATACTTAGTTTGTGGGTAAGCGATGGTACCGAGGTTATTAGAGACAAAACCAACGCCTAGAGGAACCATAATTGGGGAAGGAAGCAGCTTTGTACGAGACAAACCGTCTTTATGTTGGCGTTATTATTAAAATATCGTGGCAAATAAATCTTACACTATTGTTTATTCCGGGATTGTTGCGAACGCTACTATATTTTTTTTTCTAGTTTCAAAGTGTTATTTGGGTTGAAGTTCTGCAGCTGCAGTAATAAACAATATTTCACTGGTCATGCAAGGGATGAAATAAAAGTTAAAGCTTTAGTATAGATTATCTTATAGCTGTATGTGTGCGTGATAGAGAATTATAATTCTTTGCCTTGTATATCGCTTTATAATGGCAATTATATGCGCAAAATATAAGTATATTATGATAAGTGAATGACAATGGCATTCATGGTATGCAATGAGACAATCAGTTCTGAAAATACAAAAATTAGGTTAGTGTTAACCCATAATGGATGGGGTTTACATGTTCTTTACAGTCTTTATCGGTTACAGAAGCTCACTTTCAGGGATCGAGGTCAGAGGTCGTTTCAGCGAAATCAAGTGAAAAGTGAGTTACAAGAGGGATGCCAACCAGCCAATAATAGTTTTTATCTGTTTTTACCAGTCAGCTCGGAGAGTACGAAAGTAGGCAGGGCCAGTCAGGAAACATGTATGGGGAATGTGTGAATAAATTAATGAGATCTCATCTGCGAGGGGGTTAGAAGTTTGATGCTGCAGAAATTTATGGTTCGGATAAGAACATTTGCAAACGGGATATCAATATTGGGAGGAAACATTTAAGATGGTCTTCGACTTCCGTGATGTGTTTTGTCGATGTTATGATTGTCACTGTACACATCAGCACCGCCTCAGACATCTCTTTCAAAAATTATGTTCTTACCCTAATCTTTAATAATTTTCTTATTTTCCTTCTTGGGATAGGAATTTCGTTATGCGCACCAATCAATTTTCCATTTTTTTGTATAGTGGTATTGCTATTCACTTTTGCTAAGATTTTCGTGAGATCATGATAGATTTGTACGAGTGTCTCGATGGGTGACTTGGGTGGAGTGCACAAAGGGAAAGTGTAAGAAAGGAACTAGGATGGCGAGGTTTTGCGGAGTCATGAATCCTTGTAAGATATAAGTTAAATAAAAAAACGGTCACTAACATCTCAGTGGGATGAGTGAGCAGTTCAGCATCAAATTCTGTGCTTTAATTACTGTACTTTCCTTTTAATGTATGTACTATTGCAGTGATAAGTTTGAATTTTTAACTCACATCACATCATATTCAATTTGTATGTGTGAAACTATACATCTATGCACCGAGTGAAGTGATAATTTACTTCCGACGACAATTATCGGCATAGTTCATAAGGAATACTGAGAAAATATAATTTATGCAAATGTTTTTCACTATAATATATACATTTAAATATGTTTTATTATTTTTATATAGTAAAAAAATTTTTTTAATGTATGTATTGTTGTCTCTTCCAATTTTTATACAGTCATACTATCCATGTGTGTCATGTATTTTCTTGTATATGTGAAATGTTGTGTCTGCCAATTTTTCATAAATTTATCGACTTCTCTACATGTAATTATTTATGCTTACTAGTATGGAATAGTGCGGTGTGAATTTCAAGTGTGTATAACATCGGTACAATTATCGCTACAGTTATATATTGAAATTTGATTATCAACAGTGTGTTAGTGGTACTTCGGTCTTGGTTTGAACTAAGGCTTTTTTACATTGTAGCTCATTGCATAGGCTTTATTATTATTGGATAAAATCCAGGTAATCAATTCATGTTAAATGTTGGGGATACCGATTTCAAGACCAGCACCATAATTGCTGGCCGTTATTTATTATATTAACTTGAAAATCATATCATGTAGAACAGATTCTTAAATATGATTTTCACTTTCTGTTTCAGAGGACCGACTCACGTCAGACATCTAGTATTTCTCGCCCCCTTGCGGCAAACGTTCCACCTTCAAATACTTCCACTTCCGGAAAAAAGCAACTTAATAAAGTCACCAAATAAATTGTTTACTAAAATTAATTGTTGAAAATCTTTCTTTAATTCTGTTATGTGTGTGTATAAGAAAGTGGTCGAAAGATGGGTACGTTTGAATTTTTGTAATATGGGTCATTATATGTTTCCTGTGGAATAAATTTTATTTACCAAACAGTAATGCATATGGTAAATGACTTACTCTTCACTGCATTTACACAAACTTCTAGATACAGCCCAAAAATAGTATTTGATCATATATAGGAAAACAAAAATAGTTTTAATTGGGTAAATTATGGGGCGGTGAAACCAATGTAATTATTACACAACCCAGTACCATTTGTGTTTTCCTTTTACCAAATATAGCTTCCCTTCCACTTTGAGCATGCGGGAAGTACTTTGAAGGTATATTTATTTAACATGTTTATTTTTTCCCTTGTCATCAGCCGTAATTATCTTCCTTTAAAAAAGCTAAAACTCCTGATAAGAATATATATTTAATTTCTTAATGTTTTATTGTTTGTTTTTAAATTGTTGATGTATTATTTCTGTATACGTATGAAGAAAACTCGTATGTTCATTTAAACATGCCTACTTACAATTAAACATAAACAGGAAATTTTTCTAAATAATTAACAATTTTCCAGAATAAATTAAAGTTATTTTCAAGTCATAATGCTTCCTATAGCATCCGATAAAAAATTGAGATAAAAAAATGTATGCTCTGGATATTCAGATGAAAGGCGAAAATGGGCAAAGTTCTGCACAATTTATATAGAGGTAAAATACATTTTTTTGCAAACAGTTTTGAAAAAAAGAATTTACTTTCACCAAGAAAGTAGTTTGGTGAAATAGTAGATGCCAACTCACGGCTACATGTTTATGATGCAACTTGTTGGTCACTCAACACAATTCAGTAGTGCCATAATAAAATATGTTTGTCTATAAACATACTGTCAATCTGTTATTTCCCCAAGTATCGCAAAGCATGGTTCGCATTAAATGTAACACTTTATCTGTAATATGTTAAAGTCTTAAACCCACTGTGGATACACTAGACGAATCGGTGGCACAATTGTTAGTTTACATTGACAGAGAACTAAGTGAACTCAGAAATCTGTTTATTGCAAAAGTCAGCGATTTCTAAGATGATGCCAATACAATCTACTGAAACAATTTCACCTTAGGAAGTGAAACATTTATTTCGCCTCCAGAGATCTTCCTATCGACCAGCCATGTTGTAGAAAAGCTCCAGCAGAGGCAAGCAGATTTGTTAGCACGTTAGATGTTGGCTGTTGGGCGCCAGTCGAATTCAGGTTATAGTACGAATTTCACAGGGCGTAGATGTTCGGTCGTACGGCACTGCCTGATTCGTGGTGTCGTGAGCTCTACACATTACACACCTCTCATTTTGAGAGGCGCACATTAGGACATAAGTGAAAAAAAAATAGCACATAGAGGCTTAACAAAGGAATGTTGTGATTAACATCTGTATTTTATAAACTCATGTATCGCTTTCAAAAACCTGATTGTGACGAAATGTTTTGTTTTAAAAAATAGCGAGTGATTGTAACTTCCACATGAATTTATTTAACAAAACGAAACAAGAAACTTATGATTGTCGGTTAATGGCATGCAGGGATAGATTAAGGCCAATGCGATATATGCGGCCGCATGGGACGCCGAACTGTATTGTCTCTGACCTCAGCGCTTTGTTTGCTTTAACTGTTTTTAGAGTGAAAAGAAGTTCTGGGAGGGTGACTGGTTCCGGGTCAGTTGTAGGTGGTTTATATAAGAAGTTATTTACAAATGTATTAAAATCTCTAGTGAAATTTATGTCACCGAGATTGTTAGTGTCATATACAATATCGAATGAAAAATTTAAGGCGCCGCTGACGCGGCGCATTCTATTTTTTATTTTTCAATACATAAGAAATATTATTGTAATCAAAGTTTTTTATTCTGAAATTAATATCACCAATAAAAAAAAGGTTTTGATCAGCCTATACCTTTAATCTCTCTGAGGAAGCTAAGATAAAGGTTCTTGACCAATATATTTTATCACGGAATTTGATTAACGTTTACGTCACTTTTAAATTTTGACATATATATATATATATATATATACCCTAAAGTTTATTTTTATGGACATATGAAATGTAACTGAACTAAATATAAAAAATAGTAAAAGTAGAATTGTAGATTATTCTAATATTAGTACATTGCCTAAATTTTACTTTCTCCTGAGAGTTAAAAAATAATTAAATATATTGCATATTCTGTTTTCAAAGTTTCTACTACGAAATCATTGTAAGAGTGAAAGTAAAGACGCAGAAGAGGAAGATTTGTGATGCGCAGTAGATGACGGCGGGGGTGCGAAAACATATCTTCGCATGTAGAAAAACAAGGTCTTGATACGTCCCTGCTGGCATGGCACGAAATTAAAGTGATAAGTTAATATTTATTATATATAAACTTATATTTAAACCGTTCGATCACAACAACAGTCTAAAAACACCCACCAATTGGCTACAAGAAGTCGGAAACGACCTAAAATCACTTTCAATTACAGAAGAAAACACGAGAGACCGTGAAACCTTCAGAAGTGTGGTCGACACTGCAAAATTTGAACCCAAAATCAGAAGGAAAAACAACTACACCTTCACGGAGGAAAGAAGACAAAGACAGTCACAACTCATGAAGGAATATTGGGCAGCAAGAAAACTCAACCAAAATGGTTCCAAGCGCTCTTAAATAGGGTAAATTCAAATTAAAAAAAACCGTTGGTAATTTTCTTATTTTTCTAATTTATTGTGCATTCACTGCATAAGATTGTAAAAATTTTTAAACATTATATATACCTACATTTACTTATATCCGTNAATTTATTGTGCATTCACTGCATAAGATTGTAAAAATTTTTAAACATTATATATACCTACATTTACTTATATCCGTGCTTCTGCAAAATAATTTTTTTAACATTCCAAATTATATTTCTGAATGTTATACAGAAGTAACACGCCAAAATTTTAACACAGTTAAAATTCTTTAATTAGGATCTTTATGAGAGTCTTTCCTGAATTATGCATTAATTCTATGAAAAAGACACAAGCGTCAGCTGTTCAGAAAATCACGGTGATGCTTTTAATCATTTTTTCACAGGGACAATAAAGTCAAAAGTAATTTTCGAAACTGGGTCAGCAAATATGTCAGTAATATGGATCCAAATAGTGGAACCGAATGAGAACATTTTCTAGACTATATTTAATAGTGAAATTTATGTATCATGTTAAAAAAAATGTATTCAGTACGGTTTTTTTACGTGGCACTCTTAGTTAATTACTTGAAATGTCATCGTTTCGGCTGCCCATTTGGAGGAAGATAAAAATTTCTTCCTTTCAGCACATGAGCTCTCAGCTCTCACGTTTGTTACCAGAAAACATAACCCCAAACTGAATAATAAATGTGCATCAATTACCCTTCCAAGAGCTGAGACCCTCGCTCTCATTCACGCATGTGCTACAAGAAATGTGCTATTACTCACCTCGTTTGGGAATCCATAGAAAACAGTTTGACATCAGTACGTGCTGGGTTGATGAAACCAGTTTACCGCAATAAAAAATATAAAAACTGCAGCCAAATTCTGCACCAAATTTAATGATCACCACTGTAAACTAAATGGTTGTCAAAATGAGTTACAGTTCACTTCGGCAAGCACGCTACCCGAGCTGTGCCGGGTTATCCGGCACAGAAACCAAATTTTCAGAGAAGGTATAGTGTAGGAGTACCAGTATGAGCCGCCGTCTCATGAAAATGATGATGGAAACCAAAATGGAAAATAATGTTTTGCCTTCTGCCATCTACCAGTGCGAAAAATCACATCGAGGAGCGAAATATGCTGGTCCCAATGCCTGCACATGGTAGGTATGCAGCAGTTGCTCATGCATAACACGCCATACAATGAAATGGGACACTCCCATTCAAATCGCAATGGTGTGGGTGCTTGTTGATGGATTTACCTCCACAACATTTCGTACTTATCCTTCCACATTTGGTCTACGGACATTCCTCGGGTAACCAGTCCCACCTCGTGCCTTAAACGTGCCTGTTTCACTCAGGCTACGAGTGACAGTTGTGAAGGTTTCGTGGTTAGGTTGCCGCCGTGCTGGATACCTCTCGTGGTACAATCGTACAGCAGCTCGTGCATCACCTTTAACANTTCGTGGTTAGGTTGCCGCCGTGCTGGATACCTCTCGTGGTACAATCGTACAGCAGCTCGTGCATCACCTTTAACATTACCATAAAACAGCACTAAACNGCCTTAAACGTGCCTGTTTCACTCAGGCTACGAGTGACAGTTGTGAAGGTTTCGTGGTTAGGTTGCCGCCGTGCTGGATACCTCTCGTGGTACAATCGTACAGCAGCTCGTGCATCACCTTTAACTTTACCATAAAACAGCACTATGCCTGTCATTTCTCAGTTCTTATACCTAGCCATGTCAATTTGTAGTAGAATGCATGCAATGTTCAGTTAAGTGTGGGATTTTAATGTACAATCCTCTCTTCTGTTAGTGAAGGGAACTACAATACTGATAATGAAAGTGGAGGGAAACCATGACGCATAACAATATTTGGCATCTCTTAGAAACTCCATTAGACGAAAAAAAATATTCGTACCTTACTTGCTCATACGTCAAACACACACATGCACACTCGCCACAATCAGCACCATATGCACCATACACACCATAATCAGCCCCACATGCACCATACACACTACAATCAGCACCACATTCACCACAAATGACTCCTAATGACTCATAAATTACCCCTAATGACCCATAAATGACCCACAATGGCACCTTATGAATAGTAATAACACTAAATGACCCCTTATGACCCACAACGACAAATAATGGCACATAATGACCCTAAGTGGCCCCTAATGACCATTATTACCCCTAATGACTCGTAAATTACCTAATGACTCGTAAATGACCCCTAATGACTCATTTAGAGTGGTGCTGATAGTGCTGCTTGTGGTGCTCATTGTAGTGTGTGTGGTGCTCATTGTGGTGCGTGTGGTGCTGACTGTCATGTGTGTGGTGCTGATTGTGGTGAGTGTGCATGTGTGTGTTTGACATATGAGCAAGTGAGGACTGAAACTTTTTTCTTACTTCTTAGTTTCACAAAATTACGAAGTGTCGTTGGTTTCACTAGTATTAATAAAAATTTTCACATTACATTTTTTTTACGAAAATAAAACAAGATGTATTCGAGCCAGCGTTTATTTAAATAAACTACACAAAATATTTTTTTTTTTACATTCCGAAGGGATAAACATTACTACAAAATCTCATGGTCTCTGTAATGCACTGGCTGCAACACACTCGAATTATTTTCGCACTCACGAAGTCTTTCCTATATATCTCAACGAAGTTGAATGTTGACGAATGATTGGTGATGCCGGCTTGTGTGGTAACTAAATCAGAAGGCGAATCATACTGATTTCGGGCTTCGATAATTTCCATTCTGCGCACACTGTTTCAAAATCGACTTCCAAGCACATACATGTGGTAATAGGGAATCATGACAGAGTCCAACATGGTCGGAATTTCCTCGTACGGAATATGCCCGGCATCCCTCCTCAGTCCATGCGTCTGGAACGATTGCTGACAGTATGCATGTTGAGTGGTGCAGTAGAGGTGCTTCCACGGATACAGCAGTAAAAAAGTGGAAAATTTATTTTTCTCATCGTCGTCGCTGTACGAGAGTGAAATCTGCTTAATGGTGAAATAGTTTTGCAAACTAACTATCTTGATATTTCAATATTTTTCATACGATTTTTGTTTAAAAAAAACATTAAGTTCACATACATACAAAGCACATATTTTTTTTTCAAAAACTTTTGACAAATCCATCAGAAACTTCATCGATGATTATACTCATGGGACACCTGTGTTCCGGGTTAGCTTCCTCGTCGCCGGGTCGTTCTTGCGAGTTAATGTCTTCGATTGGGGCAGTTTCCACAGGGCCTGACGGTCTGGTCTGTTTGTGTGGTTCGTATCTATAGATAATAATGATAAGCATCTAAAGCCTGCCCACCTGCCTGCAGGTGATGTCTCAATGCCTGCATGCGATTGGCCAGCTGCAATCACGTGGCAACTCGGTGATTGGCTGGTCGATGTCCGAGCAACGTCTTAGTGGTGTAATATGATTGGTTCTATGTCAACATGACATCATAGGGCTTGCATACACGTATATTATAAGCATGGTACTTTGCATCCTGAATCTCAGCACTAGCATTTCCCTAGTGCTCTATGTCCCAAAGCATAAATATGGTTTTCAAAGCAAAACACTTTGTGGATATTCGACAGCATTCATCGTCTCATACCTTTAATCATCCAAATTTGCATGCTTCTTTCTCCCCTAAAATTCAGGTAGGCGAACACCATTCATCAAACATCACAATTTCTTGTGCATGCATGCACATTAGGTTCTCTAGCATGCAGCATTTGATGCATTCTACAAACTCTAGTAATTCATTGCATCTCTGTAGGCCAGTGCTCAACGTTTCAGTCCATTAACCATCCTGGTCGCACGTAATTGTCTTCTATGAGTCTCCATGGTCTACTCATACACATCATTGGATAGGAAGCAAATGTCATGTGGTAGTTCATATACCTAACACTTTATTTTGGATATTCCCATAAACATAGTTATGTGTAGTTATAGCCACTTGTCCTAGAGTGGTGCATTCGCTCTAGGATGTGGCAAATGCTGAGACCCATTAAGAGGGCAGGGGGTAGTTATAGCGTCTGTTAGCTGACTTCATGCACTTTCACTGCTCTCGGCTTCTGGTAAGACTGTACTGTACCTGCATTTTCTTGACTAATGCTCGCCACACTGCTTGTGCGCCAAAGGTCGCTGTCTGCTGCGACATTGCGGGCCATTAGGACAGCAGCATCTCGATCTGGTGCTAGAGGGGGAGATATTATGAACAGGTGTTTTCATGATACCATGCACCACCTATATTAACCAGGTTATGAGAATAATAACACTGGAAACAGGGTTCGATTATGTCACCTCTGTGGTGGTGGCAGTGGTATGATTTTCATGAAAATAGGTCGGCAATGGCATATTTTAAAAGAGACAGACGAAATACTGAGACCACAGACAAGTGCTTCAGTCACTAATGCTCCCAACAATGTCTTAGCATTATGCATACTATACAAAAAATAATCACGAACACTCATACCATTAAAATGGTACACTAGGTCCCTTGGAATGCTGGCTAGCACACTATGTAATATCCCCATGGTTGCATGGAAATTTAAAATCCAACTATGGGTTTTAAGTATATAAGTAGTGGAATTAAGTAGCTTCTGGGGCACGGATCGCCGAAGTAGAAGCTAGGGGCCATCCACCATTTTGGTTGACATCACAGCCGATTGCCAAAATTCCCCATTTTTCTTCAAAATGACACATTAGACTATCGTAAATGCCTGTTTCACCTCCGAAATGTAATTTTTTTCCCCCAAAACGACACTTAAATTTCCCAAATGGGTTGAAAAATGCTTACTGCTCAATGTGACTAAGTGACTGCTCAATGCTGCTCAAAGAAGCTGAATATACACAACAGTTGTTAAAACATCAGCTGCAATGAGAAGCCAATATAATATAAACCTAAATTATCACCACACCCCCATCCAACTTGACACCCGTCATAGACTCGGTGCATGCCACAAAAAGCCTACACAAAAACCCCGACACCCAACACCTGAAACCCGACTACGTATCCCGACACAAAACAATGGATAATTGAAACACTGTACATAAAACCCGAAACCAAATACCCAAAACCGACAACCAACTACCTGACACCCAGAAAATGACAGCTGAAACCTGTACCCTAGAACCGACATCTACACCCTAAACCCAAATTAGACAACACCTATCAGCTGAATGCTGTCACTGAAATCAGAAACACACAACCCATGACCCACCATGCTCTACTCCCACCCACAACACCATCATTAAACCCCACCCCATTCACCACACCAGCCACACCACTCACCACCACATCAGTCTCACCACTCACCACCTCAAACAACCTATATTCACAGATGTGTTCCCTAAATGCATGGACTTTCTGATATTTTAAACTAACAGCATTTCAAAACTCAACTTTTGGGGGCACACAGCTCCTTTAGCAATCACTTGTGTTATAATTTTGAAGTTTGTTGGTATTTCAAAACACCCCATTTATATGATATAAATACAAATAAACAGAGGCTGGGTGGAATTTCACTGACAAACTCATGAGGTGATTGCTTGTGCAAATTCAAATGGAAAATATATAAGACACTTAATACCTATATTGAAAACTGCAATAGAAGTGGGTTATCACAGACTCTTTACTCAATAGGGATAGTTATGGTCAATCATTTTCCTCTAGTATCCATAAGTGTTCCTACAGGGGATGGACAAAATAATATGAACACCTGACATATACACAATATGTATTTATTAATAAGGTGTTGTGCCACCATTTGCTTTTAGAACAGCTGCAATTCTTCGCGGAATAGACTCGTAGAGTGTCTGAATAGTTTCCAACGGAATGTTGTCCCATTCTTGTACCAAAACATCCACCAATTGCTTCAATGATGTTGGAGATGGAAATCTGCTCCTCACTCTCTGCTCTAAAACTCCCCATAATGGTTCAATTATGTTGAGGTCTGGCTCCTCAAACCACGACTGAACATTTTAGGCTGTGTGTATAGGCGCATTATCATCTTGGAATATGGCAGTGTTTGGCAGCAATATGCTAGTCATAGTAAGAACTTTATCATTGGGATGTCGAGATATTCATTCACAGTAATCCGATCAGTGATGTGAATGAGAGGACCAGCTGAATACCACGATATAGCCGTCCAAATCATAACGGAACCTCCCCCATGCTTGACTGTAGGAAGCAGGCAGTTCGGATCATAGACTTATTTTGGGGTTCTCCATACATAAACCCGGCCGTTTGTAAGAAACAATGTAAACGATGATTCATCGGACAATACCACATACTTCCAATCATCAAGTGTCCAGGTTTTATGATCAAGGGCACCACTTCTTCCGCAGCTTAGCGTTCGCTTCCATTATAAAGGGTTTCGCAATTGCAGCCCTTCCATGAATGTTAGCTTTGTGGAGCTACCGCCGTACTGTTTTTGTCGAAACAGTATTACTCAAGTGAGTGTTGAGTTTTGCTGTCACTTTTGCCGCGGTAGTTTTATGTTGTCTGGCCACAATTCTTTTTAACGTACGTCGGTCTCTGTCAGTTAACTTTGGGTTTCGCCCACTATTCCTCTTCGCCGATGATGTTTTACCATGTTTTGGGTATGCTGTCATTACCATGGATACTGTCACTGGTGAAACGTTAAACAATTCAGCGGATTTCATCACAGACGCTCCTGCTAACCGAGCACCAATGATTTGCCCTCTTTCGAAGTCTGAGAGATCACACATTTCACCAATCGCTTGTTTTAACCGTCGCAGAACAAAGTGTATAATACACTGAAATATAACCTACAAGACTTGGCACGTAAACTGTGCAATACATACATGTCACATTATTCACACGGAAGCAGTGTTGCCAACATGCAACAAAATGTACTACATTTCATGGTGTTCATATAATTTTGTCCATCCCCTGTATCTGGTCATGCATGTAGACAGTAAGGAGGCGAAACACAATATTTGACAATCTGCTACATGTTACTATACTTGAGAGTTAGGGGGCCTATCAGGGCCATCTTGACATAAGAGGCAAATTGGGCAATTTCACATGGGCGCCTGTTTTAAAAGCTCAATTGTTAAAACCATGCACTTTTTTTTTCAATTCTCTTTTTGTAATTTTTCAATTTTCATACAATTTTGCAGGGGTAGTCAACTTTTATTCGAGGCCTGCCACATTCAGTAGGGCTACCTTTAGGCTAAGTATTGTGGTAAATCAATCATGGGTTGTTTCCCTCCCGTATTGCTTACAATTAACATCTGCTTATCTGCCAACAACAGCCAGGCTGGGATTATCAGCTGTAACCTGATTCGTATGTGCAGAGCCCGAGCAGGAAAAACAAAAAAAAAAAGGAAAATAATGTTTGGCACTGATGTCATATGCAGCCATGTACTGCAGCAGCAATCATCCTAATGGCAATGTTATTTCGGTTTCACGCTAGTTGCCAGGCGAAGCATGCTGATAAAATGTGCAGTCTGTGGCATGAGTTTGCTTGAAGTGCTTGTACATGAAGTAAATACTGCCGTAATTCATGGTTGTTGTCAGTATTTTACTAGGATGAGTAATGGCAAGTTGAGTGGCATGCTCTGTCGCAAATTAAACAAACAGAAGGAAAAAAGACTTATGTTGTTTTGAACCAGGTGCCGAAATTAGAAATACCTTTTAAACCAAGGACTAATCCCCAACCTACCACTAAGGATTCCGAGCCACTAGATGAAAGCATACTTGGTATTATTGAGACTGCGAGTTCGAGTTTCTCAGAGAGAAGAAAACAATGACTTGTTAACGAAGGAATACTCATCGCCATCAACTGCAGAGTCGGCGTTTATACGTATTTTTGAATTGACGTTTTCGAGGTTACCCAGGGCTGGTTAGTGTTGGATTGCCTGGCACCATAACCCAGATGAGAGTTAATGATGAGGGTTGTTCGGTCGATGGCCCAGGGGGCACTGGATATCTCCATCACTTTGTTGATGATATCGTCACGTACTTACTGTTGCGCTATTTGTACCTGATAACGAGATTGTAGGGCGTCTTTTACGCCTGAAATATACTATGAAATTGTGGGTGATGCTACAAAAAGTGTAGTACCCTAAAATGATTTGACACAGATAACATGGTAAAGAGGTTTATTCACTGTTCTGAATACAGGTGAATAATATATGAAAATGGACCCAGCATTAATGGCCTGCTAGTGACCTTATCGTGAAATAAATGTGGTAATATGTTCATACGCAATTGCGTTAAGCGCTCTGGTGAGAGGGCGGGTGGCTCTCCCCTCGGTACTTAAAATAAATGTTCTGGTTAATTAATTTAATACTGTAGTTAAATAATTACAGCAAAAGATGATGGCACCGAGGGAGCTCGCGGAGCGGGCGACCAACGCCACTGGTCTGGTCCGAGTGCTGAGACTAACTGGCAGAGTAGCCTCGGTTTGCTTCACGAGTGACCGAAGTCAAACGGCGAATAATGAAACATAACATGATGAAAAAGCATAATGTTGAAAAAGCATATAAGTTAAATGAATTACATTAGTGACACACCCATTTATTAACAAATGTTTGTTATGCTTGAAGTTGTGAAGTTGGCAGGGCATGTCACTGCACTAAATGATATGTTACAATGATGGAGCCCTTTATAGGCAACCTCTCTTTTAGAAAACATTATTATTCTTTTATAAATTAACATTATTATAGTATTATGTTTTCTTGTGAAAAGTGTTTGCATTTCACTTTGTTCTGAATAAGCTTTTTAGCCATTCATACGTGAAAGTATCTAAGGGCATAGCTCAATAATGAGTCATGATAAGGTAGAGCACAGCTGAATAAGATGGAGTTTATTACACATAAGGGTTATACATACAATATGACTGTTTACGTGACTATTGATCGGGGGAGCTTAAATTGAATACCAAGATGCTTATTAATTATATTAAGATTTATTGTTACCTTCTGCCATTACTAGTACATTCTGATTGGAAAGTCCCCACCTTGTCCACGTTGCTGGAGGCTAATTCTAGGAGGTGGTTAACGACGGCCTGACACACCCACCTTCCGTGGTCTTCTCTCTGGTCAGGCCGACGACAAAAGACGCCGCTCCCAGTGTTACGCTGGCCTATATCAGTTGCGTTTTTTAATATTTCAGCCCTGTTTACTGGCCGGTGGAGGAGATTTCTGCAACAATCTTTCACAACGTACTTTTGCAATCATGCTCATGCCCTGGTTTAATGTTTGAAGGTGTGATCAGGCAGGCCATCCAGCTAAGGCCTGATCACTTCATAACATCTCCCCCAATGTTCACCAACGAGATGCCCTCATCTCATCCCAGAGTCCATGTGGATTATGTAGATAACTGGGAGTTGCAGGGTTTATGTTGTGGCAGCAGGAATATGAATCAGGTTCAAGTCCTCTTCGCTACGGTAGGAAAAATTTTTAAAGGAAATATAGTAGACGGATAAGTTAGGTATAAGGAACTGCTAATTGCTTTTGTGCAGTCCTCGGGCAAAGTGGACCGATCAAACTCTGGGCTGTGTGTTTGCAGTGGCTTTGCGGGCCTTGATCTTGCATTTTCGCGGGGTGTGCAAATTGTTTTCCACACGAGCGTGGCAGACGCCCCGCGGGCGGTTCGCAAACGTGTCAGCCTTTCCTGAGTTTGTGAGTCCCTAAGTACTACTTGGCATGGATCCTTAAATACATTAATTCTTATAAAGAATGAAACAGCAATACCATGTAAAAAGTTGGTAATTATAGAGAAAAAGAATAATTTAAACTGTAAGGAATTTTAATTGTTTAAATTAACTGATCTCCCCGTTACAATAATTATTGTGATTTGTTTGTACAGAAAATACACTTGCTGAAAATAAATACATGTTTTAAAACTGACAAAAATATTGATGTGATAGGAGATTGTTACATACTAAAATGGTGCGTGACGTCATGGGGGTAGGATACTGATGGGATGGTATCAAAATGTAGAGTATTTTTAATTAATAATTAGAACTTTCATAAAATTCAAAAAGAAGTAGCAGCTGCATTTTACTATGTTTCAATACTTAAGAGGGAAGGATAGAAGGGTATACTTATAATAACAATGTTATGACATGTATTTTAAAATAATTTATACTAGAAGTATTTAAAAATGCAAAAACAAATTTTGACAGAAATGTTGTGTTTTGATTATAAAATATAACAGTAATAATAATTGAATATCTACTTAGAGTATGTATTGCATTTTACAAACAAAATTTATATCGTCATTACTAGTAATGTCAAAATGTACTTCTTAATGACATTTTTTTTTCTACTATGGCCATTCTTCAATGTGATATTATATGTTATTCGTCTTTATGTTATGAAAGTTACATATATAATACAGTATTCCATTCGTAAAAGTAATTCAGTTGATAGGTACAATTTAAAAATTATAATTTATGTTTTTTCAAATTCTTTTGTGTCTTAAAACTGGCTCGCATTTTTCCTTTTATTATAAGTAATAAATTTCAAAATTAGCTTTCGGAGGCCTCATATTTGCAATCGATAATTTTTATTTATTTATTTTTGGTTATGCAAACATAAACTTTTCAAAGAAAATGTTGGTATGTGTTACTGTTACCTGCAGGATGAAGTGTAAGTGGTGTAAGTAAAATATGTGAACCGCTGGTTACCTGTAAATATTTAAACATACGACTTGCGATCTGCGTTAAGCAGTAGTACTGACGGCTGTGAGCGCGGTGCTGAGGTTGTTGCGCGTGATGTCAGGACAGGTGTTCTGGCGGGCGTTGCTTGTGCCGCCCTCCGGAGGGACTTTACATGAGGAGGGTTTGTTGTGACATCTCTGCTGGTTGCTGTTGACATGGAACGTGCGGTACCGTTGATCTGAAACTTGCAAGGAAATGTATAAACAGAAGGCCTTCACAGTTTGTCGAAACATCTTATATAAAAATTTTCCGTCAATAAATTAATATGGCCTAATATTTTATGAGGTTTATATTTACTAATTTAAATTGTGGATTTAATCCTGTTTTATAATATTTGTGGTTGTATTATATTGCTGGGTGTGTCCGACCTTGGAAGCTTATGTATTTAAATGTGAGTTAAAGCTCATTTATTTCTAAACTGTCTTTGTCAATTGTTCTCTCGAGCGGCATATGCATACTAACTTATGTTACAACCTTATAGTTACGTTACTGTTTTCCAACCAGTTCTTAGTTAATGCCTACAAATAAGGACGGTTATGCTAGAACCTATTTTCGTACATTTTTTTTTTCTCTGAAAGTAATTTATTGTATTTAGCTGTGTGCGCGTATAAAGCTCGTAATTATAAAATTATTAATAAGTATGCTGGACACCAACACATAGCATAAGTAGAATATAATGACATTGATTACTAAAAATGTAAGATTGTAACGAATAGGAGAAGAATTTATAGCATGTTAACAAAGTCGAGGGACATCAACACATAGTATAAGTAGAACAAAATGGCACTGATTATGCAAATAGACGATAGTAGAGAGGAAAGGAACACATAAATAATTAAGTACATAATAATTACACTTCTACTTCCACACAGAGGGGTAGCGTACGGGGATTGGGGAAATCTGCTCTCATTGACTTACACCAGGGAGGTCAAAAGCGAAAGTACCCTCGTTGTATAATTTCAAAGTACTTTGTAGTATAGAAAAGACCCACAGCCAAATCCAACGCATCCAGATTGCGTCCCTACTGCCTGAACTCTTTCAAGACTAGTAGAGCTCAGAAAACAGGCCCCAATGGTCGGGTCATAACTCCACCAGAGGCCCAAACATTGCTCCGCGTCTCACGCGAAACGAAAGGTTTGACCTCTTGGGTAAGTACTCCTTACAATTGGGTGAATGTGGGTAAACCATGAACGGACAGACACAGTCAAAGTGGGTGCATCTCGAGCACTATTCCCATTTAGTTAGATAACCTTGACATTGCACACAATATACCTTCTAACGTCAGGTTTAGCAGTCTGCGCATCAAACAATACAGTATGACTGGAATGGCGTATCGCTCGCATGTCCGAAAGCCACAAGGATTGGCTAAGTTCTCGGATCACAGAAGTGCGTTAACCCAATGGAATTCACTCTCCCTGTATCCTTATAGCACTGGTTTGTGGGAAGTACGTGAAAATATTTGGAGTATGAGGAGTTTAAAACTGGAATGATAAACTTAAGTTTTAAAGTGGTTGTGGGGTAATAAAACTGCATGGCATGCGGTAACACATTTTTTCGCAACACACTGCGGCACTCGAATCACGGAAAAGTGCTGATGCGGGAATGTGTTGTCTTGGCACCTTGCAACTGGGTCGCGTCACCTGGCACAAAACTGCGACTACTCGTCCTTCCATGTGGCTTCTTATAGCGTGATAATGGCTTTATGTCAGATTACTAAAATCTCATAGTTAACTGGCATACCTTATTTCCATGCATTTTATGAGAAGTTTCTTAAATATGCAGTATATCGACTGAAAAGAAAGTATCATAAAATAATTTTACTTTATCTGTGCACAGAAATATCTAACTACATACAATATGGAGTATATTAAATTAGCATGAGTTGAAAGTTAAATTAATGGAAATTGTCCCGTGATTATGAATTACTATCACAGTAATAGTTGCATTTCAATTAACCACATCCAGCGCACACAGGTGATACATATTTAAATTTAAATTTATAGAATGGTATTTCTGATGAAAATTGTTTACCAGTATATATAGGCAACTAGGGACTTGCGGTTCACGCTGAGATTCTTAAATTTTTAATACAGTTTGTTATTTAGGTTTCAAATAATTGCTTTGTATGTTTAGATATTGGGATGTGAAAGGTACATTATTACTTAAACGTAATACCTTTTAAAAGTAGATATTATGACATTATTTTAATTATATTGCCACTTAAAAGTTTTAATGTTAAAGAGGATGTAGCTGAAATTTTGCTATTATTAATACTGCAATTAGCATGTGTGGGTGGGAAATTTATTGAAATGGGGGTGGATGATAGAGAAGCTGATGCAAGGCAGCGAGAGGGTAGGGAGGAACCAAGCCTCTACCATTGTTCTGTATTAGCTTTTAAGCCATTCATACATAAAAGTGTCTAAGGGCATAGCTCAATAATGATTCATGATTAGGTACGGCACAGCTGAATAAGATGGAGTTTATTACACATAAGGATTAAACAATATGACTATTGATCGGGGAGCTTAAATATAATGCCAAGATACTTATTAATTATATTAAGATTTATTGTTACCTTACCCCATTACTAGTACATTCTAATTGAAATGTCCCCATCTTGTTCATGTTGCCGGAGGTTAAATCTAGTAGGCGGTTAACGACGGCCGGACACACCCATCTTCCGTGGTCTTCTCTCTGGTCGGGTCGACGACAAAAGATGCCGCTCCCAGTGTTGCACTGGCCTACATCAGTTGTGTTGTTTAATAATTCGGCCCTGTTTACTGTCCGGTGGAGGGAATTTCTGCAACTGTCTTTCACAAGGTGCTGTTGCAATCACGATCGTGCCCTGGTTTAATGTTTGAAGGTATGATTTGGCAGGCCATTCAGCTAAGGCCTGATCACTTCATAGCAATATGCACAATTACATCTAAAATTTTAATCTTTTATTCGTGATACATTAACAATTTCCTGAAAAATACTATATATTCTGCAGTATCTTATTGCATTATAAAGTAACAATTCTGATAAATAACAAACATTAATGAAGTTTACTTGCAGTCTTTATATTATTAAAAAACACCACAATCACCATACTTGATATTGTTTTACCATTGACAAATAATATCAATTTGTTCCATACCTGGTACTATATGTAACAAAGTTACCTTCAATTACATGACCAATGTCAATAGTCATGTCAAATATACACTATCCCCTGAATTTTACTTAACACCTAGAAAAAACTAATTCTTAACTTGCATTTTCTAACAAAAAAAGATTTTTGAAAGCCAATTAAGCTTGCCATTATTTTATAATCTACAATAGTTTCTATGTATTTGGTTAACATGCCTATGGTCGGTAAAAATGTTTACACAACTGAACGGTAATTTAATGTTGTCTAGCCCAAGGCTTGAGCAGGGAACTATGGTAATTAACCCCATTCACTTTATATGCATCATGACTAGCCATCTCCTTAATCAATATGAAGCATTTGTGAAATGCATTGTGCTCGGCAGATGATAAAGCCTTATTCTGCACTAACACTTTGTCTCCTTTTTCCAAAACAATTGATTTACCTTTCCTATATTTTCCTTCCTTTTTGCAGCCTTTTGAATTAGCCTTTTATTTACCATTTGAAATTTTAGTGCTGATTTCATGTTTCCTTGAGGTGGAAACTTCACAAGCTTAGTTAATTGTGTTTCGGGATGCTTTGCCCTGATTAACTCTATAGGAGTACACCCTTTACTATAATAGTATATATTATTTAAAAGGTTCTCAAATCTGCCACTTTACCTACCCAAGAGCTTTGGTTCTCATGGCAGAAAATTCTAAATAGCATCCCCAGCTCCCTTATCACCCTCTCTCTCTCTCTTTCTCTCTCTCTCTCTCTCTCTCTGGGGTTTACTGAAGGATGATACACTGCTGTACACCCTACATGTATCCCTAAAAGATTTTCCAATGCTACCTTCCATTTTTTTATTTTTGGACCAATTCCATTATCAGATAATATTTTTTTGGCCAATCCTATTTCCACAACATATTTGCCAGTCATTCTTTAGGTGACAGCCAAGGCAAAAGATTGTCTCAATGGATAATGTTTTACAAATTTTTAAAAACATCCAAAACCATTAATAAATACTTTGTGCCTTGGCGACCCGCGGGCATCGGACCGAACAAGCCCACTGTCACTACCTCAAAAGGCTCCGTCGCTAGTATATGTTGCATATTCCCACAACTATTTTTATTTGGTAGCTTTGTTTGTGCACACAGGAGGCATCCTTTGATACAATTTGCTACCCAAGGTTAAATATTCGTAACCCAGCAGAACTCCTGAATGGACTTAACCATTTTGCTAACTCCAAAATGGCCACATTCTACACGTGCCTTTTCACATATCTCATCTGCCAAGTTATCAAGAATGCATAATACCCATTGTTCTTCCCCTATATATTTTCTCCTAAGAAAGATTCAATTTTGAATGACAAATGTCTGCGATTATTTTGCTATAATTTCTTAAAGTTATTTCATTCAAGACCTTCACATATTTAAAATCTCTAGTTATTTCTTGGTTCAAGTGACCTACCACTCCCTGGTACAATGACACATGTTTCATATATACCCTAAGAAAAAACTACTACAAATTTCTATCCTCAACATGGTATCAGGATAATGCATCTACTGCTACTAGAATCTTACCAGGTGCAAATCCATCCAGTAACTCTGTCATGTAACAATTTCCACTATCCTAAATGGCACAGTGCTTTATGATCAGTTTGAATTTCTGATGGTCTGCCAAAAATGGATGTCGTGAATATTGATGCAGTAAAAACTAAACTGAGCAACTTCTTCTCTTTTACTGTATAATTTAATTCAGCTGTATTAAGAGCTCTGCTAGTAAACATAATTGGGTTTCGCTTGCCACCCTCATACTGAAAAAGCATAGCCCCCACTGCATTATCTGAAGCATCACAGGGAATGTAAAATAATTGGTCTAACCTAGGGAGATGCGACAGCACAACTGATGCTAACTTCTGCTTTAATTCCTCCAAGGGCTTTTTATTCTATCCCCCAAAACCAATTTTTCTTCCTTTCTGCATTAATTCGCTCAGTGGTGAACAGTTTTCTCTGAAATTTGCTACGCACCTTCGGAAAAAGTTAATGAAACCTATCAAATAATATTGCTGTTTTTTTATTTGAAGGCACTGGATAACCTATAATGGCTTTTACCTTTTCTGGGCCAATCTTGATTCCCTGTGGTGTAACTACATTACCTAGAAAATGTATTTCTTCCTTCAAAATTTCTGATTTATTTAAATTCACTGTCAGCCCACCTTCATGCAGTTTCCTTAGGATGGCCTGTACCTGAACGCAGTGTTCTTAGAAGTTCCTTGAGGTATTCAATATATCATCTACATAAAAATTTGCAAATTCTAATATTTCATGTCCCAACACTTGCATTAACGCTCTTATAAAATGGCTGACTGAAACATTTAGCACAAATGGAAGGCACGTAAAACCATACCGGGTTCCTTGTACTGAAAAAGCAGTTTATTTTATATGATCTTCCTTCAAGGGAATTTGCCAGTAAGAAGCAACCAGATCAATATTGAAAAAATATTGACTCCTCAAATATTTGCAACAACTCATCCATGGGTGCAGGTGCACCTGTGTCTGGAACCAAAATTATGTTCAATTTCCTCAAACAAAGTCGTACATTTCCATCTTTCTTTCGGACTACTATTACAGGGTTTGAATATTCTGAAGTGTCTTTCAATTACCTTACATTCTACCATTTTATAAATTTTGTGCTATACTGCAGTTTTAACAGCATATGGTATGGGGTGTGGTTTTACTGCAAAGAGCTTTTGGTCCTTTACTATTAATTCACATAATTTTTTTTATCCAGTCCCAGGGAATTTTGAAAAAAAATATGTCTTTCTTATTTAAGGACATTATTGATGCGATTTGCCATATCTGAGGTAATCCCTCTACCTGCTTTGATATATTTGAACTGTTGATCTGTACAGCCACAATAATTTGGGTCCTTTACTGCTAAAATGAGACAGCCATAATAAATTTGGTTAGTTTCCTGTCCGTACATTCCTTTAAGTATCCTTAACCGTAATGGTTTCTTACATCCCTTTTCTTAGCAAAATGGTATTTCTATTTCATCCTCCATAATCTTTACGGTCTTATTTACACATTTTATGATGGCTTGGTATTGTCTCAACCAGTCAGACCCTATTACAGCTTCAATGCTCAGTCCTTTTACCACTAAATAACTTATCCAGAAACTCTGATGCCCAAATGTAATTCCAAGTACTATTTGTTTTCTAACATTGTTATTCCTAACTCCTGTTGCTACCACTATAGTGAAATGTGAAACTGCGACACTAGGTAAATCAAACTTGATAACTTCTTGAATAGTGTTTTCACATTTCATCGACATTGCAGTCACCTCACTTGCAGAGTCAACAAGCATGGGTACTTGTATTTGACCTTCCTATCATCCCTACTATCATAGGGCATCCATTATTATCCACACAGTCATTTTCCTTTCCACATTCGTTTCCTAATAAGTCTGATCCTGCTTGAATTAAATGTTGAATTGACAACACAGCAATTCAGGTAACAAATTATTTTCTAGCAAATGTATTTCTTGAATTATTTATCAGCCTCATCTACTGTTTTAGGGGCAAGCTCTGGGCAGCAACCCTCACCTCCTATTCGTTTAAATGTGGAGCAGAGGGTGATTTCTGGGAGTTGGCATATGTATCTACTCTTTGCCCCTGGTTTTCACCCTTATTTTGGTCAAACCCAGAATCTATGTTGTTCCTATAGTTTCCCCATCGTCCAATGAACCTGTTTCTCACTTCCCTGTTGTGATTGCACTGGTGCCTTCTATTGCCCCAGTTATGATAGCTATTTCCACCAGGTTTATCTTTATTCTCCTGGTCTCCTGTCCTGTTGACGTTAGTTCCTGCTTACTACTATCTTTCTGGAATAGCTTAGGATCATCATTCCTGTACCCAAATCTACCTTCCCACTCATCTCGCCTATCAAAGGCTTCCAGAAGTACTACTATTTCGCCGACTTCTCTTGTCAGTGACCTTATAATTCCATCTTGTACCCTCGCTGGAAAATGGTGAACCATGTGGGTAATAAAACGTTCCTCTAATAATGGAAAATTAAGAAATTTAGCATGGAGAAGATTTTCTTAATATTTGGCCATAGGGCCTGCTTGCATTATGTACCTTCCTGTAAATAAGTATTGTAAAAATTCATCCTGCTGAAAAGTGCTCTAATACTTTTGCAAAAGGCTGCTTGAACATCTTAGTATTCATTCCATAACTGCTCGCGATTGGTAGCCCACTGCTTCGCCGCACCCTCAAATCAAGATAAAAATCAGTTTAATTCGAGATCCTCCAAACGTTCTGTTTCATAGCCCTATCACATTTCTGAATAAACTTTATGGCATGTATTCCCCTTCCATTGCCGTAAATCGTTTTCAAAAGTATTCGCATCATCTTCACTGAGGCCAACATGTCTACATTCAAACACATGCCTGTCACCTTGCCGAATATTGTACATTGGCCTAATTTCCTAAGCTATCTGGGCCTTAACTACAACTATCCTCTCATTCCACTGTTGTCTCAATTCCTTTACTTGCTCCTCAACCTTTTGATCACTATTCTCTATTTTATTTTATTTTTTGGGATTAACTGCCTGAAAATCTACTTGTATATTCTGGAATTCCTTTTGTATGTTCCCCTGCAATTCTTCCATTTCTTGTTGCTTTACAGTGGCTTCCCTAATATCTCTGTTTTCATTTTCTAGCTAGGTAAAGAGACTTATCTTGGCACCATTTTTGAAAACACTCAACTCCCAAACACCCTTTTACATTCTTATATATTTACTGCCTTTTTTATTCTCTGAATGCTGCTTGAATATAAAAATTAAGATACTGTTTCTTATATTCAAGCAATAATCAGATTAAAGAAAAGGGTGTGAATTTATGGAAATTTTTTAATGTTTAGTAATTATTATTTAGTTCTTAAATTTAAAAAAATTTTAATACACCTTCTGGAAAATTACTAGTGGCTAAATATTGGTAAATACAAAACGTAAGCGTGCCATTGAACTTAGTCCCGAAATTTTGGCAAAACAATTTTTCTGAAAATTCTACGATCATCACGAACAAAACCATACTTGTTTTGGTATAAATTACTCTAGCAAATAATTAAACTCCAAACTTTATACACTCTAGTCACACATGCTAACATCGGTGCAAATAGGCAATACATGTTCCAGTTACATTACCTATCTGAATGTCACTCGCCTTTAACTAAAACGAACATTGTGCCACTTTGTGTCGCATCTTTCATTCCTATTCTTTGTGTCTTTTGGGACACACACATATTTTTGTTTTACTCATCAAAGCATGCATTTTCCCTTATTTATTGCTTTATACATTAAATTTTTTTACCAGTAGGAAATAACTTTGTCACTTTAAAGTTTGTATTTACTTTGTTGGACAGTGTCATTGACATTTATTGTGAACTATAACCTCAACGGATGTTTACTTTTTATAGTGTATTTGAAAATATTGTAATTTACTTGTCATTTCTCTTCTTATGCTAATATATTTTGTAGCTTATTATAATGATTAATTTGTGTGCGACTCGTTCTAAATATGTATATGGTAAATACTGGCTGTTATATTAATACTATCGATAAGCCCACCTAAAGCGATTGTTCCATTGCATGGTTTTAGAATGCACCCACTTCCTTTTTTCTTCATAGTTTATTCAATATGGCTTGAAGCGCAAAGATTTTTGTTAATTTCCAGCCTTCAATAATCACGAGGTAGAATCCTCATTTTGCTGCTTTGGTAAATTATTTTTTCCTTTATATTTTACAGATTATCTTGTGCACATGCTAGTTCATGTTTTCAACAAGTTTTCACTATATATTTTATAGTTACGGTAGCAGCCTTATGCCTGCTTTTTCGGTGATTCAGGTAGCCGTGGACGGCAACTGGTGTTGTAGAATCCCGAGCCAACCTTTTGATTTTCAGATACGAAATCATTTATTTTTAAGCATGGCATGCGCATGGAACAACTTGTGAATAATTTCAACTCATGAAAAGTAAGAAAAAAGTTGTTCCTGTAATTAACTAGTATGAACAATTTTTTTTTAAAGAGAAGTCAGAAGTTGAATTTCGTTTGGACATATTTTGGACTTAGTCTATCAAAATTTAATAAAACTGCTAAAAAAAAAAATAAGCAAAATGTACTATCAAAAGTTTTAAAAACTTGTAGATAATACAAGTTTATGTTTAATATGTAACAAATTATACAGGCTTGCAAATTTGAAGTTTTTGAAAAATACAAGAGAAGTTTTTTCTGATTTGTATGTTATTTGGTGTGCTGATTTCGAAAATGACCTCCATTTTTTTCCATCACGTCAGGATTTTTTGTAAAATCGATATAGACATATTGGCTATAATCCTATTTGAAAATGAATCCTCTCGAACAATGTTACATGTACTATCTGCCAGATCGCATGAGCCGCCTCTGGTCGAGAGAAAGACAGAAAGTTCCCTTGAGTTTAGACTTTTTACATCAAATTATGGTGGAGTTTCTAGACAAAAAAAACAACATACAATTTTAATTTGTTTTTATTAAGGTAACTTACATAATATAGACGATTGATGAAGAGGAGCAAATTGTATGTCTACATGAAAGTTTGCAACAAATTTAAACTGAGAAAAAAACATAACAAAACAAAACAACAGTTTCTATTTAAGTCCGTACTCTTTTTCCTTTGAAACTTCTATTTGGCGTTCTTCTTTTATGTCCAATCTCAGGTCTATCTCGTGTTAACATCCAGCAGTAGTCGGCGAGCATGTTCTTGTCCCATCTTCCTTGATATTTGCGCTCCATATCTTTGATGTCTTGATGGAACCTTTCACCCTGTTCTTCGCTGACTGCTCCTAAATTTTCGGGGGAAGAGTCCACATGTGAGTGAAGGAAATGTATTTTGACACTCATGGAGCAGCCGAACGCTTGAAATTTGTCCAGCATATTCATTACAATAGGTTTATAGTCAGGATCCTTGTAGTTACCCAGAAATTTACTGACGACATCTTTGAAGGGAACCCAAGTTCCTTTTTCCTTTGTTGTCGTGTGAGTCTCAAATTCTTTATAAACCAATCCGTTTATAAACCTAGGCCAACATAGTATAATTTTATAAATCTATTTTCATATAAATAAATTGTCTTTTCCCAATTCATTTATTAGTGTATCACTGTAAAACTCAATTGTAACCGGGCGAAACCGGGCCAAATAATTTGTAAATGCTCAAATGGAGAATAAAAGCATAATTTTGTAACATTAATTAAATACTAAAACGTAACGAGACAATAAAAATATTACTCACAATTTTTTTATTAAATTAAATGCTGAAAATGAGATCTAAAAACAGCACACGGCACTGAAATGATTGTGGCGAATTTTAAAACAGGACAATGTGTAATGCTTATATTATAAATATTGTAAATTTTTTTAATGAAAGTTGTTTGCTAGACCTATATGCACAATTTTATGGCCTAGGCTGGCTGCCACCAACAGAACTAACTGCCACAATAGGATTCCAGCAGAAATTTGCAGCCAAGAAAATATTGTAGTTTCCGAATTTGCACGGGTGTGTCAGTTACTTGCGTCCCCGCACCTTTTGGCAAATACATCCATAAGAGAAACGGTCATTTTCAAGAAAAAGTTTCCATCCTAATTGTTTTAAGCTTGGCTCACAATCACAATCACGATCAATTTCGTGTTCATAAGAGAAGCATGCATAGGACATGTACTTTCATAATAAATCTATTTGTCTCATGTTAAACATCCGAAATATTTTTACATGTATTCATAAGAAAGAGGTTTTTCGCAAAAATTCCTCCTCTCTGACTCAATTTCGCAACTCCATACATTTCATTTGAATTTCGAGGATCCAAATACTTGTGATGTTGCTGGAGCGAGAGCATCAGACTTGCAGAATTACAAAGCACTTGGGTTTTATTACAATTACAACCTTATATGTACTGGGAAATGTTCCAAGTTTAAATATGGATAAAATTTAAACAATATAGACACTAGACTAGTTGTCCATTTCTTTTGAAGAACTTAAACATGCATTCTTTTGGAGAGCGGATCCCCTTAATTTTAGCGAGTTTAGCGAGTACACAACCTTTCCTCACATCCATGGATAACTGATGATGTGAGGAGTGAGGGGGGACTGACATATTGGGAAGGGGAAATAATATAAATTTTACTAGCGAATATTCAAAATGACTCTGCCAGTCGCCACAAGATGTTGGTCCAAGCCATTTACAGTCGAAGTTTCACAATGCCCCCCCTCCCCCAACGCTCCACCATCACCCACCTTTCGGCGGGTCAACACCTCCACCAAGATGCAAAAAGGATTTTTTCGTCAATCATGAACACTGCATATCTCCAAAAATTAACTCGGAAAAAATTATTTTAAAAACACTTTGGCTGGAACCAGCTTAGTTCATACAGGAAACTATCTGAGTTCAAATAGGACCTACGCGTGAAAAACTCAGGCAATAATCTAAGTGTCCATCGCTTTTTGACGCCTATAACATGCATTCTTATGGGCAGAACGGATGAGCACCCACAATTATAAAATCCAGACATTTTGGCTCGAATCAACTTGGTTCGTGTGTGTGGAAACCGATTTATGAAATTATTTCAATAACTTGAGCAGGAATAAATTAAGCATATGTAGTGAAACAGCTCAAGTAAAGTCGGATCTGCTCCTGAAAAATTCAGGCAATCTAACTGTCCATTGCTTCTGGACGCTTTTAACATGTATTCTTATGGGCAGAGTCAATGAGCATCTGCACAGGTAAAATCCACACTTTTTGGCTAGAATATACGTACCATAATTTGAAGTCGGGGTGAGGATCCATCCTGTAATGATATTCAAAAGGAATTTTTTTTTTTCATTTAGTGAGCCATCAACAACTTCCTAACTTGCCCGTGTGCTCAACTCACAAAATTAAAAAACTTGCACGCTACCACTAGCATAAAAAAATTGAACTGAACTTGTATATATTTGGTTATTTCAAAATTGTGCACGCTAGGGCAAAAATATTTTCTACTTCTTAAAAATTAATTACTAAAGTGTACATTTGTCACTGCAATTGTACATTTCCGTTTGAATAGCACTTGCAAACACAAAAATTCCTCTCACTAATTTCTGCCTCTATACACACACATACCTACACCTGCAACATTATGTAACTACACACACACTTCCTCATGCTTGCAAAATTCTGCAGTTTCACACATACACTCTAACACTAGAAACTTTCTAAATCTACATCTAACTGTATTCAAACAATTGTTAAATTCTGCAAAAAATACAAACGCACTCACAAACACACCAATTTTTAAAACTACACCTGGTTTAACAATCCCCAGTTGTTGACCAGCCTGGTCTCACACTGGCCGCAGCGTTCACACCTTATGGTAAGCGTAATGATGCTGTGCTCTATAAAAAAAAGTGTTTTCGTCCAGCAATGAATGGATGACTTAACAGACGTTCGGCACCGTCACTCTGCATTCATTGCCTACCATGTCCGCAACTAGGCCAACCCTGGATACATGCAGTAATCAACGATTAACTATTAGGTACTGGATACGCATTATGGAACAAAACTGCAAAGTAAACATTTTCCTCTGATACTATCTACATCACCAGCCTTCCCTGTGGTTTTACCCATAAGGCACCCAACAAGGAACAATTAACAAAGTTTTTTTACGCTCTCAGATGAGAAACTGTAACAAGTATGTGTGTATCAAGACTATGATTTTTTAAATCTTGTACGAATTGTGCTGTTTAATTTTTGCAGAACTTAACTGCTTAATCTTTTAATGTGCTTTTCTAGAAAATTATGAAAAAGTCCTGTAATTTTTCCTTGTCCTTTATTTGTTTATTTTCCACTGTTAATTATGAGTAACTTCATTAAATTGTCGACTATTGTTACCTAACATCTTAAATTGTGTTATTTACAATATTTTATGTGGCTTTGTTGTTTGTGTTTCTACAATATCGTAACCTATTCAGGTGTTTTCTTTTGACCAGGATAGATTGCACTTTAGCATCTGTTTCTATGTTTTGGATTTTCATATTCACTTATTGTTGCCAAAGATGAAAATTTATTTCGACATTTCATGAATTTTATTTCTATAAGATACAAAAAAAGGAAAGGCAAATTAGGTCGAAAATTGTATTTAAGATTATATTCGGGCCCACAGCATGGCAGTTTAATCATATAGAATCTGCCAGGTGTTCAGAATAGTCCAGTATGATGACTAAGCCTTCCGCCTTTTTTTTCCATTAAGCTACCATGACATGATATCATACCGTTTATTAAGAAAACCTTCATCCAACTAAATATGTCTTAGCACTTTGCACCAACGCTTTTGGTGAGTGTGTTTTTATATTTTATAATGTTACATGAATTAATTGCATGTTAGTTTTCACATTTTTTTATAATTTCGGTGTATCATTTAATTTATATAATGTGGTCCACCACATATGGTTTGAGTACCAGCTCAACAACTTGTTGCTAAATGTGTTTTTATTATATCCAGCCCAGCCTCATGGCAACGATGTTTTGCCGTGGCTGTTTTACTCTAAAACTCAAGGCAATGGTGTTTTGCAGTGGTTGTTAATCTGATAGAAGTTTTTTCTACTTTTAGGAACGCATACATTTCCTTTAACTTTTTTATAGCCTTCTAATTCTCCTAAATTAAGTTATTTGCCCCAAAAAGAATTTAAAAAAATGAACTTTCGGCTTGATGTTATCGTACACAAGAATAAAAATGGAACTTGTTTTTAAATTAAAATAACTTCGAAAAAATGTTTTCCAGAAATAAAAACTTGTATTTGTACTTAACATAACTTTACCTTTTCTTCAAGTGGTGCACCACCCCCCAATACTTAATATTTATTCTTTAATTTGCACTATGCGAGACTGCTGTTCAATTGCGAAGTTTTTATTGTATATAATACTCATGGTTACATTGATGATTGTAAAATTAATTATTTATTTATTTACCACCCTGAAATTGATGTTATCCAATTTTACCTGGCACAGTAATCATCCAGAATAGGGGATTTTCCAAAAAAATGGGAAAATAATATCTGAAAATTGTGTATATGATCATTACTTATTACACTTAATAGGAATTGTATTGAGGCTCACGTCATTTGTAGTATATCACATGAAATGTGATGATGAGGAGGGTGATGAAGATCAGGGTGTTTATGTGGTAAAACACGTAAAATTTATATCAAATATATTTATTTTGACTGGCTAAATAATGTTAAATGCGAGAACGCCACTGGGAACGAAACCTTAATTTACAAAACATTATTCATAGGGTATGTTTTTGCAGACGCGCTAAGGTTATACAGCTGTAAACCACTGTAATAAAGCAGTTTTGAAATATCATTACGTTCCGTTGAATTTTTCAGTCTCTGTTCCAAGTGATGTTAAAAATAGCAAGAATTTATTTATTTTCTTCGTAAATGAAGGGTTTATAGGCATAGGTGAACAAAGGTGACTTCTTCGATAATGTTTTTTTTGGGAATGATTAGAAAAAAAAAGTAAACTTGTCGATTCTGTTACATTTTAATTAAATAATTGTGACGTTTCTGCGATTTGCTTGATTATTATGAGAATCACTTCAACGATTTTTTCTGAGAATATTCTGTTTAGGCCTACACAGATATGTTAACAATTTGCGCCAGGTCCTATACTTGTGCATTTAAGGTAACTGCACCAGTTTTCGTCAGTGTTCTAATGCTCGTAATTTATCTATAATATGAAAAATAATCCATTTTCTACTGTCACATTTCTATAGCGTTTTCATCAGACATTGTAGTCATGAACGCACCCAGACGATTATGGATCACGCCTTATTTAAACATTTAGTTTGGGGCAGTACCAAGTGAATGTTGGCGTTTTTGTGCTGCGTGGAAAATTTCTTACTGCATTTGCTAAGGAGGTAAGTGTATTTAAAGAAATATATTTTTCCTTTTATGTTGCGTAACAATATAGGGATTTGGGCATTATATATAATACCTTAATGAAGGGTTAAAAGTGTCATAACATTAGCAATGTCGCTGGTGCTCGTAATAATGTATTTCATGATTACTGGTTAAGAAATTGTTCATATTTACCAGTGTTTGTCATTTGTAACGAGCACTGGTGAATAGTGAGTTTTAAAAACTAAATTTATATACTACGAAGTTAAATGCATTAAAGAATAACTTATAGTCTACTGTAAGCGAAAATTACATAAGACTAAATATCTGATCCAATAGTCGTCACCCGTGACCACTTCTGGTTAATGCATTTGACGACTTCTGGTTTATGCATTTGATGGCTTCAGGCACTGTAAATAAATGTTACCTTCTAGTGAAGATTTTCTAATATAGGGCTGGGTAAAGTTACTACAACCGAAACATTATTTGAAGTTGAAAATGAAATAACATATTTTTGCCTAAAAAAATTGTATCAAGTTAAAATGTTAATATGTTGCTTATTTTTAAGCATGGCTGTTGGGAGAAAATTCAATTTTAAGTCTAAACTTTGGGATTACATGCTAATTAATTTAACAATTGCTTTCTGATTAGAAAATTACTCTTCGCCTGTCTTATTTTAATCAATGAGTCATGCAATAAATTATTCTATAATATTTTCTTTTGTTTGGGGTAAAATGTCACAACGAAAAATTCTTCTGTATGAAGAATCATCTATGATATCAACCATTGAAGATTTCAAGTTTGGCTTTAGCATCAGAAAAGCTGCCAAGAAGAGTGGTGTACCCAGGAACACACTTTAAGATAAAATAAAGGAAAGACAACATCTGGGAGAAAAATGGGCCCTGATTCACGCCTGGAGAAGGAAGAGGAAGAGGAAGAAATGTTAGCTGAATGGACAATTTCAGTAGGAAAGGCAGGTTTTCCCAATACAAGGGAAGGCTTACAAAACAGTGTACAGCAACATACAAAAGAACACAACAGGGAATTTCCCTTCAAAGAAGGTCGCCCAGGGAGAAATGGGCGCCAGTCTTTTCTGAGGAGAAATCCTTTTCTTACCTTTGGGACAACGAATAATTTAACTGTAAGCCATGCAGCAGTTGCATAAGAAATATTCACTTCTTGGTTTAAAGAGAAACAGTTCTGACAGACCCACAGAGGATTTTTAATGCAGATTAAACTGCCTTTTTTCTTAACCCAAAAGGCAGCAAAGTGTTTGCACGCAAAGGCGACAAAAATGTATATCAGCAAGTGAATGCTGAAGAAAAAGAGTGCCTGACAGTATTCATTACTGATAATACTTCTGGAAATTTATGCCCAGCACTGGTCTGCTTCAAATATGAGTGCCTACCTCTAAATATAGTTGTATCAATGCCAGCACAGTAATGAACTGGCATAATTTTATTAATCCCTGTGTCCTATAATTTTGCACAATCTTTCTTCTTCAGTGTTGTATCTTTACCATCCGATACTTGCTGTATTCGCCATTCATGAACAGCTTTCTTTAACCCATTATTCAGTGGTCTCAAGACCCCAACATCCATCGACTGAAGGATATGGGTAGGATTAGGCAACAAAGCTACCAGAATGATACCATGTTCATTACAGAATTTACTGGTGTGCAATGTCAGATTTAATGAATACCCATCAATGAAGAGCACCACAGGAAGAGAAATGTTCTTCTCAACTACCCATGGATGGATGATGTTTCTCATGAAATGATAAAAAACTTCCCTGTCATCCATCAATTTGGGGACTTTCCAATGCCCCACTATGCTGGCATTGATACAACTATATTTAGAGGTAGGCACTCATATTTGAAGCAGACCAGTGCTGGGCATAAATTTCCANTGCTGGCATTGATACAACTATATTTAGAGGTAGGCACTCATATTTGAAGCAGACCAGTGCTGGGCATAAATTTCCAGAAGTATTATCAGTAATGAATACTGTCAGGCACTCTTTTTCTTCAGCATTCACTTGCTGATATACATTTTTGTCGCCTTTGCGTGCAAACACTTTGCTGCCTTTTGGGTTAAGAAAAAAGGCAGTTTAATCTGCATTAAAAATCCTCTGTGGGTCTGTCAGAACTGTTTCTCTTTAAACCAAGAAGTGAATATTTCTTATGCAACTGCTTNATTAAAAATCCTCTGTGGGTCTGTCAGAACTGTTTCTCTTTAAACCAAGAAGTGAATATTTCTTATGCAACTGCTTAATTTATTACTGCTCAAGTTATTGAAATAATTTCATAAATCGGTTTCCACACACACGAACCAGGTTGATTCNTGCTTAATTTATTACTGCTCAAGTTATTGAAATAATTTCATAAATCGGTTTCCACACACACGAACCAGGTTGATTCGAGCCAAAATGTCTGGATTCAATAATTGTGGGTGCTCATCCGTTCTGCCCATAAGAATGAATGTTATAGGCGTCAAAAAGCGACGGACACTTAGATTATTGCCTGAGTTTTTCACCAGTAGCTCCTATTTCAACTCAGATAGTTTCCTGTATGAACGAGGCTGGTTCCAGCCAAAGTGTTTTTAAAATAGTTTTTTCCGAGTTAATTTTTGCAGATAGGCAGCGTTCATGATTTACGAAACAATCCTTTTCGTAACTTGCGGAGGTGTTGACCGGGTTGTTGGGCNTGGCAGAGTTATTTTGAATATTCGCTAGTAAAATTTATATTATTTCCCCTTCCCAATATGTCAGTCCCCCCTCACTACTCACATCATCAGTTATCCATGGATGTAAGGAAAGGATGTGTACTCGCTAAACTCGCTAAAATTAAGGGGATCCGCTCCCATAACAAAAAAAAAATTACTTGGATGATTGCGGGTTAATGTGCTTAGGCCATATGGCTTCTGCACTTACCTTGAATTGTAAGAACTTGGTGAAATAAATGGACATGGTATATTATTTCATGGGTGATGTTGTGATAATGCAGTGTTTAACCATCAAGGGTACCCTCCCCTCCCATCTCTCACCCGCATCATCCTTAATTATGCCGGTGCCGCGACTTACGGACTTACAGGGGTGACCCACGCCAATGGTCGTTTTTGCAGGCTTGCGGCGATTTAACCTCACGCCAGAAGCTTACAACTGCAGCTAAATCCCGGCNCACGCCAATGGTCGTTTTTGCAGGCTTGCGGCGATTTAACCTCACGCCAGAAGCTTACAACTGCAGCTAAATCCCGGCAAGAAGCGAGATGCTTCTAGTTTTCATTTCTCCGGGCCTCCCTAGGATGTGGATGGATGTCTGGTGTTATGGAATGTAATCCCTTAAAATGTGGTAAACCGTTTGTGAAATGTTGTAATGATATTTCAGGATTCAGTAGTCTCCTTNGGAATGTAATCCCTTAAAATGTGGTAAACCGTTTGTGAAATGTTGTAATGATATTTCAGGATTCAGTAGTCTCCTGGCATTATATGGCAGACATAGACCCAGCAGAAACTCGGCTGGGATGTATCCTGCAATAAATAATAATTTCCTGGTTGCGTGTACTCATGCACGCAAACACATTCACATAATTTTTTTTTTAAATGGATATTCATACATATATTTCCATATACACATAAATACACACATTAAATCATGGAATTGTAANGGAATGTAATCCCTTAAAATGTGGTAAACCGTTTGTGAAATGTTGTAATGATATTTCAGGATTCAGTAGTCTCCTTGCATTATATGGCAGACATAGACCCAGCAGAAACTCGGCTGGGATGTATCCTGCAATAAATAATAATTTCCTGGTTGCGTGTACTCATGCACGCAAACACATTCACATAATTTTTTTTTTTAAATGGATATTCATACATATATTTCCATATACACATAAATACACACATTAAATCATGGAATTGTAANTTTTTTTTTTAAATGGATATTCATACATATATTTCCATATACACATAAATACACACATTAAATCATGGAATTGTAATAAGACTTGGTTATACAGAGTTAAAATTGAAGCAGTATAATCAATTAAGTTGAAAAAATAAAATCGATTTAATATAATAAACATAATATAATAAATTGAATCGAAAGAACATAATAAAATTGAAATAACCTAATAAATCGAGATAATATAATAAATCTAAATAATATAATAATTAAACAGTACTATATATACATACGTACGGCCGACTTTGACTCTGTCCCAACTATTTACAATTAGTAATCTAAACTATATACATGTCTTGTCAGGTTGTTGGAGGGAGGATGAGGACTTTGAGTCGTTTCCGCCTCCACACCAGCCTCTCGTCGTAGTTTGCCAGCTCACGAACCAGGGGTTTTTCTACCTTCGGGATGTTCTTACACAGCTCTGTGGCCAGCTTGTGCATGTGATGTTCTATGCTCTCCCCTTTCAGCTCGTTGTGGAGCTGGTCATTTCGTGTGTACCTGGGTGCATCTGTTATCATGCGAAGAACCCTTTTCTGGAAACGCTGTAGTTTCTGGAGGTGACAGTGAGCTGCTTTTCCCAAGACTGGTGCGGCGTAGGTGAGGATGGGGCGAATGAGTGTTTGATCAATGATTACACCGTTTCGTGTGCGGAGTGAACTCTGGCGATTTATGAGTGGAAACAGCTGCTTTAGCCGGGAATTGTCTTTGGCAAGCTGAGTTTGAATGTGATGCCTCCAGCACAACTTCCTATCCATGATTACACCCAGGTTTTATGGCCCAGTCTCTGTTCATCGACGATGCGAAGATAATAGTGTCGTCAGCATAACAGCCGATATGAGCCTCTCTGCTTCATGGCATTTTTTAATATATAAGTTGAACAGGACCGGACCTAGTATGCTGCCCTGGAGAACTCCTGCTTTTACCTTGCAGACCATGGATGTTTCTCCGTAGAGACTGATATGAAATGTGCGTGATGATAGGTAGGATGAAATGAAGCGGATGAGGTAGGGAGGAAAGTTATACTCGTGAAGCTTGTACAGCAGACCAGGATGAGAGACCCTGTCGAACACCTTTTCTATGTCTATAAGGGCGACGACAGTATGATGTGGGTATTCAATGGACTTCGTGGCTTCCATAGTGAGCCGGGTGAGCTGGTGGACTGAAGAGTGCCCACACTTCAACCCAAACCGTTCGTGACGAAGTATGTGGTGGGATGAAATGTGTGCCAGCACCCTGCCATTCGCCGATCTCTCGTAGTTTTTTGAAGAATGTGGAGAGTAGACTAATGATGTCGGAGTATGAGTGAGAAATACTGTGCTAAAATGCAAATAAATTCGTTTGGGATGTGTTTAATGAGTGTGTATTGGATTTTATCTTCCCCTGGTGCGCTGTTGCGGTGAGTGGATTTCATGGCTGTCTTCAGTTCGGCGGCAGTTACATCCATGGTTTTCTCGGTATTTTCTCCACCTAATACGTCTGCCAGGGTTTGCTGTATATTTGATTCGTGCTCTCCGTCCCCATTGTCCTCGTTAGGGTGGAAGGTGTCTTCTAGAGGCCTGGCTAACACATTCGCTTCATCACCCGGCGTGTAGGCAACCCCCGTCGCATATAAGAGTGGCAAGATTGTGAAGTAGTTCCCCGTAAGGCGCAGGGTAATTTTCCACAGCGATTTGTCAGCGGTTTTCAGAGCAGCTACTGAGTTGTCCCACTGCTGCGCCTTAAAATCACTGACCATCGCCTCCATTAAATCCTGTGCCGGTTGATATTGTTGTCTGTAGTACAAGTCCCGGGTTATCTGCCATAGCCCTTTGTGTCTGTTTCGCAGTGTTATGGCCTGTTTAATGTAAGGTAGGAGCTGTGTATTTGTGTTTCTTGGTGTGACTGCTGGGATGTGTTTTTTGGCTGTGGTGATGATAGTTTGTTCTATTATAATGACGGTGTTATCGATGTGTTCAGGCGTGTTTATTGTTTCTATTATGTGCTGTAGTGTGTCTGCCTTCTGGGCTAGTGTTTCTTGGTAGGCATACCAGTCGGTTTTTTATAGTTAAATTTGTTTGTTTGTATGTGTGGTGCAAGTTGGGGGCGAGATATATGGCGAATATCCATGAATACTGATATGTGGTCGCTGGAAAGTGCTGTGTCTGTGCACAGTCTATACTGGAAATTATTGCCCTTGTTCAGGAAAATATCCAGTACATCTGGATCATGAGCTGGGTGGTCTGGGACGGATGTTGGTGAGTTTGATGCATCTATAATATAGGTGTGCATGGCTGTGTGTCTGTGCAGTATTCTGCCATGTGTATTGACACCTCTGGAGTGCCAGTCGGGATGTTTGGCATTCAAGTCGCCTGCTATTAGCACTCGTGGAGATACTAGCAATAGCATGTCTATTTCACCTGTGTCTAGTGGTGAAGATGGAGGGATGTATGCAGCTATGATTGTGATTGGCTGATTGTGTATGTAAATGTATATGGCTATGGTTTCTGTGTGTTGTAACTGTGGCCGCGCGGGGATATGATGGCGTACGAATCGATGAATGATAATGGAAACTCCCCCTCTACTTGTATATTTCTGTCTTGTCTGTGAATATTGTTATATGGTATTGTGTGTATATTGTTTGGGTGAAAGTGTGTTCCTGTGATGATGGCTATGTTAGTGTGTGTGTTGTGCATATAGGCAGACAGTTTGTGTTTCTTGTAATTTAGGCCCCCGGAATTCCAGTTGTGCATAAGGTGTGTGTGTGTGTGTTTGTTGATGCGCTGCCATTATTGTGTGTTTGTATTTTCTTTGGTGTGGTGCAGCAGTAGTAGTGTTTTTTGCAGGAATAAAGTTATGGCTATTAACTGTTGTTGGATTGTTTGTGTCTGGTCTGCCTATTGTGTTATCTGGTGTATGATGAGTTCATAAAACATTTTGGTATCTGAGTTCGTGTAGCTAGATATCTCTTGCATTATCGAATGGAACTTCTGGAATGTTAGAAGTTCCTGCGCTTTGCTTATAGGCAGGGGACCCTGGCGTGCTTGTGTAGAGGGCTGTGCATGTTGAGTGCGAATCTGGTGTGTTTTTGTGAGCTCGGTAAGTTTTGTGTGCGTGTGTGGACGAGTGCGAGTGCGGGCCGGCTCTTGTTGTGGTGGAGGTTTATATTTACTGTTACAAAATATTTGTGTTTCTATTGACTCTATTATAGGTGTATCTAATGCTGTGCTAGTGTGTATTTTCATGTGTGGTTTATCTTGTTGTTCTATCACTTGTGAAAACAGCTTTTTCCTATGTTAAGTTGCTGTGTTGAGCCGGCTCGTGTTTGTGTATTCATCTGTTTCTCTCATGGTTGTGCTGTGTTTGTCTTGTGAGTGATATTTGGTGCGTTTAGCTGTGTCTGTATTTGACCTCCTGTGTTTGTCTGGTGTGTGTTGGGGTGTTGCGCAGGCCGGGATCTTGACCAGCGCAGTTTCACTGGGCACTGGGTGTAGGCCGCCGAGTGCTCTTGCCTACAAATTAAACAGGTAGGCTTGTCACGTATGTAGTCGTGGCGGGGATGATTTCCTCCGCAGCGCACACAGCACTTTACGCACTCGCACTGGCAGCTCGTGTATCCCAGTTTATGACATCCGAAGCACTTCTATGGGCCTGTGTGAGGGAAGTAATAGTTCCAGTGGAGGCGGGACATGCCTAGAAGAAGTGGGATGGCTTTGAGGTGGGTCAAGGAGCTCTCGGGGTTTTCCTCCACCTCCACGTCCACTTTGTAGATGCCCAGTTGTTGTTTGTTGTGTACGCGGGAGCCCTCATATATATAATTAAATTGCCTTAATTTTCGACCTTTGGAGGTTTGAAAAATCAGAGCTCAAGTATCCTGTGAGGTCATAAGAATTGAGTATTCAACATCCTCAAGATTGCACAGTCCGCTGGCCCTCTACAAACCAGGGATTATAAGTCTGTCATCTTTGAGACTCCGAAGAGAGAGGACGTGTTCATGCGCAGCTCTGTCCAGCATCAACACTGATAAAAACCAGACATTTAAAATGGAATCAAGCTTGTACAGATAGGAAACACACACTGCAAGACCAATATGGTAGTGAGACCAGAATACTTCGAGGAGATGCAGAGTGAAGGGTGGAGCTGGGAACTGCAATCACAGTTGCTATGACACCACCTACATTGGGGAGATGCAGAGCTGCACTAAGCTACATGGGCAAGCATTACCTAAAAAAATTTAGGAAGTGTTTAGTCGTTGAATAATTTATAATTCCCTACAAAATGCACTTTTATGGGGATTGTGCAGTCTATGCTGATTGGCCGACAATGTTACACCGTCCTCGAGGTCTGGTTTGTTGAAGTCTCAAAGGTCAATGTCATTGAAAAATACATATATATATATATATATATATATATACTAGCAAACCCGGCGAACTCCGTTTCGCCACCAGATGGCTTCGTTTTATGCAACATTTTGTTTGGTGATTAAAACATGAAGAAACATTTTTTTTATATTTGAAAAGGAAAAATGTCAGACGTCCAATATTCTGAACATCACCATCTGAATGAATAGCATCACGCAAGTGTATATAGTCCTCAGATCGTAGCTTTGCCTGATTGAATCGGATGAACGCTAAACGTTCGGTCTCGACTTTGACATACATGTCGACAGCGAATTGCTGGAATAGCCGACGGCACTTCAGAATGACATTCTCCTCATGTGTACGAATCATCATACGATACGCATAGTAATTCATTGCGCTTAGATTTTTATTCGTTGATAC
>NQII01000090.1:520889-553321 GCA_002778355.1 Clitarchus hookeri
TGAATTTTCTTTGCTATAAACCTCACGGAGCCCGAGACCTTTCCAACGAATGCAAAACCGTGGAAATCGGTTCGTGCGTTCTGGAGTTATAGCGTCAGGAAGGAAAACCCGACTTATTTTTATATAGTTGATATATGAGTGTCCCCTTGCACGTGGATACTTAGAGATGTGAGTACAGAGAGGGGGCTGATGATTGGAAGGGAGAAAGAATATAGATATACCTTTTGAACATGCAAAATACTGAGCAGAGGTAACACCGTGAGGCTCGCAAATAATCCCGATATCCCTCCTTTCAATTTGAAGATGATTAGTTCAACAGAATAACAGATTTTGTCACCACAAGGATATTGTTCTTTTTCAACCCACAGACATATATACGGTGATGTCATAATATAGGCCTTTCATAAATTTTAAAATTACATCATTATGGCTTAATCACGAAGTTTCATCACCAACTTTATTGAACAGTATCGAGATTGTGCAATCTGGTGGCTCCGTACAAACCACAGATTCTTAGCCAGTCGTCGTCGAGACTCCAAAGAAAGAGGACAGGTTCAAAAGGCAGCTCTGTGTAGTAATGTAAGTTATGTGCCTTTTTATTAAGCTAAGTTGATGATGAAGTTGGTAAATTTAGATACTGTCATCATCATGACATCATCATGTATATGTCGTTGTTGCAAAATTACATTTCTTTTTCTGTTGAATAAACAAAGTGAAAGGAGGGGGGCCACCATAATTTGTGGCAAGTCTCCTGATATTACCTGTGTACGCACTGAGTTGTTTTACAATTTTCAGAAATATTCCCCCCTCCGCAGACAGCCTCAGCAACTCCAATTATCTATGAATGTGAAACTTTCCACCTTATGGTTTCTACCATTGTAGTTCCGCTGTATCATGTTAGGAGTGCTCTAATTGCATCTGTTGTTACTCACCCTTGGCCACCATATTGTTTTTTCAACCATTTAATTCCCCTAATTGCCTGCTAGGTGTTCTCTGATTGCCTTGGTTGATGATCGCTTCATCCGCCATCTTGAACATCATCCAAGATAGCAGCTGGCTGGTGCAATCCAAGATGGCTGTCAGCAGTTCTTGATTGGCAACCATTTGATTTTTAATTTGCATATACATGCAGTTAAAATTTTTTTGCTACTTGTAACACGCAGTTCTAATCTGTGGGTCGAGAGAGAGAAAGTGTATGTGTGTGTGTGTGCTTTTGCACGTGTGCAGGGTTGAATTTGTAGTTGGTCATTGTTAGTGTGATTTACGAACCAAGGGTTTTATTTGCAAGTTGTAGGAGTTGTAAAAAAACCTTTTTGCGTCTAGTTTGCCTGGAACAAATAAATCTGATTAGCCTTGCAGGGTAGGTTTCCTTATGTACAAATGTTTATTACAGTTAAAACGTGTGGTTTTTATCAGGGTTTTACATAAAAGAGCCTGTCCAAAAGAATGCATGTTTAAGTTTTTCAAAAGCAATGGACAACTAGACTAGTGTCTATATTGTTTAGGTTTTATCCATATTTGAACTTGGAACATTTCCCAGTACATATAAGGTTGTAATTGTAATAAAACCCAAGTGCTTTGTAATTCTGCAAGTCTGATGCTCTCGCTCCAGCAACATCACAAGTATTTGGATCCTCGAAATTCAAATGAAATGTATGGAGTTGCGAAATTGAGTCAGAGAGGAGGAATTTTTGCGAAAAACCCCTTTCTTAAGAATACATGTAAAAATATTTCGGATGTTTAACATGAGACAAATAGATTTATTATGAAAGTGCATGTCCTATGCAAACTTCTCTTACGAACACGAAATTGATCGTGATTGTGAGCCAAGCTTAAAACAATTAGGATGGAAACTTTTTCTTGAAAATGACCGTTTCTCTTATGGATGTATTTGCCAAAAGGTGCGGGGACGCAAGTAACTGACACACCCGTGCAAATTCGGAAACTACAATATTTTCTTGGCTGCAAATTTCTGCTGGAATCCTATTGTGGCAGTTAGTTCTGTTGGTGGCAGCCAGCCTAGGCCATAAAATTGTGCATATAGGTCTAGCAAACAACTTTCATTAAAAAAATTTACAATATTTATAATATAAGCATTACACATTGTCCTGTTTTAAAATTCGCCACAATCATTTCAGTGCCGTGTGCTGTTTTTAGATCCCATTTTCAAAATTTAATTATAAAAAAAATTGTGAGTAATATTTTAATTGTCTCGTTGCGTTTCAGTATTTCATTCATGTTACAAAATTATGCTTTTACTCTCCATTTGAGCATTTACAAATTATTTGGTTACTAGCGAATCGGCCCGGTTTCGCCCGGTTACAATTGAGTTTTACAGTGAGACATTAATAAATAAATTGGGAAAAGACAATTCATTTATGTGAAAATAGATATATAAAATTATACTATGTTGGCCTAGGTTTGTAACTGATTGCAGCAACCCAAAATAAAGGAAATATTTTTTACCCGATATCCAAGAAGTAGGGTATTTCTTTGTAGGGGACTGTATTTGGAGTATATCTGTGCAACTATTGCGTAGTTACCACATTTCCGCTTTTCAGCGTCGATGTATGAAAATCAATACAAGAGTTTCATCAAGTTATAGTTTTAGAAATAAGTGTACTTAGGTACTACTTTTTGCACTTGGCTGAGGGATCTTAATCGATCACAAAAATTAAGCATCGTTCCCAGCGGCACACATTTGGATGGGTGACCGTTTAGTGTCTTAACAACCACTTCCCTGTCATGTCAAATATTTGAACGGGGAGATGCAACATTTGTAGGGCGTGTTTTTTATTCTGCGTATGGTACGTTATAAAAATTATTCATCTGTTTATATTGTAATTTTTTTGTACCTATATTTTTTTTTATTATTTTCATTTAGTTAACAAGGCCGTATACATAATTTTTACACTGTGGCACTGACATAGTGATAAATCATATAAATTAGGCCTACAACTTACATAAATTAGGCCTAAAACTAACATATTATTTGTTGTTTAATTTAATTCTAGGTTTGAAGAAGAATGTAGGCTTACTGTGTATTAAAATTGAAAATTTTAATTAACATAAGTTAAATTACGAAAAAAATATGTCATATAATTTGCTTTAAGATAATATGCAAATCCAATACAAGTATTTTTATATCTGTTTTCAATAGCATGAAGCAGGGTCATCTCTCTCTCTCTCTCTCTCTCTCTCTCTTTCTCAAAAGAGTAAATCGAATTAAATGTATATCCATTATTTATAAAATTATCTGTGGTCAGCTCTTGTGACGTCATATTTGTAGTTACCTTAAAAAGAACCGTATCTACGTATATACACTGAAGAGCCCAAAAAACAGGTACACCTGCATATTATCGTGTGGGGCCCCCGCGAGCACGCAGAAGTGCCGCAAGACGACGTGACATGGACTCGACTAATGTCTGAAGGTATGCAGGAGACATTTCACACTATGAATCCTGCAGGGCAGTCCACAAATCCACAGGAGTGCGAGGTGGTGGAGATCTCTTCTGAACAGCTCGTTGCAAAGCATTCCAGATATGTTTATTAATGTTCATGTCTGGTGATTTAGGCGGCCAATGGAAGTGTCTAAAGTCATAAGAGTGTTCATGGAGCCACTCGGTAGAAATTCTCGACGTGTGGGGTGTCGCATTGTCCTGCTGGAATTGTTGACGTCCGTCGGAGTGCACAATATAAAGAGTGCACAATATACATGAATGGGTGCAGGTGATCGGACAGGATGCTTACGTATCTGTCACCTGTCAGAATCGTATCTAGACGTATCAGAGGTCCCATTTCACGCCAACTGCACACGCCCCATACCATGACAGAGCCTCCACCATCTTGAACAGTCCCATGTTTACATGTAGGGTCCATGGATTCATGAGGATGTCTCCATACCCGTACACGTCCATCCGCCCGATACAATTGGAAACGAGACTCGTAAGACCAGGCAACGTGTTTACAGTCATCAATAGTCCAATGGCGGTGTTGGCGGGCCCAGGCGAGGCGTAAAACTTTGTGTCGTGCAGTCAAAAACGGTACACGAGTGGGCCTTCGGCTCCGAAAGCCCATATCAATGATGGTCCGTTGAATAATTCGCACGCTGCTACTTGTTGATGCCCCAGCATTGAAGTCTGCGTCAATTTGAGAAAGGGTTGCACGTCTGTCACGTGTAATGATTATCGTCAGTCGTCGTTTGTCCCGTTAGTTTACGATCTTTTTCCGGCCGCAGCGATGTCGAAGATTTGATGTGTTACCATATTCCCGATATTCACGATACACTCGTGAAATGGTCGTACACGAAAATCCAAATTTTATCGCTACCTCTGGAATGCTATGATGTCCCATCTCTCGTGAGCCGACTATAACACCACGTTCAAATACACTTAAATCTTGATAATCTGCCATTGTAGAAGCAGTAACCGATCTAGCAACTTTGCCAGACGGTTGTTGTCTTATATAGGCTCTGCCGACCTCATCGCGTTACTCTGATTGGTTCCATGTCTCTGTTATTTGCATAAACACACCTATACCAGTTTTTTTAAATCTGCAGTGTAAGACAAGAAGCTTTCGGATCTGAAGGCTCACTTGTGTACTGTTGTTGAATGCACGACACAAAGCTTTACGCCTCGCCTGGGCCCGCCAACACCGCCATTGGACTGTTGATGACTGGAAACACGTTGCCTGGTCTGACGAGTCTCGTTTCCAATTGTATCGTGCAGATGGACGTGTACGGTGTTACGGTGTGGTCAGGCCTTAGCTGAACGGCTTGCCTGATCACACCTTCAAACATAAACGAGCGGGATTGCAACGCCACCACTTGGTCGTCGACAGTTGCAGAAATCCCCTCCACCGGTCACTGAGCGCGGCCGCAGAACCACGCGCTTGATATAGGCCGTCGTTAACCGTCTCGTCGTCGTCATTCATCATTAGACCTTTGGGCGACCCTACCAGCCAAGCAGACCAGGAATAAAGGTGTCCGGCCGTCGCTAACCGTCTCCTAGATTCAGCCTCCGGCAACATTAACAAGGTGATGACGTTCCGGTTAGGGTTATTTAAAATGGCGTGAGTGAAGTAACAATAAACATAATATTAAATTCAATGTAAAGCTCCCCCGGTCAAAGGTAACTTAAATAAGTAATGTGTAAAATATTCATGTAATAAACCTTATACTATTTTCTGTGCTCTACCGAATAATGAGTAATTATTTGAGATACGCCCCCAGCATACTCTCACATTAACATACTCTTCAAGTGCGAATTGGCTGAAAAGCTAGTTCGTAACAACGGGTATGGAGACATCCTCATGAATCCATGGACCCTACATGTAAACAGGGGACTGTTCAAGCTGGTGGATGCTCTGTCGTGGTATGGGACCTCTGATAACGTCTAGATACGACTCTGAGAGGTGACAGATACATAAGCATCCTGTCCAATCACCTGCACCTATTCATGTCCATTGTGCATTCCGACGGACGTGGACAATTCCAGCATGACAATGCGACACCCCACACTTCGAGAGTTGCTACCGAGTGGCTCCAGGAACACACTTCTGATTTTAGACACTTCCATTGGCCGCCTAAATCACCAGACATGAACTTTATTGAGCATATCTGGGGTGCCTCGCAACGTGATGTTCACACGAGATCTCCACCGCCGCACTCCTATGGATTTGTGGACTGCCCTGCAGGATTCACGGTGTGAAATGCCTCCTGCATACCTTCAGACATTAGTCGAGTCCATGCCACGTGATCTTTCGGCACTTCTGCGTGCTTCCGGGGGCCCTACACGATATTAGGCAGGTGTACCAGTTTTTTTGGCTCTTCAGTGAAAAAACATCAAATGATTCTACATTGAGCCTGTCTTGTCCTCCATTTTGTACGATAGTGCCACACGAATAAATTAAGATTTTATTTCATATATAGAGAAACAATTGTCCGTTCCGTATCAAATATGGCGAAAAAGTAGTACTACAGCAGGTGATGTTAACTAATTTGTTTTGAGTATGCCAAACATTTGTTTTAAAAATGTCGACCAAAAAGCTATTAAATTGTTCTATGCTATATCGTCGATAACATGCAATTAATTCCAAAGCAACTTTGATTACTCGCTGTATATATTATAACCATTACATATGTATACACAAAATCTCTTCTGTGCGCTATTTCGTAAAATAGAATCACATGAAAAATTAAAATTATCTGATATCTCCGAGAAAAAAAAACAGATTTCTGCCAAGTTTGGCAAACAAGTAGCACAATGGCAGGCCATGTAAACTTACGTGTTTTCAGAGGCTCAGTCACTTATTTTCAAAATGATGGCCGTGTAAATATTTCAGTTTAGTATATTCTATAATTCAAAATATTAGACTGATTACATCCGAAGTTGATTCTCCGAATCCTTCCTCTGTAATATAAATAATAGCATGCTAGCTTATGGTACGAGGTTTTCTGGGTTCGAGTACTGGGTAAGGCACATGTGTATTTATAATTGTACCACTATTGTTGCATAAGTCTCTGGTTTCATCTATAATGACATTACTGTCAAAAAAATACGCCTTGGCCTACTTCGCATCTAATTTTTATGAACTTCATTAAAAATAAATTGCACCAATGTAGAGGAAAGTAGTCTCATTTGTTATATCTGTAAGTTCTTGTTATCTTTATGCATTCTTTAATAATATAACTAACTATCATATTTAAAACCCTAATGTCAATTATAAAATTAATAATTTAATATAAATAAATGCAAATATTAGTCATACATCCAATCATTTTTAAAATAATTTATATTATTTATTCAAATGCGTAACATAGGTGTGTTAGTTTTATGCGAAATTCTGCTCGAATATGTCGAATTTTTCACTATTTCTCTAGAATTCAAAACGATTTTTTTTCCGTACAAATTTACAAAGCTAGGTAAGGCGCAAGAAGGTGCAAAATATGTATGTGCTGCTTTAGCCAAAACGTGTAATATTTGCATATCTAAAAATAAATAATGCCAATTTGTTCATTTAATTAAAATAATGTTAAAGTGTTAAAAATTAATTGAATCCGCTAATATTAATAACACATTATTAAGCCATTACTGCTAAAATTTAATAATTAAATAAAAATTTGCACTATATTTATAAAAGACTTTCCTTTGTTATTCATAATAAAAAGCATCCATATTTCAACTCTATGTATAAGTATTGTTATATACAGAATGAGTATAAAAGAATAACCCAGCTTTTAAGAAATATAATATCTAACCAAACAACCTACAACCTTGGTTGACCAATCAATGAACCGTGGAACTGTGAAGTTTGTTTACCATATCTTCATAAACGTTCAATGTGTCCACCACGAGCGGACCGAACGACATATACGCGATAATCAAACTCGTTCCACACTCTTGTCAGCATGTCTGGTGTTACGGTTTGGATGGCGTCTGTAATTCTCGTTTTGAGGTCGTCAATTTTAGATGGCAATGGTGGATTAAACTCTTGATCCCTTATGAAATTAAATAGAAAAAATCGCACGGATTAAGATCTGGGCTTCTTGGCGGCCAGTGATGAAGAACATGATCACCAGCTGCTCCTCGACCAAATCCAGAGTTGTGGTTCAGGTATCCGCGAATAGCTATTCACGTCTCGTTCAGGTATCCGCGAACAGCTAGGTGCCAATCGGGTGGCTCACCATCCTGCTGGAAAATTAAGTCCCCCACCGCCTCTTTTAACTGAGGAAACAACAACTCTGTAAGCATGTCCAAATAAGGGATTCCAGTAACAGTGGGCTCGTGAAAAAAGAAAGGGCCGAAAACAGTATCTTTGGATACAGCGTAAAACACGTTCCCTTTGTGGAAGCGCGGTCATGTTCGGTGGTTTCATTTGGAGTCACCTGACCCCATATCCGCACGTTGTGCCGGTTCACCTTACAATTTGTATGGAACGTCGCTTCATTGCTAAAAACCAGCTTAGACATGAAGGCATTATCTACCTCGTACTGGGCACACTAAGGAAACATCAGACCGTTCCCTTCACATTGACGTGTCGAATGCGAGCTCGCTTCCCCCTCACCGCCTCAAACCGAGAGTTACGAACGACATCCAACCCGTAACACCGGACATGCCGACAAGAGCGTGGAACGATTTTGATAATCGCGTAGATGTCGTTCGGCCCGCTCATGGTAGTCACATTGAATATTTATGAATGTATGGTAAACAAACTTCACGATTACACGGTTCATTTGATTGGTCAAACAATGTTGTAGGTTGTTTGGTTTTGATATTATATATCTTAAAAATTGGGGTATTCTTTTATACTCATCCTGTATATGTTCGCAAAAACTAAGATATCCATAACGCGACTCGGAACATGTAGCCACTGCAGCCGGTGCATGTTTTTGCAGGTCGCAGAAGGCATGCATGGCCGTCTGACCGGACAAATAGGGTCAACAACTGACAGCTCAACAAACTGTCTATAACTGGGGCAGCGACTGGGAATTTGGTGGAAGTGAAAAAGGAGCTTTTTGTACATCTATTCCAATGAAATCGCACAATGTGCAGTGTGCTCGCGTCGTGCTCATCCCACGTCCCAACTCAACTTGCATAGAGAGCTTGTTACGTTACACGCTCCGCTCACCGAGTGTATAAGCGCCCTAGGACTTCTCCTAGGACAGAAAGCCGGTACTGCACACAATTGACTTGCAAGCCCGAAAAAACCCAATCACGATAGTCTGTTGAGAGATGGCCATCACGAATATGAATACGTTTGTAGAGTGTTTACGTTTAAGAACCGAAATGTACGTACCGTTTACTGTCTGGAATAAAAAAATTTAAAAAAATGTATATGGGAATTTTCCTCATAATGGTCTCAACTGGTTAAGCTGTGGAATGTGCTGTGGTGCAACCCAGATTGAGGTGGAGTTGTTTTTCAGTCGGCACTCAGGTGAGTCATTGGACAGATATAAGTATAACAATAGATACCGCAGCACTAATGAAGCGCTATTCATGGTGCACGAGGAAGTGTGTCGAGTGACGTGCCTTCTGCTGGATACAGGAAACTTGCGTTGAAAGAGTCGACGAAGTTTGTGACAGAAATACTCAACCATGATTACTTATACACATTGAAAAACATAAACTAAGCGGAAAATACGTTGTAACTACACAAAAGTTTTGGCGAATAAATGAAAGTTTAATTTGTTGTCCAGTATTTTTTTTTTTACATTTACAAGAGCAGCAATTGTATAACTTCAAAAATACTGTCGTTCTCATCGAAATTCAGTTAAATGCTGACATTAACTTCTAAGGATACCCCTCACATGTAGCATTTGAGACATAAGGCGACAGGAAAAACACATTTTGATGGTCATTAGAAGGATTATGTTGCTTGTGTTCGAAATTTCAGAAAACTATTTCATGACAGCACAGGTCAATTTCAGTAAACTTAATTGGATAGCTCTGCTGTATTGTAATACTCAGGCCTTTTGAAAGGCTTGTGCCATTCTGGACACACAATAAGTTGGCAACCCCCCTTCAAATAGAAAAACCATTATGCCAGTTTTGGTTCGGGAGGGTATTCCCTTACCTCTCATTCGGCGCCATGTTCCGGAATGGCAATTGTATTCAAGTAAATTGTTATAATTTTGCCAAAAAAAATCCAAGAAACATCACTTTTCCATAGCGACAGGCCACCCTTCCAACTCATCACTATTTTAGGTAGTTCATAGCTACTATTTCATCTAATTTATTTCGTAATGTGGTATTTGTTTTTTTTTTTTTTTTTTTTTTAATTTACTTAACAGCTTTTTTTCTCATTTTTATGTATTAAAGTTCTAAAATCTCTATTTCTGCTGAGTAATTACTCACAGACAATATAAGATATATACTCACTGCTGCTTCCAAGTTAGTAAATTTACTCTCCAACCGTATAGTTTTTATGTACATGTCCTTTAATGTCTTAATTTATTACTCAACAAATCTGTATTTTTCTTAATTCTTTTTGTAATGCTCAGCAAGACTGTAACATATGGAATTTTAATTATTATTTTAATTATTTTGATGATCTAGGTTTGAGATAACCGACGTATATAATGTGAGATAGTAAATTTGTTCAACTAAACTACAATACCATAATAAAATACCGTTCGAATTATTTATTTCTTTTGACATTGTTTTTCATGTAGGTTACAATTTTATCAGCCAGCTGAATTGCCAGTCTCGTTAGTTTACACTTAATAGAAATATAGTTATTTTAAATCTGAACTGTTAAAGAATTTAATTTCTCCTTGAGAGAGAAAGTTGTCAACATTTCTTTGTGTACAAATATTTTATTTTATAACTATGTGAGGCGATACTAGCTAGCCTATGAGAGAATTTTTTTATTTTGTAATAAAATAGTTGAAAATGTTAATTTCTCTGCGAACGTTTGAAATTTTTTTTAGGAAGTTTTTAGATGTATTGGATTCTTCGCTAGGGCTGTAGTGATTTAAGGTGATCATACAGCAAGGAATGTGCATTCTTTTATTAATACACGAGTCCAAATAGCTATAAAACCAGGCAAGTACGGTGGTACGAAGACGTGATAATATTTCCAAGTAAAGAAGAGGCCTGAGTTCGGACGACAACCATGTCAAATATTAGTCGTGTTTCGCCTTCCGCGATCTTAAAAAGTGAATCTGCGAGGACTGTATTTACGCACGTATACGCCCGTGAGTTTGATATTTAGGAAAGAGCCCGACGTAGAAGAGGAATTACTATAGCTGCGGGGATGTATACATTGAAATTTTTACGTGACTTTTTAAGCTAGCTGCTGTCCACGGCGACCAACATTTTAATTCTCAGATAAGTCTGAACCAGCTTAAACAGCGAGCAGCTCTTGTTTATTAATATTTTATCCTGCACCAAATTTATATCTTTTTTTATTCAGTTTGCACAGATTTTCAACCATGAAGTCCCTGTACGAAAGAGACATGCTCTTTAACTCCATGCTCAGACATAAATGTTGGCTAGCTAGTGTCGGCCGCAATATCTTTAATTTGATATTTGTGAATTGGTAATTTTAATGGTATTCAAGTACCTTCGTAATTGGAAGTATAATTTTTAATGATAATCTTTAATCCTGCCCGCTCATTATAATATGCTGAAACTTTGCTTCTTATATCATATTAAAATTTTTAAAGAATCAGAGCTGCTACTGTTTTCATTTACCGTAGTTCGTCTGTAGTTAGGTGTTGTTTTTCTGTTAAGCATGTTGTCTTGCAGATAGCGACATTTTTTAGTAAGTATCTGCCAGTTGGTACTGTAGAAATTAAATTTCTAAAGTTTTATTGGTGGTCACAAACTGTTGGGTTGTACTTCTCTTCATATGTTCTGCAATGCAAGTGGGGTAAAAACGCTTGGGTACACTATATATTAAAATTTTTATGTTACATCACACACTACATTACAACTTAGTGGTTGAAGTTTTATTTCTTATAATTTCTTGTATTGTAGACTACTAAATAGTTCCAACATTTGGCTTTAATATTCATAGCTTCATTATTTTTGAAAATTAAGTATGGGGTTGTCAAAAAAAGTGTTATAAAAAATACCCTTACTTGAAATTTTGTTTTGGCATCAATTTCATTTTCTATGCATTCTGATCGATTTAGTATCATGGTCCACTTTTAGATCCTCTCATATGTTGAAACTTTTAGACCGCACATATGAATTGCCAGATTCTCGTAATGTTCAAAGAGTTCCTCTTTTCTTCTAAAAACACCGATAGCTTCCAGTAAATAATTTTTTTCATTAAGACAAGTTGAGCTACTTTTGTCACACTTTGAACAGTTTCGTCCCACATTAAGGTAAGAAAAGCTGTCTCGAATTGGGGGCAGAAAGACGCTAGTGTCAGGGGTCTGATAATTTCTTGATAACATTTATCTAACACTTAACAGTATCTGCTCTTGCATTCCATATCGTGTCACTCAATTGTTTTAATATTATAGTATTTTATCTTCCAGATAGCTTCGTTTATTTTTTATACAATTTTTGAACAACCACCCAGCGATAAGCAGATGATTAAATGAAGGTGAACAGGCCTTAAACAGAAGCCCAAAAAAGTTAACTTCAGGGCAAGAGTTTTCTACTGCTTAGCAGCCTAATAATTTCAACGTTTCGGATACACAAGACACATAGCAAGTTCATTTTTACCTGTTAATCTTGATTGAAGTCCGATGTATATACCCGACATGTTCGATGTATTGTCGTATCTTTGCACACGATATTGTTTGATATCAAGTTTGAGGCCTTCAAATAAAGTCAGAATAGCTTTTTCTAAGCTTTGTATTTTATGACATATTCAAGGTGAAAGTTTCAAGAGACATTATTTATCGCTTGCATCAGTGAAAGAAACGCATCGTAAAACAATAACTAGTTGGCCTGTGTTTGATACATCGGGAGTTGTATCAATGGTTAGAGAAAAAAAGCTAGTATCAGTGATTTCTATCAATATTGGCTGGGAAACTTGTGTGCCCATTATTGTTATGAGTTCATCACACTTGTCTAAAAAGAGCTATGACACTGCGCACTTTCCCTTATTTTCATATTTTTCTGTGTGCTCGGAGAGAAATCAACCAAACTCGCTCAATAGTTCAAGACAACCAAAAAATAAACCATTCGATACAGACCTAAATCTTTGATTATCACCACCAAATGTGAGGTCATTGACTGCTAAAATTCTTGCAGCACTAACAAATACGTCAAAACGTATCTTCAAAACTTTATTTCTTTTTCAGACTGAAACAATATGAAAGATTCAATAAATTAAATTTTAATGTGATTGTTCGTGATATTTAACAAATTCAGAAGAATGTTTCCATCCTTTAAAACATTTACAAAATTTTGTCTAATTTTCATCTCGCTGAAACAAAAGGCAAGGAACACAATATACACGTCTTTTTGTTCTTGAACATAGCAGCCAATCCCTACAAAATATTTCTCCTTTTGGAAGCTTGCAAGAAAGTAAACTCACGGACAGACTGCGTATTTTATCACTGTATTGACGCTCAGAGTGCGTGAAAATATGCGTTTAAGTTTTGTTTTATATCGTATTGTATTACTTGTTGTACTGATAATTCTTCTTTCTTATTCCAAGTAGTAGGCTCTTCTAACGCAAACCCTGTCATTGTGAAACTTGAGCTCTCGTTAGCAGAATTGGGACATGTTGAACCTAAAACAATAGATTCAAATACTCAACCGCTTTCACTTGAAACTGTAATTAAAGATTCTACATTAACATTTTTGGTGATTTTGATTCCTGATTGAATTTGTAAGATTTTTATTGCCGNACTGTAATTAAAGATTCTACATTAACATTTTTGGTGATTTTGATTCCTGATTGAATTTGTAAGATTTTTATTGCCGGCTTTTGAAGTTGATTAGTTAACATCGAGATTACAACCGGCAGAGCTGACAGGTGCTGAAGGTGTCTTCTGTTTGGACTGATCCCTGGATACATCAAAATGCTCATCTAGGGAATTTTATGAGTTAGGAACAACACTCAAAAATGTTTATAGTTTCGGGATATTGTTGAGCAGGTTGTCTTATTAAAAATGTCTCTTTGCCACCCGTTTTCGAAACTGTGCACCANACTGTAATTAAAGATTCTACATTAACATTTTTGGTGATTTTGATTCCTGATTGAATTTGTAAGATTTTTATTGCCTGCTTTTGAAGTTGATTAGTTAACATCGAGATTACAACCGGCAGAGCTGACAGGTGCTGAAGGTGTCTTCTGTTTGGACTGATCCCTGGATACATCAAAATGCTCATCTAGGGAATTTTATGAGTTAGGAACAACACTCAAAAATGTTTGTAGTTTCGGGATATTGTTGAGCAGGTTGTCTTATTAAAAATGTCTCTTTGCCACCCGTTTTCGAAACTGTGCACCANTAGTTTCGGGATATTGTTGAGCAGGTTGTCTTATTAAAAATGTCTCTTTGCCACCCGTTTTCGAAACTGTGCACCACTAAGTATCTTGTTCATTTTAAAATTATTACGTCAATATACTGGGAAAATGATAATCGCTAGCCAATACTATACACTACAGTAAAATCCCGATATTTCGCATCCCGTAATAAGCATATAGGGCGATTAAGCATGTTTAAACGGCCAGGGTTGAGAAAATCCCTTTAATTCGTAAAAAAGCACTGCATTCCGGTCCCCTCGATAATACGTATTTATTTTGGTGCTCGAGCTCAATTAAAACGTCATATAATTCTTATTTACATCTTAAAAATCTCGTTAACTCTTAATGTTTTTAACCCTAGACTGTACACCAACTCTAGATTTATGCAATTCGGGCAGGGTAAAAAGACCGGAAGGGTACTGAGGGACGTAGGAGGGTTTGAAGGGCAGGTAATGACGCCGAGTAGGCTGTGAGGCGATGTGTCTGTGATTCCCAGAACTAAGAGGCGCCTTGGTGTCCGGCCTAGGGTTATGAGAGGGTAGGAAGCAGCAGAGCGAGTGAAAAGTTAGTCAGTTCGGTCTTAGCCATGCCTCCGAAAAGAGCTAATAAGTGTCTTTCCATTAGAGAAAAAAAATAAATCATTACCGCCGTGGCCAGTGGTGATAAACAAATTGACGTGTCCAAACGTTATAACGTTCCTCCTTCCACAATAACATGAAGTCTGAAGAACAAGGACAAAATCGCCTCCCAGACATCGGACAGCAAAGTAAAGCGCTTTAAGACTGGTGAGTATCCACAACTAGCAGACAATTTTAAATAGTGGTTTGCGCAAGCACGGAATTCAAATGTACCAGTTGGAGGAAACATTTTAAGAGAAAAAGTAAATGTTTTCGCAGAAAAAAAACGGGAATTAAAGACTTTCGTGCAAGTGATGGTTGGTTTGATAGGTTTAAAAAAAAGGCACAACATAAAATTGAAGAATCTTAGTGGGGAAAGTGCGAGTGTATCGGCCGACGTTTTTTCTGGGTGGAAAGACGAATTGCGAGAAATAATCGATTCTTATGAGCCCAACAACATATTTAATGCCGATGGTACGGGGTTATTTTATAAGTGTCTCCCCGACCGATCAATGTGTTTTAAAGAAGAAAAGTGTCATGGCGGAAAAAGATAGTAAATAACGTGTAACCATATTGTTGGCCGTCAACATGGATGGATCTGAGAAATTAAGACCGCTCATGATAGGCAAATCACCCACACCAAGATGTTCTAAAAACATAATAAAAACTTTTCCGATGACCTATCGTGCAAACAAAAAAGTGTGGATGACGGGTGAATTATTCAAGGAATGGATACGATCAGTGAATGCTGATATGGAGAAAAGGCAGCGAAAAATTCTGCTTTTCATAGATAATTGTACGGCCCACAACAATACCCCACCACTCAGTCATGTTAATGTTGTGTTTTTGTCTGCCAACACTACTTCTAAGCTGCAGCCTCTAACTAGACCAGGGCATAACTAAAACGTTTAAAACCTTGTACCTCAATGAAATAGTGATGCAACTCCTTGAAAGTATCGAGGATGGGAAGGATCATAAAATCACCTTATTTTCAGCCATGAACTTTGCTCACAAGGCGTGGCAAAGTGTTAGCGAAAGCACAATAAGAAACGGTTTTCGTTCTGTGTATTCACGAAGGTGGAACATTCATCAACAGTTACTGAACAAGACAGAATGCCATGTGAATTGGAATCGTCTTCCTCAAAATGAAGAAAATTCTATAACGTTTGAAAATGTCGTCCATTTTGACGATGGCCTAGAGGTAGCGGGGATTCTAACTGATGACGAAATTTTGGCTCCATCTCAGGACATTGATGGTGAAGGTGATGACGAAGATAATGTGCTGACAATTACACCTAAAGAGGCTAAACAATACATCAACAACGTGCGCCATTTCTTAGCGAAATCAGACGTTGACGATGAAGTATTTTCTGCTTTGAACACGCTTGACAGAGCCATCGACAATACCCGTCTGCAAGGCTTGCACCAATAGAAAATTACGGATATTTTTTAACGTAAGTTTTTAATGTGTGCTTTATTGATGTAATTATTGATTTATATATACTGTACATATGTATACATAATATGTAGCCATGCGTTTATCATTACATATTAATGCAAATTTGCACTAATCTCATTATAATGTATTTTTTTCTTTTTTTGCTCCCGATTATTGGTAATCCCGCTAATTTGAATATCTTGATAATTCATATTTAACATTCAGTCCCTTGACAATACGAATTATCGGGATTCTACTGTAGTATTTAAAAAAATTCACCCCAGTTCGCTTATGTAAACTACTCTAGCTAAAAAGTCTGTTAAACTGAACTGTGGCAGGAAATTGGTTACTGAAATGCGATCCAAGCGAGAAGTAAATGCGCATAAACTCAAAACAGTCAGGGAAGTCAATTTCTGTGGAACAGGAGAGGTGAAGCAAACAATTCATCATGTATCATCGCTATTATCGCGGATGGATATCAATAAGCACGGCAGAGCTTGTGGAATAGAATATCTGTCATATGATCCATCAACTGTTTTGCTCCTAGCTGGTGTTAGCTTTGCATACTAACCCTGTTTCATGCGCCCCCTAAACATGTAATGGAAATACTAAACTAAAATTCTGAAGTTTTAAAATGTCTTTGGACTTGTTTAATTCAAAGGAAAAGAATTAAAAGCGTTAAATTTTATTATTATCTTGAATTTTACGTTACTCTTTTTACACTATTTACGCCCCTCAAACTTGTGTGTCCCTAGGCCCGGGCGCAGTGGAACCGTATATAAAAGAGCGCCATTTAATAATGTAGATTTGTAAGACATCATAGACAAATATAAATGTAAAAAATATATATATATAATAAAATTAAAAGTACTAACTAAAATGGGAGTATCAGGGACACTGGGGTTAGTAGAGACAAAACCAGCAAATAAGTTTTAGTTTCTGCGTTTCTTTTAATCTTTGGTACACGTAAATAAATCTAATGATGTTAGATAGGCCAGTTAGTGCTTTTGCAAAACTAATTTTTTAAACTTTTTGAAATTTGTTTTTAGAATATTGGCAGCAATTATAAATCAGCTGCTTGATGCAATTGCTATTACCTAATAAGAGTTGTTGGTATCAAGACACCATTTGTTGCATATAAGCATTAGAATGCCTTTCTTGTTTTGGTATATTTTGTTGAATACAAATATAAAAATGTAATAAAACTTGTAGATTATTAATATTATTTGTTTACGCATATTTTGAGTTACTTATGATGTTTTTAATACCAAATTGGATAAGTAGAAATATGACTATGAAAAATAAAACCAAATCCGATCGATTTTTTTCAACATAGAATAATCATTTTCACTCTTAACTTGAGCTTAAGACCTAATTTATGTATTTTCCATGCTTAATGCAACGATGCCAAAAATCACACAAGATATCTATTACTTAAATTATTCGCCGGAAAGGTTACGGAAAAACGAACAGGTAGCCTCTACAGTGGCTTGTTTATTCAGAAATCAAGCAAATCGATACCCTCATGAGAAAACGTTGTGATTCTATTTGTTTAGGTGTTTATGTCGTTATAACCAAAAACCATAAACTGTTCACTACGAATAGCTTATATGTCCAGAAATGTTTTAAAATGATCCACGAACAGAAATATCGTAACTCCACAATGAAATTTCCAAAAGCAAAAAAATCGTACACTCGCTACTTATTTTAAATGCAAATTTATCTTCATATCTGTGTTAAATGGCATCCTTGACTAAATTATTAATAACAATTTTTTTCAAAAATCATAAAATTGCCATCGAATTCAAATATATTATTTTCATTTTCTCTGCTGTAATATATCAGTTTTTGTAGTTGCAAGATTATCTCATGAGGGTAAAGGTTAGAATGTTTTTGTATTTCCTGATTATCCTGATGGGTGTGATTCCTGCGAATCTGATGTTTTGGAGGTTTTTTTTTTAATATGCCAAAGGGAACATTGTATATTCGGTACTGGCCCATGAAGAGCATTCGGAATGCAAAATTGTTATTGTACTAACTAAATCATAACATATTTATGATATGATTCATATCATTAGTTCACCCTACAAACTTTTAATTCGTGATATACAACAAAACCAAAAGATAATTATTTGCACTTCTGGGAAAGGCTTACAATTGAACAAATGAAACTTCACATTTAATATATAAAGTGATCAAAGTACTGTATGATATGTATTCAGTAAGATCATTGCATAGTCCTAACTCCAAAAGTTTATTCACAAGAGCTATTTGAAGAATATTTAAAAATGACTGTATTCAATCTTAGGTTATGGAGGGTTTCAGAACAGATATTTAGTAAATTTTGATAATAGGTGATAGAACAATGGTTTAAGATAAAGTATTTATGAAGACACGTTTATAACTGTAACTATTACCTATGAATATTTTCTGGAATGCAACGCGACAACACACAGCAATGGGCAGTTGATTCTGGACTGATCAAATGTTGTTACAGAAGTGTACAGTGCTGTATACCTGGCCTGACTCGTGCCGGGCGGCACACTGCATGGTTTGATAAGGGCTGGCGTGGGGATGTGGGATGTGAATAGTCCAGGTCTCAAGTCTATTCCGCAATACCACTCTGAACTTCTTCTTTCGAACCTGTGACTAACTGATTCTAAAGAACTCCTCAGTATAGTAAAATATCATGGCATCTTTGATGTAGCAGGATATTGGCAATAAAGAACAACAATGTTACAGTTAATTTTTTTTACCAGAAAGCGTAGCTGTTAATTGTGTGGTGGACTATTACAGGGGCTTATCTTATTAGTTATATTGGGAAAAGGCTCCAAATAGACCCTGAAGCAGATGTTCCGCAAAACCTTGGAAACGAAACAAACGCGCGAAAGCATACAAGCGCTGGTTGCTCCGACAGGAAGATGCGTCACTTACTGGAGGCTGAGTAATACTTCTGATGATTTATTTATTTATTACTATACATAAGTTGGGCGATATCGCACTGACTAATTCTGTTTACACATGCACTATGGCAGACTTCAACACAACAGCAGACACAGAAATCTATTTGCCGATCATCTGCAGTCATCGAATGGAAATTCAGCCTTTCTTGATAGGTAAGTGAACATGAAAATGTGTAAATATTCGTTTCGATATATGTAACCAGAAATATCAATTGGGCCAGAAACGTCGGTGAAGCGTTTTCAAAGCTTTCCTACAAGTATATAATTATTCTTAGTGTCAGCGAATACACTCAGTGGCCTACTCTAAGTAGAACATCAACAAAATTAATGGCAAATGTTTATTCAGTGTAGTCGGTTGGTGCGTAGTGGTTAAAATGGTGCAATTTTATATTTTATACCTTTTTACTGTGGATATGAATGGAATCCTCCAGCTGTGATATATACCTTCTAGTATTGGGAAGGCAATTTTTTTTTGTTGCTACCTTGCTAATTTGCAGGGAAATATGAGACTAACTTAAAAACATTCTGGGATTTGCCAACAAGCACAGTTTCGGTGCTATCTCAATAAACTGTTCTGATAGCCTGCGAGTGTTATGGCAAATCCTACAACTACACTGGAGAGCCAAAAAAACTGGTATAGGCCTGTGGGTGGGCATTGTCACCACCACCCCGCCCAGCTGAACTTGTGTCGAAGCCCATGTGTGGTAGCGATTGGGTATAACGCTGGGTTGTCTCGTGATAATTCGTATTTTCTTATTTATTACATTGTACCATTAATATTATATGTGAATAATTTATTATCGGTGACTGTGTTAACTACACTTTCAACGCAAATGCAATTTTTCACCCCGGCAAGGACGTATTTAATACAGGAGTCATGGGAGCCAGCGCGCACCCCCTCTCTCCTACGTATTGCTATTAGTAAAAACAAAATGATTTGATGTATAATAGAGTTATTTTGTGTAAATAATTCTTACATTTAATAGTAGCAAGGGTTTTTGATATTTGCCTTCCTACTTGTGTGAAGGATTATTCTTTCTTAAAATGGAGTTTGAATTAAATGCATCTCACCCCCTTCCTCCCTTTTTCAAATATTAATTCTTCTGGGCGGCTCGCTAACAATAACGTTCAAGGAATGGAAATTATTTATCAAAACTTTAGCCCTTCTTAATGTAAGTGTAAAACCCATCTTGCAGTGTTCCCCAACCAAAAACCTAATTCTGGTGATGTGCCCACACACCGATATTACGGAGATTACACTTGTGAACAGATAACTTTTTCCACTTGTTCAATTATCACCCATATATATATGTATATATATATATATATATATATATATATATATATGGTTGTGTGTGTGTGAAAAAGTTAGTCTTGTCCCTCGTACGAATTATTTAAAGTATATGGTCTAACTGTCCAAATTATTTTCATCTGCCGAACACTTTAATTTGTTATCATAAGGCATTATGGAATTGAAAGATTAACTATAGGCATATCTTAGTTCAAACGTTATGGTTTGCATTTCAATACATCATTATGGATACATACATATCCTGCTATACGTTGATTTTGGGTATGAACTATACTATACATGTTATGTTCATTAGCATAATTAATTGTCACCGAATCTGAGTTACGTACATATAATAGCGTTCACAACATTGAGTTATTTATTAAATTACATTAATAATACAACTTTGTGCAAAGTGCTACAAAGAAAATTGCCTCAGAATGTAGTTAATTAGATATTTTCCTGGCCAGGTTTTTTATTTAGCTACCTAGACACAGCTGCTTTTTCATACAGTATTTTGAGTGAAATGTACGTTTTCCTCATTTTCAGGAAGGAAACTACTAGATAAAATTCCTCGTTTGACGTGAACGAGCTCTTACAATCACCTTATACCACTATTGCAAGACATCATTCTAACTTAGATTTCAATACCTCTGACTCACGAATAGAGGGAAAAAGCGACCACGAAGATGAGGTATTGGATGGGCCAGAAACACCACAATCTGAAAGTGAGGGTGAATTACTAAACCTTGTGATTGAGAAAGATATCCAGAAATAAAATATTATAATATAAGAGAACCGAATAGTTTATCCATTGCATTTCATCAAGCAAAATAAACCAATTTTCCAACATCCCAAAGTCTTCACTTTATATTCTTGTAAAATAAAAATGGAATGGTCTGTCATTTAAACTGGTGCATTGCTGTCACAACTGTACAAAGTAATACACAATAACATCTATGCCACCCGACAACGAAGAAGAGGCAAACAAGGCCTGGGGTGTCTTTTATACTGGAATATGGTACTCGCAGGAAGAACTCTTCACTGCACTGGATATTCCTGTAATGGGTGACAAAACGTTTCTTAAACAAAGACAGCCATAGAACATGTAACTAATATCACAATAGATTTATAACTTTAGTAAATTGGAGGTAAATAGTCCATACCAAATATATAGACATATTTTTATTTACTCTATAAAACAAACTCAACTTAGTTAAATTGTGCACGATATTAACCTCAATGTTAATCTATCATACAAAACTACGAATCTGAAAATAATCAAATGTATATATACCTATAAATATAAATGGTTAGAGTACCTTGTTTTCTTAGTCAGTAAAATAGGATGTTTGGTCATTTGATTGTTTTCGTGGCAGCATGCAGCTATTTGAGGACTATGTCCCACACAACTTTAGCCACTGCGTCCCACTTGCATATTATAAATGCATACATGAAAGGTTTCTCTCCATTAAATAATATTCTTCTCAGGTTTTTAATAAAGACATTGAATTAGTAGGGGGTCATATATCGTCCCTACTCGTGTTTGGCTAACTGTCCTTCGACTTTTTAGAATGTAATACCTCAGACGAAATACAGTGACCTAGCTTAAGTAACTGAAATAAATGCACACAAATGCATCGGCTTATTTTGAATATTATAATAAATGTTAATTTATGCATAGATAATAAATTGAAAAACAAGTGCAAGACCCAAATAACATTAAACAATTGTTCAGACATTGTGGTAATATAAATAGAAAGAGTAAGGTATACTAGAAAATTTTTTGAGAACTTTATTCTCCACTGATATTGAAAACAGAATGTATTGCTACTATAACTGACAAAAGTATATATAATATTACCATATAAAAATCTGACCCAAAATTTAAGACCATAGAATATATAAGATGAAAAAAACATTTGTCTCAAAGTGTATAAGAGAATGTTCCTTTTTTTAAAATGTAATGGGACGCTATTACAAAATAATAACTAATAATTTAGGTAAATATTAACGACCAAGATAGTTGTATTAATCTAAAAAAATTCTCAAAGTATGGAATGTTTTTAAAAATTTTCTATGTTTGTAGTTACATATTGTGCAACGCAAATACTGAAAAATAATGGTATTTTGTAGATAATATTTAGATAAGGATATTCTATAAACAAATAAGAGTCCCGATAAGAAATTTGTTGCAAACTTATGTTAAGTTTTTATAAACTAGAGTGTTTCAATACAAACTTAGTAAAACTTTCGATATATAATATGTATATTAGTCTTGCAATAGATGCACCAGTGATGCCGGCGTGGTTTCACACTCAAAATAAACATATGCAAAGCAACTCTGATTGGACCTATATACGTATAAATATAATATGTGTTGCCTATTTTATGTATAGTATATATTGTTACAAGCTGCCGCTTTGTGAGCATGCAAGGCACAGATCAGATGATTTATGGATGCGCGCGCGCTATCAGTTGCAACCGGAGACGCAGTAGCTTTTCACAAAGGAATNGCAGATGATTTATGGACGCGCGCGCGCTATCAGTTGCAACCGGAGATGCAGTAGCTTTTCACAAAGGAATGTTTACAAAATGTGCCTGTTATGCCTATCAGGATGTGTGCCGCTTCCGACGATGTGTATCGGGTGTGTCTGAGATACCTGAAGGATTTTATATTGGTTTACTCCCCTAGTTTCTCTCAGCATGACTCGGGGTGCGTTTAACCTTCCAGATCAATATCAGCGATAGTNATAATATGTGTTGCCTATTTTATGTATAGTATATATTGTTACAAGCTGCCGCTTTGTGAGCATGCAAGGCACAGATCAGATGATTTATGGATGCGCGCGCGCTATCAGTTGCAACCGGAGACGCAGTAGCTTTTCACAAAGGAATGTTTACAAAATGTGCCTGTTATGCCTATCAGGATGTGTGCCGCTTCCGACGATGTGTATCGGGTGTGTCTGAGATACCTGAAGGATTTTCTATTGGTTTACTCCCCTAGTTTCTCTCAGCATGACTCGGGGTGCGTTTAACCTTCCAGATCAATATCAGCGATAGTNTATTGGTTTACTCCCCTAGTTTCTCTCAGCATGACTCGGGGTGCGTTTAACCTTCCAGATCAATATCAGCGATAGTGTAAAAGTGCGCTGGAACCCCGAGCCGACAGTTCATAAGAGTCTGTGACTGCGAACATCAGACCAGTGAGGATTACGACTGGCAGGCTGGACTATTGGACTGAATGCTTGAGAGAAAGACATTACAAATTATGGCAACAGATAGACTGAAAGTGCGTTAATGATGAGAATGAGTTAATTGACTATAACCAGACAGAGACATTGAGAAGGGCGTTAATTATATTTGAAATATACATTAAATATTGTGCTCACTGAAAACTAAAAAGAGTAGTAGTAGAGATAGATAATTTAATGCTGTAAATATGATCTGTGTGAATAAAATAAAATAAATACAATTTGATTATTTTATTTTTATTAGGAGCTCCGTGCCTTACGAACTCGAATAAACTGTTCAGGCGTCTTGTAACTGCATCACATTATACAAAAAATAGTAGGATCGAGTGAGGAGAATGGAATATTAGTCAAAATTTGGAGTGAATGGGATACAGTCAAAAATTAAAATTTTCTAAAGATAAAAAAAAATGAAACATATAATGTTTATTCTCTAAATAAATGAGCGAAGTTGAAAAATTTTTATATGACAGGAATTGAAATTGGCAGAAAAAGAATTTTTCGTAATTTTTCTTTATGTAATAGGACTAGTAGTTTTACAGATAATGGGGACAGTTTCTTTTTTCGTTTCATATTCACCCCACCTGACCCTATAACATGCCATTGTTGCATCAATAAATAGGCAAACAAAAAAATTTTATCACCTTTTTATTAAAAGTTAAATTAACACATNCATGCCATTGTTGCATCAATAAATAGGCAAACAAAAAAATTTTATCACCTTTTTATTAAAAGTTAAATTAACACATAACATTTTAACATACATTGTTTACACTGGCAATTTGGGTGGTTGATAAAACATTTTATGTAAGCATAAATCATTTTCATTAATACATTTCATAACCGAGTTTTTTCAGACATGGGAAAATAACCTCTTCATGGAGATGAAATAAATGGCTATAAAAAAGCGAGTTGCCCTTAGTANCATGCCATTGTTGCATCAATAAATAGGCAAACAAAAAAATTTTATCACCTTTTTATTAAAAGTTAAATTAACACAAAACATTTTAACATACATTGTTTACACTGGCAATTTGGGTGGTTGATAAAAAATTTTATGTAAGCATAAATCATTTTCATTAATACATTTCATAACCGAGTTTTTTCAGACATGGGAAAATAACCTCTTCATGGAGATGAAATAAATGGCTATAAAAAAGCGAGTTGCCCTTAGTAATACTAAGGATAACATAACATATATTTCAGTTATTGGCGATGGAGAGTACAATAAACGATTTTATGCGCATGGAATGTCATCAACGGCTGGCGGTGTAAGTTTTCTACAGCTGCTACAAATAATATATATTTGAAAACAAGCAGGGTTTTGCAGCGTAAATATTACGATTGGTCAAATTGCCCTATGTTTCAGGGCGTCATAATTTGAGCACAAACCGATAGTCTTCTGTATTTGGGGGTGAAGATTTGATTCTGTTACTTCTGTGCTCGCTACAAGTTGGAAGAGAAGGACCCACGAGCCCATTTATGTAACAAGAATTATGCAGGACCCGCAACAAGAATGGAGCAACGTATTATTGTGTATGGATTTTGTAATACTGTTGAACAACATTGACTGCAATATGAAAACTACATACAGTAGGTGACGGTGACTCTACTGTGTATATTCGCTAACAAGAGGAAGTTTCAAATGGTCGTTACATAACGAAAAAAAAAAAAATGCTAACCGTATGACAATCACTTCCAGTGACGGCTTACACAAACTTGCAGAAAATACAACTTATTCACTCGATGGGAGAAGAGTTCCCACAGAGAATGTAAATAATATGTTCATTCAAATAATTCTCACAAATAAACTTCTCTGGATGAACTTCATGGTACCCAAGTTGCAGCACTTCTATTTAAAGTGTAGTTTGCCTGAAATTATTGATAGCTGCAACAGGAGTAAATTGAGACGTAGATATCCCGAATACATCCTTGAGACGCGGTCAGCGAAGGAAGCCAAAACAGTGGAGGAAAAGTAACATGGGGTGAACTGTTTGCTAGCACGTCTATAGGTTTACTAAAAAAAGTAATTACTAATGTGCAGTAATTTCCTGCTGAATACATATATATATTTTATGAAAACCGTTAGTGTTCCAGCCCACCAGGTCTGCCATATTGAATAACGTATTTGATAAAAATTATTATTAATAGTAATACTTCTTCATAATCACGAAATAAATCAAATAAGTAGGAAAATTAAAAAAAAAAATTATTTAACGAATTATGTATGTAGTCAGGGCTATGAGTAAACATTTATTCAATTTAATATAATAAGTAGATTTTTTTAATATAATTTTTATTTGTGTAATGACAGCTATCTTTATTAACTCTCATGCCCTGTGTATGGTTTAGAGTATTTACTATTACATTAATATCCAGTTCGCAACAGAGGAAAACAAGTGATTAATTATATATGTGTTGATAGTTTTCTTATGTGCTTACAAGTTTTTAATAAATGTAATTGTAGATATCGGATTTTAGATGTAAATGTGACTATGAGATTGTTGTGTGCACTGATCTACATTTTCTGTGCTATCATTCCAATGATGTATTGTATGATATATTGACNACTATGAGATTGTTGTGTGCACTGATCTACATTTTCTGTGCTATCATTCCAATGATGTATTGTATGATATATTGACTACTTTATAAACAAAAAGACATTTCGTATACTCTGCTAACTTTGTAAATCTTGTTACAATTTCTTTAAACATCCCTAAACTTACTGTGTTCGATGGCATCCTGCTTTTATTCCCGCACTTTTTCCAAGAAATTTCTAAGCTCATTTTTTGTTTCACTAATAATGTATGAAATGTATTTTTTGTAATATGTATTACAGTTTTATATTTAAATGAGTTTGAAATACATCCGCGAAAGATAGACTCGATTTTGTAAATATTACTCTCAGCCCATTACCCCGGCACGCCTATTATCATCCAGCTTTGACACTCATGCCTATTGAAGATAAAGGAAACTCTCCCCCGCGTCAAGGTACGAGAGTGGTGTGGATAAGAGAACACCGACATCATACAGACTCGGCTTGCATGTCGCAAACTACCAAAGAGGCCCTTAAAACAATTATTTTGTTGTTTACTATTCAAATGTGTATTCATTAATAGCATTTCATAAATTAACTTAGATTTATGCAATTATATTACACTATTGTACCAATAGCTGTTTACTTTTTGTAAATTTTGTAAGTTCGTATATTACACAATAAACACGGAAAAATATGTTTCTGTCGTGGACTACATATGTAATATATTTTAAAATATAGTAATTCTTGTCCTTATACACTCCTCAATAATGAAGAAAAAAGGAATCAGTAATAAAATGATGGAAAAAATTGCAACACCGTGACATTTTCACAGTGCCACTTCATACGCATCAATTTAATTAGGTATTTGAATAACACGCAATTGAAAATTCATAAAAGTTTTCAGATGGATACACAGTTCAACGACCAGGGCATGAAAAAAAAGTTCAACCATCAACCACACAGACCTACCAAAGTACAAACGTTAGAAATGAATTTATGGCAAAACGTTTTTGTCCTAAAATGTTTTGAACACTGAAACCTATCAGTAAATAATTAGTCCTTGAACAAATTTCGCTGCAAAGATAAACACATTAAAAAAGTTCTCCTTTTCCTCCTGAGCCTTTTATGTTATGCAAGGGAAAAAATGTCTGAAGTGAAAATAATATCGTCCATCGAAACTACTCTGAAATAATACTAGGGGCCAGCGAAGTATTTCCCTGGAAATGATTAACACACTCACGAACTGTGTAGGGCGGACAGGAGTGCTTAACGCGATACCTTACCAGACAAGTTTCGACGCCTTGACAAACGGATAACGCTTACTCATATCTGGTAAGGGGAAAATTATTTTCCCTTCTCGGAAATGCTGCAACGCAACAAAACTAACGATTGTGAAAAATGCACCACCAAGAAGGATGCATGTGATATAAATGAGCTTTGTACAACAGATTAGGTACATTACGGTACATAAATGATAAGGACTACAGAGCTGTACATGATCCCTGTTCTTGAGAATTCAGTATGGTGTGAAGCCCCCACATACTGCAATCAGAGCCACTATACATTATGGCATGGGATTATAAGAGGAACTAGATATGTTCCTGGGGAATCTTCCCCCACACAGTTTGCATGTGAGGTCACAAATCAACAAACAGTGGTTGCTGGAAGTCCGTGATGAGCAAGTCGCCAACCAACCATATACCAGACAGGTTCGATGGGCGACATGTCAGGCTAACGTGCAGGCCAGGGTAGCAGTGGAACCCGTCCTTTTTTGAAGATGGTTTGCACATTCCTCGCTACATGTGACCGGGCATTACCCTGCTGAAATATGGCATGTGGAGTTGCCTGAAGGAGGGACAGTACCTTGGGCTGTAAATCTTCCCTGATGTAGCTNCCTGCTGAAATATGGCATGTGGAGTTGCCTGAAGGAGGGACAGTACCTTGGGCTGTAAATCTTCCCTGATGTAGCTGTTGCTGTTCAGATTGCCCTCAATACGTAGAAGTCTATTTTTCAAGTTGTATCCAACAGAGTTCCAAACCATCACACTTGGCATTTGTCCTCCATGCCACTCCGCAATGCAGGCTGCCAGATTGCGGTCACCACACTAGCATCTAATACGTATGAGGTCATCACTGTAGGACAGGTTGAAGCAGGACTCGTCCAAAAACACTAAATTTTGCCACTCAGCATGCCAGCGATGGCTTTCACGTCCCCATTGCAGTTTGAGGCATTCGTGGTTTCTGGACAATAGAAGTCGACACAATGGCATGCGTGCTTATTAGTCCAACCCGCATCAGAGGCATCGAACCGTCGATACAGACAGGTCCACACCCGTTGCAGGGCTCCAGTGTTGAGTGAGCATTGTGGACGATGCTGTACGGTCCGTTACGGCAATGCGGACATGATGGTGGGGTCATACCGTTCTGTGGTCACCTTGGATGGTCCGGTACCCGTTCGTCACTGCGTACGACCCTTTTATATCCTCTGGTTCCACACACACATCACTGTCGTAGCAGCATGCCCTGTACACGCCGAAATGTTACGGAATGACAAACCCAATTCCCGGAGACCGATCATTCTGCCCCGTTATAACTTACTCACATGCTGATATGGCGCTATTTGACTCGATGAGGCATACTGGCACTTGCTTTCACTTCGTTTGACGGCTCTTCAATGACTGAGCTTGGCGTAACACTGACCNCCTGCTGAAATATGGCATGTGGAGTTGCCTGAAGGAGGGACAGTACCTTGGGCTGTAAATCTTCCCTGATGTAGCAGTTGCTGTTCAGATTGCCCTCAATACGTAGACGTCGATATTGCAAGTTGTATCCAACAGAGCTCCAAACCATCACACTTGACATTTGTCCTCCATGCCACTCCGCAATGCAGGCTGCCAGATTGCGGTCACCACACTAGCATCTAATACGTATGAGGTCATCACTGTAGGACAGGTTGAAGCAGGACTCATCCAAAAACACTAAATTTTGCCACTCAGCATGCCAGCGATGGCGTTCACGTCCCCATTGCAGTTTGAGGCATTCGTGGTTTCTGGACAATAGAAGTCGACACAATGGCATGCGTGCTTATTAGTCCAACCCGCATCAGAGGCATCGAACCGTCGATACAGACAGGTCCACACCCGTTGCAGGGCTCCAGTGTTGAGTGAGCATTGTGGACGATGCTGTACGGTCCGTTACGGCAATGCGGACATGATGGTGGGGTCATACCGTACTGTGGCCACATTGGATGGTCCGGTACCCTTTCGTCACTGCGTACGACCCTTTTCTATCCGCTGGTTCCACACACACATCACTGTCGTAGCAGCATGCCCTGTACACGCCGAAATGTTACGGAATGACAAACCCAATTCCCGGAGACCGATCATTCTGCCCCGTTCTAACTTACTCACATGCTGATATGGCGCTATTTGACGTCGATGAGGCATACTGGCACTTGCTTTCACTTCGTTTGACGGCTCTTCAATGACTGAGCTTGGCGTAACACTGACCNTCGATGAGGCATACTGGCACTTGCTTTCACTTCGTTTGACGGCTCTTCAATGACTGAGCTTGGCGTAACACTGACCTTTCCGGTCAGACGGTGCTGCTGGGCCTACGTGTACACCATCTATTTACAATCGCAATCACGTATTGCTGGTGCACAGTTCTACACATCCTCCGAGTTTGGATTCAATCGGGCCATTATTTCTGGGTGTTTCAATTTTCACAAACAATAATGTATGTGTTATTATAGCATCAACCAGTTAGTGCTATACATTGAACCTAGTGTTGTAAATATATATAATAAAGTCCGACTTAGTTCACTAAATTAATTAGAAATTATGTCTCCATAGTATCATGCACCTGATTACGCCGAGAGATTTGTAACCACATACATAGCGCACACGCTCTCGGAAGGTGTAACTGTCAGATGAAATCGTGATCTAAAGAATGGGGCCGTGAAAGTGGCGTGGGTAGCATGCTGAACTCCCGCTGCAGCAGTTCTGCTTCGATTCCCAGCAGGCTCACACGAGTATTTTTGCATGAGCGGAAATGTGATGGACATCAATGTTTGTCGTAGGGCATTTTCGGGGTGCATCCATTTTTCCTCACCATTGCATTCTGTCATAGATCCATCCTGAATTCGTATCTCCCCCCAGGAATAATGGGAACGTATGAGTTCTTCCTCTAAAGCTTATCCTGTGTCACTCTACAGAGCACATTACGTTCGCCATTTATTAATGCAAAGCCTGCGGTGGTTCTCAACTTTTGTGAGAGTGCGGCCCGGTATAGTAGTTCTTTTATAAGACGAGGGCCCGACCACACAAATTTACTTGTAAAATAAATATACATTTTTATTTAACTTCATAATGCCACAACAACGCTGATCTTACAGTCCTGACACATGCCATATTATTTTTTGACAAGAGAAAACGGATTTTACAAACACCTTTATTGCATTAAAAAGCACTATACAACAATACACTCGTCTGATCTGCTGAAAGAAAGAACGAAACTATCTTTCTGGGGTACGGTTGTGAATAAATAGATGAGTCACAGGTTCATATTCAGGTACATATTCCTTCTCATTTTTTTCATATATAATTATTTGTTAGGCTGTAACTTTAATTGTGGTATTACAAAGGAAAACTTATATGCAAGCTTACAGTCTTTTTTAAAGGTTTTCTCAGACAATGCGACACCAATGAAGCAATGTTCCTAGCTTTTACAGCCACAGAGGTGCTGGCAGATATCTTTCTTAGATAAGAAATATCGAAAGCTAAAATATTCGCATGACAGTGTGAGAAAGAGGGGTAAGAGCAACGAGGAATTTTTATTCCTGCATCGTACGGGAGTGGAGTAAATCAATAATATAATCCAGGAGAACTGTGCGGTCGGGAGTAATTCGACACGACCCAGTACCAGACCGCGGCTCGGCTGTAAACAATGTCATCAAGAGTATTGTGAACCCTCGCAAACAAGATTTGATAGTAGCGCTCCAAAGGAAAATGCTTCAAATATTTATATTTTTGTTTGTGGTAAAAAACGAATTTTATTTTCTGAAAATGTATTAGTATGAATGTAACTCTCTCTCTCTCTTACGCTTCGGTAACAATGATGGACGTAAGTTACGCTCGGAATTATTGGTAGAAGTTAATAACGAACCTAACAACAAAGNCGCTTCGGTAACAATGATGGACGTAAGTTACGCTCGGAATTATTGGTAGAAGTTAATAACGAACCTAACAACAAAGCAACAATACATTTTCAAGGAATTAGTAAATAGGTGCGAGATTTTAGGAAATATGCGAACGATAGCAGTGTAATGAATAAGAAAAATGTTTGGACTATGAATATGTCTGGGAATTGGAGTATGTGTTCGTCTGNAACGATAGCAGTGTAATGAATAAGAAAAATGTTTGGACTATGAATATGTCTGGGAATTGGAGTATGTGTTCGTCTGTTGTACGAGCTTTGGCTTATCGTTACTTTTATGTCCTACCTTTATTGGCGGGCCAATTAATAAGAATACGCGTGAGTGCATAAAAACACAGACAAGTCGTTGCATTTGCATGACATGAACGAGGATCTACCAATATAGCTAGTTAGCCCACTTTCCTCCTTATCATATACAAATATTTTGATGATGCATTCAAAGAATTAGATAAAGCAATTATTCACGTTGAAAAAAGTGGACGTCCTATTGAGATACAACGTAAAACTTAAAACATTGATATTTCGGAGGCAGCAATAGACTATTGAAGCTACTATGTCGTAAATATACTGCACACAGTAGGAGTATCATCACATAAACAATAGTTTCAATCAGTTTAATGCATAAGCGTGCGCAGAGTTAGGAAATGGGGGGTGCAAACCACAAAATAAAGATCAACATTTACGGGATTAAAAATACAAAATAAGTATATATTTAATTGTATTCGACACAGATAACCTACGCTACACTAAGCATACTTTTAAACAGTGGTAACTGAAACACATATACTCTCTTGTGAAAATACTAAATTATCAAGATTATTTTTTTTAAGTTTCCTAAAGGTATGATGAAATGGGGGTGCAGATGCACCCTCAGCCCCCACATTAGGGTGGAGCACGAGAGTATGTAATTTTTTTTTTCTTATTTACAATTGTAATAGGGGGGATCGGTGCCTTATACTAATGGTAAAATAAGTGTTATTTTTTAATTAATTCGGTTAACATCTTCTGCCTCCGCACTAGCCTCAAAATTTTAGATTTTATTGAAAAATCTCAGTATTTTTAGTGGCACAATATTCAGCTTAAATTAATTGTAAAAGGGTATAAATTATATGCAATATAAAATTCTGACATTTATTAATAAACTTTAATCGAAAGTACAAAAAAAAATACAAGGTAAT
>NQII01000090.1:554201-619186 GCA_002778355.1 Clitarchus hookeri
TAACTGTTGGAATAGATGCAGTTTGCCATATATTTATAATCCTTGATGTCACAATATCTGCTATTTCTGAAAATGTGGGCTCTTTTGCAGTTTCCAGTAGTAATTTTAGTTGATGTCTCTTCCATTCGTAGTACTTCATTACATCTTCATAAGTAGGAAGAACGTTCAATTTAATCTCCCGAGTATCTCCAAAAAGAGGACATTTGAATGCACTCCGAGTTCTTTCCATGTTTCATACACAACAAAATGGCGCAAATGTATTAAGTAACTGGGCGCGCGGCCGTTCACTTCGACAAACAATAGCACACTGACGCGACGACACGTGTGACGTCACATTGTCTCTCCGCGCGCTTGCCCACTCCGTTTATTTGAAGTAAATAACTTAGAATTAGGCTTTTGTTTTGTATTGTGTCGAAAATAGCTGTTGTTGCAACATATCAATAAAATAAAATAGGTGTATGTATTAAAATTTCACATATTTACATGGCGTCAAACTTAAGACAAAAATCCACTTTTTTCAAATATGCAATGACTTTGCGGAGGCAACTACTCTTAGTTAATTCAAGTAATATTTTGCATGAATTAATTCAAGCCTAAAAGGCACCTACTATTCACTATTACATGACCGTAAAAGAAAAAAAAAAATTTCGCTCCACCCTACCCCACATATGGCTCATGGCACTGCAAGAAAAACACCACCGTTTTCAATATACGAAAATATTTAGGAAAAAGTTAACGAGATTCTATATTGCTTTTCGCATGAATATGCGTTGGGAATCGATTGAAATTGACTAAAATGTTACTTTTAATTCTAAATTTCGGCTGACACCTTTCGGCATGATATATTAAATAAGTTGTCATTTNATTAAATAAGTTGCCATTTCTTGTATTAAACAATTACAATAATAACATACAGCATGCCGCGTTCTTTCTTCACTATACTTTCAATTTTAAAAAAATATTATTTTAAAGATACTTGATTTAAAAAATATATGTTTATATGGCAATATATTAATCTATCCATAAACAAAACTTATGTGCTGTAAATATTGTATCAAAAATGTCTCTAAAAAGTATTCATCTAATTGTTCCCTTAAAAAATGTAATATTATTATATTAATCAAATCTCTTTTATTAAATATATAATTACAAGTAAAGTGCAATGGCACACTCTAAAACTTACTCTTTAATTTTTTTCGTCAGTGTTACAATAATATCGTTGCTTATCACGTGATGCTATCGAGAAAAGAATTGCGGAAAAGCTTGTTTTTCATTCTCTGTCACTCCAGATGGATATTAGCCATATTGGTTTTAGGTTAATTTTGAAAACCTTTAGTTACCTTATGCATGATAAACTTGACTATAAAAATTCTCTCTATTTCAAAATATGAGCATCATATAAAATATTTATTTTGGGTTTTAAATTGTCTTCGCAAGTTATTTGTATTTACTCAAATCCACCATATTGAAATTTATTTATAGGTTATATTTTATTACAGTGTAATTTAATATCAATATTCTTAAAGATAACTTTCAAAATAATTTTTTTAATTATTATCTCTTTAGTTTGTAGTTGGAACAGGGGCTGCAAATAGTATCATACATGCAGCTACTTCCCCAACGTGCTTCCCCCCCCCACCAAAAAAACATGCATGCATATCACATTCCTCCCCAGGATGACATTACCAAAACCCGCAATAGGTAAGACAGATCCACCACACATGCAGCGATAACGCTTATGTGACTGACATCACTCCCATCCTTTTAATAATGAGTAACTTGGGAGACACTGCACGAATTTTCTGGTCATCATCTCTCTCGGCGCGAATCGAGGTACGAAGAACATTCTGGACCAGGTCATCTCAACAGTTTAAGATGTGGCTTGGCTCTGTGTCGTTAGTCTTGAATGTTANTATGTGACTGACATCACTCCCATCCTTTTAATAATGAGTAACTTGGGAGACACTGCACGAATTTTCTGGTCATCACCTCTCTCGGCGCGAATCGAGGTGCGAAGAACATTCTGGACCAGGTCATCTCAACAGTTTAAGATGTGGCTTGGCTCTGTGTCGTTAGTCTTGAATGTTAATAAGAGCTAGGCGTGTGTGATCATCTGTACGACGGGCGACGGCACAGCTACCAGCAAGTGCAGCAAGCGGCCATCGTGAGCGGAGAGTGAGACAGACCGGCTCGACTGTAATAAAGTGAGGCTTGATTTGTGAGTGGCGGACATTCGGAATTATGTTAATGTATGGCAGGAAACATTTTAATCCTATGTGTGTAATTAATACGTTGAAATTAAGTGACTGAAGTTAGTATAAACACATTATTAAGTACTTAAATTATAATTTGAATTGGCACTTTTATTGTGCTCACTGATGGCAATAAGTGTTGGTAGTAGAGATAGACATTTATATTTTGTAAATATGTGGTTCCATGATCATCGAGCCGACAGCCGGGATAAGTGGGGAAATGGGTAATTTGTAACTAATATAGCAATCTGAGAAGGTGGTCAACAGATCTACAGCTTTGGTGTCAGGCTACCAGAAATGGGGAAGGGAGTCGCACTTAAGCTCGCCACCTAGGCTTGTCAGACTCCTTGGCTGGATTATATGCACTATTTTGAAAAAAATCGCCTCTCTGTATTGCTGGTAGGACGAACAGCGGTGTTACTGCCTCGCGGCTGTACTGAGAGAACCGGCACCGAGAATATACTACAAGTTCTGCCAGAACGACATAGACTGGAAAGTCCCACACCGGTGTCGTCCATGGAGTTGTGTTTCGGTGAAAGATACCTGTGATACGTGTACCATGACCAACTGCAAAGCCGCACCCGGCGACCAACAGAGCCACTNTCAACAGATCTACAGCTTTGGTGTCAGGCTACCAGAAATGGGGAAGGGAGTCGCACTTAAGCTCGCCACCTAGGCTTTTCAGACTCCTTGGCTGGATTATATGCACTATTTTGAAAAAATCGCCTCTCTGTATTGCTGGTAGGACGAACAGCGGTGTTACTGCCTCGCGGCTGTACTGAGAGAACCTGCACCGAGAATATACTACAAGTTCTGCCAGAACGACTTAGACTGGAAAGTCCCACACCCGTGTCGTCCATGGAGATGTGTTTCGGTGAAAGATACCTGTGATACGTGTACCATGACCAACTGCAAAGCCGCACCCGGCGACCAACAGAGCCACTGCAGGAGCTACGACAGCACATCGTGCGGCTTCCCCATCTATGTCTGAAAGGGTGCCCCGAGGATACACGCGATGTCATCGCAGTCGACAGTCTTCTTCGTGTATGCTATTGCCATTGAGGATGTTCGCCAAGCGGTATATGTTATGGTACTACACAGCATGCAGAGTACCCTGGCCCGGGCATAGGAGGTGGAATCGGCGATGCAGGAGCCGAATCCCCGGCATGTGGTGAGNCTGGCCCGGGCATAGGAGGTGGAATCGGCGATGCAGGAGCCGAATCCCCGGCATGTGGTGAGGGCAGTCACATAGTGCTACGACGACGATGAGGATCGCACCTTAAGCATCTTGAGCATCAAGTTAACTGCATGTTCAACAAAGGTTGAGACTGGACGGCATTTGAACTCACGCCCATAACATGATGGCCAGACTAGTGGTAATACGATATCAATGGATCGCAAGAGAGACCTAACTCCGCGCTGTGTTGCCACATTGGGCACGAAAGCTGTCATCGTACGAAATATCGCAGCTAACATTTTCGTCTCCATTTTCGCTCAGGATTCGCGTGGTGTGGTACTTATGCGCGCGTTCTGGGATATCATGTGTGTGTGNTTTTCGTCTCCATTTTCGCTCAGGATTCGCGTGGTGTGGTACTTATGCGCGCGTTCTGGGATATCATGTGTGTGTATATATATATACGACTAAGGCTTTTCTTTAAGGATGTACATGCCCATTACAGTATAGGTAAAGCCCATGTTTTATTGTAAATACGACGTGCAGTATCTCAGCTTAATCTCTAAGTTTTGGTATAATATGTTACCAAAAAAAGAGGTGCAATCCATGATAAATTGGTTTGCTTATATCAACACCGCCCATAAGAAAATAAGGATTGGCACCCCATGCATGAAAAAATGTAACCCTCCAGAATATGCGAGGACATATCTGCTGATGTAAGCAGTATTGTTAATTTAGCAAAAAAAAATGTGGTCTTGTGTTATTACACTACACCCAACATTTTCGAGAACTTGTTGTTGAATGTAATAAACACTAATGTGATATGCCTGCAATATAAGCAACACTTACCTCGCATAATGTGATTTCAAGTGTTTTTTTCTTTGGAATTCCTTTAACATCATTTCCAATGTTAATGTTATTTTCTTAAGGAAATAAATTCAGTGCTGAAAAAAAAAATTTATTGGTTTCATTATTAATTTTTTTATCGAAAACCAAATTTTTCATAAGAACAAAGCTATTGTTGAACAGCTGGGGTATATGTGTTTCTTTCCCTTGCATAATTTGTCCATGTTATTAAAATTGACAAAAATACACGCTAGTTATGCCACCTTAACCACAAATACATGATGGTAAAAATTGTCATAATGGCGGTGTAAGGCGGTGGGGAAGAAGCCAAGGGCATGTTAACTACTGGCATACTGCTGTGTGTGTTTTGCCAGTGAACAGCGAAGACAGAAATGGAGTACATGGTTGAGTAACTTGCCGATATCATGTTTGTCTTCGGGAAAGCAAATGGAAACAGCAGGGAAGCCAAACGGTTGTATCAGGCCACGTGTCCACAGAGGAGGCATCCAGCGTGCTCAATGTTACTCAGAATTTTCCATCGTTTAAGGGAAACGGGGCAATTGAGACCAAAATTCCAGGACCGTGGAGGAAGACAAACTGCAAGAACACCTGACTTTTGAGAAGCAGTGCTTGATCGAGTGGCAGTAGAACCGACAGTGAGCACCCTGGCAGCAGCACGTACAATGGATGTGACCCAGAGTACTGTGTGGAATGCATTGCATGAACAGTTGCTGCACCCCTATCGCCCACAGAAAGTNAAGCAGTGCTTGATCGAGTGGCAGTAGAACCGACAGTGAGCACCCTGGCAGCAGCACGTACAATGGATGTGACCCAGAGTACTGTGTGGAATGCATTGCATGAACAGTTGCTGCACCCCTATCGCCCACAGAAAGTCCACGCCTTGAGCTCCGCTGACTTTGTTCCACATGTCGTTTTTTTGAGAATGACTACTGCAGTTTTGTGTGATGGATCCTCTGTTTGATACTAATGTTCTTTTCTCCGGTGAAGCTTATTTCACTCGAGACGGGATACTGAACACTCTAAATAGCCACGTTTGGGCAGATGGCAATCCTCATACAACAGCAGGCATGATCCACGACCACCTAATGGGGCCATATCTTCTTCGACGCCGCCTTACAGCACTAGTGTACAGGATGCTTCTGAGCGACATACTCCCCAAATTGTTGGAGGATGTACCACTTTCTGTTCGTCAACACACGTGGGTGCAACATAATGGGGCCACAGCCAACTTTTCAGCTGGTAATTTACGAGATGTACCCACAAAGGTGTATAGGAAGAGGAGGTCCTATTCCGTGGCCAGCACGTTCACCTAATTTCACTGNTACGAGATGTACCCACAAAGGTGTATAGGAAGAGGAGGTCCTATTCCGTGGCCAGCACGTTCACCTAATTTCACTCCGATAGATATTATCCTGTGAGGTCATGCAAACAGTCTTGTCTATGAGACACCAGTAATTCATAAAAAAGACCTGATGGCAAGAATCCTTGATGCATGTGATGCCATGAAAACGTCGCCAGCGATGTTTTAACAGCGAATGGCTCCGAACCTCTTGCGATGCTGTCATGTCTGAATCTATGTTGGCGGCCGCCATTTCAAACATCTTCTGTATAACTTATTCATCTTATCATGGTATGTATGATGTCAATAAAAACAGTACAGAATGTTACAATTTCTCTTCGCCACGTTTTTCGCCTATAACATTTGACTAAGACATTTCCACCCCACCATTCTCATTTCACTCCTTTTGTTCTTCTCCATCATTCCTCAAAATTTGATTTATTATCACGTAAATGTTCTGTATTTAATACTATTCTCGGCTATTTTTAAGTTAAAAATTCTCTGTAGATAATACAACGTGTCCATATTGTATTAGCAACATTAGCAATAACCTTGTCTTTTAGTCCACCATATTGGCTTGACATATTTCGTGCGTCGTCCACACAGACTCCAAAACAGTTCGCCCATGCATTGTTATTTGCATTAATGAATTCATTAAAACAGCAAACAGGTCAACATACTTAATGCCGCCTGCAAATTCCTCGCAAAATTATAGGTATTCGAATATATCTCCATCAATAAATGGAACATAGCAAATGAAACGCGAATCTTTACTAGACTGTTGCTTCATCTAAATTAATAGTAAAGAGCTAACTCCTCGACTTTTGATATCTAAATCCTCGGCCACATCGCAAATCTGACGTTTCACAGTGTCATTTCACATAGTTATAGACAAGAGTTCCTTCGCATTGGATACACCAATCATTATTGTAACCAAATGAAAGGTTGCTGGTAGAATAAACTTTTCAGTAGTCGTATGAGATTTTTAATGCTGTGCAACACAGTGGGCTATTTTGTACGACGCAAGAAGTGCTTTATTAATAAACAACTTCTTCGCAAATGACCTGTGTTCATTTAGTTCCTTCGACTTACCTGCTTACCTGCAAAATTTCCCGGCAGTTTGTTGACCAAGTGGCTGTGATTACTTTCCATGTTACACTTCAGTTTGTTCGGCAGCATATTTAGCGCTGCTAGTAACCTCAGACAGAATAAACACTGCGGTCGTTTCAAATTGCTATGAAGAATGTACGTGAATATATAGTTAAGATAGTTTTCATATTTCCGGCACTTTGATGTTCTTTGTTGTGGTCGTAGTGTGTTTGTAGAAGGCTGATTTTCAATTCCCCTTACAAGATATTTGTCCAATGAAACACTTTCGTAAACTCATACAGGGTAATAATTCAGCAAGAACAAAAATGCATGAGAGAGCGCACTACATGACTACCAGGTTATGAGTATGCCACCGCCAGTAGAGAGTGATGTCATCTCTTGTTTGTAGAGCGTAAAAGGTTGTTGGGACAATCTAACTGCTATTATCTGGCGGTCAATGGAAAAAACATAAAGAGCAATATGTTATATCAAAAGGCCCTTCGATTTACGACATGGAAAATATGAACAAACAGTTACAACACGACAGTTACAACGTACCGGGGCGTCGCGAGCACGGAGTGAGAAGTGCTTCCCTATGCAATTTTAACAATAATATCTGCCACATGGACTAGAAGCCGTATTGTATTACAGCATGTCATCATTTTTTTTATCTCAAACCATAAGTTGTGAAATCGTTTATAGATAATTATGGATCCTGATAAAATCGATTTTCTTATAACCTTTAATTAAATGCATTATTGTCAAAATCATCTGCTCACTGATTTTGTTGAGATATGCACCAGTCATAACTTCCGAGATGTTCAAGATGATCACTCTTCCTTCTACAAATTCTATTGCTTTCAATCATTGTAATTCTTCAAGTGTACTCGTCAGAGAGTCAGCATTATTTAAGCATTATAATATCCAATTGTTCCACAGCTATTCCATTTTCCAAAGACACTTGATATTCCTCGGACATTCCGGAAACACTCCGAAAACTTTCCGCAATTTAAATAAATTTAGCATTGCACGGTTGCTTCACAGGTATTCCACATCCTACAGAAATTACACAAAAAAATTCATAGCACATTCAAAATACATTCTGCAAGCATCCCTGTGTGGTGTTCCAGTTTTTTTAGTTTTCTATCAAACGTGTACACACCAAATGAACACTTTCTCACAGAACATAAATTTCAACAACCTTTTATAGCCAACTACTTACAACACTGCAAGAAGCCATAAAGCCTACTATCAAAAACTATGGTAGGGTATGATACATTAAGCAACCTACATTTTATATATGCATACATATCTTCTTTACATCATAACTTAATATATATCGGCAACATGCAGTTTATACCTGACAGATTCATCCAGTATAATCCCTTTCTTCCAGAGGTTTAAAAAAATATCTCAATCATGCGCGAATGATCTCAGACTCTTTACATAGTAATGAAAAATCTGATCCTATCAAACACTTCTTCAGGGTCATTCGATAATAAACTGCCGATATTCGCATCAAATTCTTTAAGAGGATATCTCAGTGTGCTGGGGAAAATACCATCTTTTTCATCGCCATCGTCAAATTCGTTTTCTTCAGCTGGTACAATATTTACGTCTTCATCAACATCAACTTTTTCTTCAGCAGTTATATAAAGATTAATTTATACAAGGAGACTTTCTTCCGAATTCGTTTTCCACAGCTACTGGTGCTACATTATTTTGAAGTTTGTCCATTTCATGTGAATATGTAGAAAGTAAATTCATTCTGTGTGAACCAACTGTTAGAACACTAGAAATGAAACTATAACTTATAGTTCCTCCTCTTGTAAAATCTGTGCTCCTGTGGTCTTCTGTAAACAGTGTCATCAATGTAGGCCAAAACGTCCGGTGTTATTGTGACATGTCTAGTTTTTTCAATGAATCAACTAGTGATAGTGGCAGCAACAAATGTTTTTCTATGCCAGGCTGACTATGACATTTTTCTTGACCAATAAATTACTGCGGATAGTAAATTATAGTAAACTTTTAGCCTTCCAATCTCATGCCAGTAGTCTGATGTAGTACTGACTAAGCAGCCAGTCTGGTTCTAGAATTAGGACATCATATTGAGTCAATCAGCCAATCAAGTGTAAATATTCGGTAGATTCCGTATGCAAAGTGATTTTTCAGATACTATTTTGTGGTCTGGATCCCTTCACAAATAAATAGATTTGTTGCAACTGTTGTAGCAATAAGAGAAGATTATTTTCGAACATTTTCGAATAATTGTTGTTACGTCCCAGTCCAGACAGTTGTATAATTTGCTTGGACAGACATTAGTTTCTTGCTTTATTTTTTTTCGAATAGCGCTTAGCACAATAAGATAGTGTAGAGACTATCAGGACAGCCGTAACTCACTCTTTTACCTTGTATGATAAAACGGGTTTCGAATTTCTGACATGTCACCCAGGGCTACGCTATTTTTCNAACTCTGACATGTCACCCAGGACTACGCTATTTTTCCTCACATCGAAAAATGCTCACATAGTTCTTATCCTCTTAATGTCCTCCAGGCATTTGCTTGCACTTTGGCATTTAGCTACGACAAATACAACCTACCATCTCTTTAAGTCACCTGCTCACATTAGTACGTTCAAAGCAGCTAATCAAGAAAATCATATACACTAAAAAATTTACTTTAAAATAGAAGTCCATCTTCGTATCTGCCTAAAAAGTGTCCCTTAAATACACTGCACACACTTGGATTGTATTACAGCTCTAGTCCTGCAAGGCAGACTGTCAAGATGTTGGTATGTTTCTGGGGGAAAGGCCGTCCATTATTCCTGTGGTGCTGTAGCAAGTGAAGTAAGTAATACGGCTCGTTTGGGTATGGCACGCAGTCACAGTTCCAGTTCCTCCTAGACGTTTTCTATGGGACTGAGATGAGGATCTGGGCTGGCAAGTCCAATTCCGGAACCCAATTGTCCACAAACCTCTCACAAACATACCGTTCTTTATGGTAAGGAGTACTGTCATGCTGAAACACACAGTTATTATCTACGGACTAGTCTTATAATATAAAAACATACAGCAGGTCAACATTTCCTTATAGCCTTCCGTCTTTAACAAGCACTGTAGTATTACAAGAAGGCCAAGTCATTTCCATGAATAAAAACTCCACACTGGTACCCCACCTCCACCAAATCTTACCATGGGCACTATAGTGACCCATATGTTGTGTTCAATTGGCATTTGTCACACTCAAACCCTCCCATCATACGGCCAAATTTCCACATGCTGGAGTGTAATTGGAGTAATTCATCACTCCAAATTACACATATCCAGTCGTCCACATATACTAACGAACATGGTGCTTTGTATTAATAAGTAAAAAAATCCGGTTTATGGGCAAGTGCCTGAGATTTGTACCCAAGTCCTCGTAACTTCTGGTGCACCTTCAGCTAGCTTCACAATTAGTGGCACCGCGGAATTAATGAGTGATGTACCACGGTGAAATGCGATGTTCCCGTACCACCTTCTTCGATTCTCGATGTTCCCTGTCCTTCAACACAAGAGGGCTAACTTACTATTGTTGAGTTTTGGCTGTACCTTCCCGTTTACACTTCGAAATCACGTCCTCGATGATCGACTTGGGCAACTTGAGAAGGGCGGAAATAACCCTGATTTATTGCCTTCGGATGTAGCAATCTATAAACTACATCACATTCGATGTCACTGAGTTCCCTTGCTCCAACCATTATACCGGTATTGCGTAGCAAAGACCAACATCGAGCCTCTTTCCCTCATTTTATAGCGGAAGTGGCAGCAGTCGTAACATCAAGTCGCGAGTTTATGTTTACATAGGGATGTCCGGACGCTATGAATCAAAGAGTGTATTTGTGTTAGTTTCTTTTATTACTCATGTATATGTGTGTAATATAAACAGATTTCAGATTTAAATACCCCACTGCAAAAAAAGAAAATGCGATAAAATTGGTCTAAATGAGTTATAAACTAAGTTTTATACATCACATGGGTTAGAAAATAAAACACTAAAATTTACAAAAACATATCTATATATATAATTTATGTACACACAATGTGTCGAAGAATTTGTGTACAACCGGAAAGTAGGGAATGTAGTAGTCATACCATACACTACAAAGTTAAGGAATAATATCACATTAGCCTCATTTCATCACGTACTCAGATATAGTAAAATTAGCTAAATATTAACATAAAATAAAATAACTATATAAAATATATAAATATTAATAAATAAATGCCTAACAGTGAATCAAAAACTATAACATTTAACTGTTAATATAATGTTATAAAACTTATAATTAAAAATTAACAAAATGTTTTTTAAATATTTTTATAATATCTTGAAAACTTTAAAATGGAAAAATATTTAAAAAGTGTGATACAGAAAAACATATAAATTATTTTCTTTACATATGCAATAATACAAAAGATAAAAAAATATATGTAAAACCTGTTCTGATATTTATAGAAAATAATATTATCATAATAAAGAAAATATCATAAAACTACATAGTGTTGATGAATCCAAAAAAATAGATAATAATAATATTTTAAATTATTATTGTAATAAACGAAGCTAAATAAAATGATTGCATAAAACAATCTTATATAAATCAAAAATTGAAAATGAATAATTTTATTGTTATGAATATATATAAAAACTTAAAAATGTTAACGAAAAACTATACAAAAAATTTAAGTTGAACTTGTTAACAATTATTTTAGTATTTGTATAATTTATAAATATATTTTGATTATAAAGATGTAAAAAATATTTACGTTATCCATAAGTACAATAAAATACTTACTCTTTAGATTCTTCTTCTTGTAATATAAAAAAATTTAAGTTTTTATAGAAATTAAATAATAAAAAAGGAAGTTAACCTATAATATAAATTTAGATATAAGTGAAATTAATTTACCTTCTAGTTTTAATAATAGCTAACTTTTAAATTAATATTTATTTCTTGTTTTATAAAATTGCAANATCCAAAAAAATAGATAATAATAATATTTTAAATTATTATTGTAATAAACGAAGCTAAATAAAATGATTGCATAACACAATCTTATATAAATCAACAATTGAAAATGAATAATTTTATTGTTATGAAAATATATAAAAACTTAAAAATGTTAACGAAAAACTATACAAAAAATTTAAGTTGAACTTGTTAACAATTATTTTAGTATTTGTATAATTTATAAATATATTTTGATTATAAAGATGTAAAAAAATATTTACGTTATCCATAAGTACAATAAAATACTTACACTTTAGATTCTTCTTCTTGTAATATAAAAAAATTTAAGTTTTTATAGAAATTAAATAATAAAAAAGAAAGTTAACCTATAATATATATTTAGATATAACTGAAATTAATTTACCTTCTAGTTTTAAAAATAGCTAACTTTTAAATTAATATTTATTTATTGTTTTATAAAATTGCAAACAAATGCCACCAGAATAATTTCTATAAAAAGTAATTTTACAAATTCTTTTCCAATAAATTTTACTATTTTCGGGAACAAAAAATGTATTTCATTAGATGCATCAGAAGCAATATTTTTAATTTGATATTTATTATTAATATCACTTATTTCTAAATAATAATAATTTTCATTTGAGATTTTAATAAAGTATTCATTATAGTTGAAGTAATACCTGGATTTTCCATAGCTTCCATAATTTGCCCATGTTTTCAAATTTATATTCTTAAATATATAAATGGAAAACTATTAATGATACTGTTTATAGAGATAATAAATATTCAGAATTATGACATGGAGCTAATAAAGTTTTACAAAAATGGGATATTGAAATAAGGTTAAGTAAAGAATCACCAATAAAAGAAAAAATTGCTAGCACAGTTGGAGATGGAACTATTTTACTAAAAGAAAATAACTTTAGCGAAAGGAACTGAATTAATTATAAATTAATACAAACAATAATGCATATATTAACTATAAATATTTTCAATTATATATAATTATATGTAACAGAAAATAAAATTGTTTTTGAAATTCTAAATATTTAATAAAGAAGCCTATATAAATCAATTTTTAACAAAAACTAAAATTGGAGAAAAATTATTAGAAATTAAATTGTAAAAATTATTATTAGCATTACCAGCATTAAAAAAATAGTTCTGATAAAACTGAAAATGTATTGAAACATGGTGGATTTTTACCATTTATAAAACAATTGGCAACTCTCATTAGTATAGCGGCGGAGAAACTTTATATAATTCAATTCCAAATAATAAAAAACCGAAAATTATTCAAAGAACAATAAATTTATATATTAGCAGGTAATGTAAATTAGTTTCTGTCCCTGTAAGAGGAATGAAAAAAGAGAAGAGTAAAAGCAAAAAAAATAATTATTGACCAATTATGTTAAAACTAAGAATGAACAAATTATTTCAAAAATAAGAACTAAAATCTTTAGTGATATTTACATAACTGAGTATTTACATAATTTAAATAAAAGAATTAACTTGCAATTGTTTTATAAAATCTTGATAACCCCTGTAACTGTCATTCTAAAAATATTAATGAAAATTCTTACTTTTATTCATTTGGTGGAAATATTCCTAATGACTTAATACATTAATTTATACATGATAAAAATCCATTATCATAATAATATAATAAAAAATTGTATTCCTTTATATGTGAGAATTTATGTTTAATTGTTTAACATGTTTTTTTAAGTTCATAAATATTTAAAAAATCAATGATTATTAAATTATAGATGTATCAGGATAAGAATTAATCTGTTATTGCGAAAAATATTTTGATACAATTTCAAGAACTGATAGCAAAATATATAGTTGTAATGACTATAATAAAATGTTTTCGGATTAAAAACTAATTTTAACAATTATGTAGAAACAATAAAATTTTACGATTTTCAACAAAGACTTAAATATTATCGTAACAATCAAAATAATGTTAGTAATTAAAAGTTTGTCAAATTAATGATAATAGTATTTGTGATGCTATTAAAACAGCATTAAATCAATTTCATTCTAGCATAGAAAAAATCAATTCCCATAGATCTAGTTTGAGTAAATAAGATAAAAATTAATATTTTAATAAATTTTAAATAAAAGTATTAAAAAGGGATTAAAAGATTTACTACAAATTGCAAGTTAAATGATTTTGCTTGAAAAACAAAACNAAATAAAAGTATTAAAAAGGGATTAAAAGATTTACTACAAATTGCAAGTTAAATGATTTTGCTTGAAAAACAAAAAATTTAAAATAATTTAAAACAATCTTATTCCTAATAAAATTAATTCAAAGTCATGTGAATACAATAAAATCACAAAAAATATATAAAATAGTTATGCTTTAAATCTAAATTAATATTTAGATTGAAATTATTAATGTAATAATTTAGAATAAGGGGTTTGAAAAATGAATTAAATTGTTGTAGTAAAAAGTAAAATACTACGATAATAATTTATAAATTATGTTGCTTTTAAAAAAAATTATATGATTATACTACAAAAGAAAAATGTTATGATTTTGCAGGAAGAACAGCGAATTATCAAACAAAAATAGTAAATGATCTCATTCCAATTAAAATGAAATTCAAAGATGTCTCATAATAAGCAATAACATATGAATTAAAAAAATATATGAAAAAATATAAATTGGATAATTTTTCAATTGATTTTGCTTTGAAAATGAACTAAATAATGATAATATCTTACTAATTATTGTAATACAAACAAAAACTTAGAATTTAGTTTTTTTTTTTCAAAGAAATTATATATGTGGGAAAAGAAATATACTCTCTCAGTCAAATATAAATTAAAGTAAAGTTGTTGAATCACAAAAATTAAATTCATATTTTTATAATTTTAAAAATAAAGTTCCATTAAAATCTGTATTAAATGATTTGTTTAAAATAAAAATTTTGATGAGCAAAATAAATTATTTTATTCAAAATGTTCAAGGTAGCAAAAAACATAAAATGATAGAAATCTGTGTTTTAATGGAGAAAAAAATGGAAAATTTCAATGATTTCACTACTGATAATTTTGATAAAATAATGGATCTAACTAATATGGTAGATATGTTCGAATATAAAAGGAAATCTAAAATAAATAATACAAAATAAAATACATTTGTAATATATATAAACAAATTGCTGTAGAATCATTATTTTATAAAATGTTATCAAGTTACACAAATAACTATACATTTAACTTTTATATATAATGATAAGATATTAAATGATTTTCCTAAAAATTCTATCAACAGATATAAAAACCATTCAAAATAAAATTTTAAAATATGTTCCTAAACCTATTGCTTCTAATGCTGTACTTAATTTAGATTGTATTCTATCGAAGATAATAAAAATAATAATTATTCTCGATTATTAACTAGTGGAAAAAATAATAAGAATTTTTAATTACGGAGATGAGATCAAAAACTTAATTCCTCCATTTTTATATTTTATGAGGTATATTAGTAATGCTGTAGTTCTGTCAGCCCTTCAATGGATTATTATCCCAGAATGTGCCAAAACCCTTTCCATCCCTATAAAAAATATAGTAGAAATTTATGTCATTTCAAAACTTAATTCTTCCACATTTAGTACTGCCCCAGAAATTAATTCTTCCACATGATGTTCTCAGGTCAAAGCTTCACATTTCTTCAGCAAACATTTCCTCTGTCATACCGACCTGTTACATAATCTAGAGAAATGGTTTAAGTTTGTTCACAGACATTTCTCTCTATGTTGGGTATATTTGCCTTCAGAGTACGAAACATTGGGAAATCATTTTTCATTGAAGGCCACTCTCCAAAACAGAGGTGAGGAGGGCATACCCAAAGCACAAAATACACTCATAGAAGACAAAGGTTTCGGCAACTTCTTTAAACTCTGGAGCCTGTAGAATCACTATACACGCGAGAGAAAACTGTGAACAAATAATTGCGTAGTGATTGTAGTATTTGGAAATTGTAGTTAGCCTACAATAATAATGAGATGTATGGATGTCATGTTAAGTACAGAGTCACAAGATATATTTTCAAAATTGAGTTCAGTTACAGCTTTAAAACACCAGCTACATATGCATGTTCTGAGTGCATCAGATTAAGAGCACTTATTTCGACAACATTTGGGGTGCAAAAATTGAAGCCATGACCTAATTCACTGTCCATAAAATGAGACGCAGTGCATTTTATGACCTGCTTAGGACAGATAATCGTACAAATGATATGAAACTTTCATTTCACTGTGAAAATAATCGATTTCTGAAGAAAGTGCCTGATCAGTCAACTTATTACAGCCACCAACTGAACCAATATAACTACACTGTTTGTGTTGGTCCTTCAAATTCCCTACAAAACAGAGACACTGTTCTCATCTACACATGGGTAGAAATGTCAGGGCAAAAGTCTCAAATGAAAGTGCCTCAATTCTATTTCACTTGCTATGTAATTGGGATTCAGCAAATCAATAAAGTTGAGCTGTTTTGTGATGGGTGTCCCGGACAGATTAAGAANGGGTAGAAATGTCAGGGCAAAAGTCTCAAATGAAAGTGCCTCAATTCTATTTCACTTGCTATGTAATTGGGATTCAGCAAATCAATAAAGTTGAGCTGTTTTGTGATGGGTGTCCCGGACAGATTAAGAACATAAATGTAATTGGGATGTTAGCAAAGCGGTGATGTTCTGATATCTCTGAATATGTGGAATCGGTTCACAATACTTTTGCTGTGGTCGGCCATTCGTTCCTACTCCGGACCGAGTGTTTGGCCGCATATAATATATAATGAAGAGAAAGGACTATCACACAACCTTAAGAGTATGAAGAAATATTTCTACAGTTTGGCACAGTTAGAAGTGTTGGATATGATGTATCTGGGTGTAATTGGAAGGTGGCATTAACACAGGTCATAAAACAGTTGCCCAACTGCATTTTAAATTTGTTGCCTCAAAACTATTGGTTTTGATGAAGCACCCTGATAACCCAAAACAAATTATAATCAGAAATGAAAACACTTTAGTCAGGTAAACCCCAATGTACTATCCAACAAAGTTAGTGTCAAAGCTGAAAAAGTGAAAGATGTAAGGGCACTGCTGAGAAAATATTTTGTGAAGATCAGTAGACAATGGAGTATCTTGTTTGCTATCGTTGAAAACTGCAAGAACCAGAGATTCCAGATGGTGACTGAATGATATGGGAAGAAACCGAATATATTCGAATGTAAGTGCGACTATACTTTGCATGGTACTGTAAATCATTTAAACTACTTCAGTGACAAGAAATCGCCAAGTTTGTGTTTGGGAACAACTTGCAAACTTTGATTGTTTTAAGGTCATATTGGTGAGGATGTAATACTTTATTATTATTTTTATCACTCAGTTTGTGAATTGTATTGTGAGTGCAAATGAAAAACAGAATATTATTATTATTTTGCTTTACGATGCCAATTATGATTGCTCCAAAAACTGTAACACAATTCAGGTTCTCGTTCCAAACTTTCACATACACAGCATACTGTAACTAAACTAAAACAAACCATATTTAAACATATTTTAAAATATAATGAACATCATTAGAATTATTCTTGANTACTGTAACTAAACTAAAACAAACCATATTTAAACATATTTTAAAATATAATGAACATCATTAGAATTATTCTTGCTCACGTAAACTTAATGCAATTACAATAAACTTGGTTCTAATTTAACCAGATACTCGAAATATGCTGTTGTTTTCAGTATACACTTTTTTTCTCGTAATTTTGTTAGAGTGGAAGAATAAAGTTTTGGAACTCACCTCCTTAATTACATTCTGATTAAATTATTTCTCTTTATATTTGATTGTACACTATAAAAAAAATTGTTATGAGAGTACATAATATAGATTTCTCAAACCATTTTCTATAAAAAGTGGTGATGAAAGAAGTATTGAATGATTACAAGTCTCAAAAGGATTTGAAATAAATCTATGAGGTTGAGATTTTTTAAAGAAATATAAAAATTTGATTTAAATAAATAAACGTAAAAAATATTTATTAAATGGAAAAACCTTAATGATTAAAGTGTATTAAAAATAATAATAACATAAAAATTAAAATTACATTTAGTGGAAAAGATTACAACAAATATTTGTTATAAAGAATGACTCACCAAAAATTATCACCGCAAATATATCGGAAATTATAGGTGCTCTTTATGTGCTAGTTTCACAGAATAATAGCTTAGAAAAATGCTCTTAATTGCAACACAGTCACAGATTTTAATAAGTATTAGAATGTGTATTACTTATACAAAGATCCTTTTTTTTCAAATGGAACAATGCCGATTCACATGAAGAGAATAATACTGACTGCAGGAAATTAGAACGTCAATGGTGTGTTTTGCAGGATTCTAACTCAAGTAGCTTATGCGCTATCATAATATGACAATTTTAAATACCTACATTTGTCTGGTCCATTTAACTGCTATGTTTGTGTAGATTCTGCTTCCTTTACACTGATTGCATTGGGACTGCCATGTTAGTACTTTGTGATAGTTCATACTACTTAGACGTAATATGTGCTGAAATATGTTATTTTCTTATGCTGAATAAGCCGATTTTCTCATGGTGTATGGCGAGTTTGAGAATAATGCTGTTCGTTTTTGTAATGCGTATGAAGAACGATATCCTAACAGGCGTAACGACCTCGACAATTATTTGCGAACCTCTTTATCAAGTTACGGGAAACTAGAAGGGGAACACCTCGAAAACAAAAAAGAAATTAATAAGTTACTAAAGAAGAGAGTGAAATGAATGTTCCACCTGTGGTTGCTGTAAACCAGCAAGTTAGCTACTATGCACTAGCAAGAGGGAGTGGCATGAGTCAGGCAAGTGAAAAGTATTATTTGGCCGATTCTGGGGCAGGATTCAGTATCGGGATTAAAGGATCTATGACCTCTGACGTCACCACCACCATTTTGTTTTTAAAATTTCTCCCCAAAAATTTTTCTTTTTCCTTAAAAAAAAAAAAGCAACGAGCTCCCAAGTGAAAAAACGAGTCCCCAAGTGCAAAACCGAGCCCCCAAAGCACTTTCATCATATTCGGGGGAGGGGGGCTCACTTTTTACACCAAAAAGCCCCATTTCCCCCTCAAAATTACCCACCTTTTCTGGAACAGGGACAAGGGTCGGGAGCTAGTGAGCTGATTTCTACCATCTTGTTTCTGGATGCCATCTTGAAGCATCATCTTTTTTCTGGCCACCATCTTGAATTGTCGTCTTGATTCTGGGTGCCATTTTGGATGTCATTTTCTTATGCTCTAATATTCCACCTCTTTTCTCATGATCTCGCATTTCGCTTTAGTTACCTATGCTCCATCCTTCTACCTTCAATTTGATTTGACTAAGCCACCAAATGAGCTTCCGACAACAGCTTTTTTCATGCTCTGTTAATCAATATTATCACTGCCATCTTGTTCCCAATTACTTATGATCTGTCATTCCATGTCCAACATCTTGAATTTCATTTCCTTGTGCTCCGACATTCAACCTTGATGGCCACCATCTCGGTTCATGTCAGTACCACCTTTTCACATAATATTGTCACCTTGTTCCTAATTACTTATTCTCGAACATTCCATCTTATTCGTCATCGCTCCACCCTGGATCATGGGATTTCATTTGTTTAACCCACCAGACAAGTTGTTGACAACACCATTCCTCCAAGCCCTGTCTTTCCAACTTAGTCGCCTTCCCCTACCCCACAATCTTGGATTTAATGTCTTTTCTAAGTAGCCTTTTTTTCATTCTCTATTATTCCTTCCAGAAGTAGACACCACAATTTAGTCATCTGATATTTACTAGGTCCCCTAGAACCAGCATAGTACATTATATTCATGCCCTGTTATTCCACCTCGATTAAGTAGCCTGGTGATTATTCATTTTGTCGCTTGTGCTGCACCCAATCTATCATCTGCTCTAACCGAAGCATTCATTAGTAATGCTATTAACAATACAAGTCATATCAAATGGCGATCTCAGACATACTGATCGAGCATAACAGACAAATATATTTACTACTGTATCGACTATCATTTCATTTAACTTCACCACTTATTCATACAACCATCTGACCAACCAACAAAATAATCCAATCATAAATTCCAACTAAGGTATCATAAAATCAATACCATCATATTAACCATTTACAACACCCTTACAGACATAGTTCTAAAAAATCCATACCAACTTATCATACCATCCAACCAACAAACCAACCATACCAGCTAAACACTCTGACCCTCTCGCACTAACTAAACATTACATCAAACCATTCTACTCACACAAACTAATCATATCATTATAATAATTCTGACCACACCATCGAGCGACACTTTTTCATACCACGGGTATCACATAATAGAATATTTTGGCCGGAACTATCCTTAGGAATAGCTGGTTGGAATGTGTTGGTTGTGGATATAAGACATAACATATTATGAGATAGATTAAATATTTTTCATTGTGTAGTTAGAGGTTCGGGGTGTATAGTTGATTGATATGGGGTTAATTTTGGTGGAGTATAAGGGAATGCTTATTGGCAAAATTAATTAATATTCTAGTGTTAGAGGTGAAGGCACTTTTTCTAGCAAATGAAGCATTGTCTTAACAGGCAACAGAAAATTAGTAAATAATTAAAATCTGGTGATTTTTTTGCATTGTGGTAAATTTATGACAGTATTAAAAATTAATATAATGGTTAAACTATGCATCGCCTTGTCGCTGTCAGTTTACTTGGAGTGATATTTTAAAGATACATTCTAATCATGCAGTGATTGTACTTTGTAACCGCAGCTGCGCACCTCTCCGTATGCTCTGCACACCTCTCCGCATGCTCCGTACACATGTCCGCATGCTCCGCACACATGCCCGCATGCTCCGCACAACTCTCCGCAATCTCCGCCCAGCTCTGCGCACCCTCTGCATTACAACCTGTACGTTCGCAAATCGCTCAGCATTTCCTGCAATACTATCCGGACGTTCGCAGGCTGCTCCGCACATTCGTAGAACTCTCTGCACACTTCGCAATCCGCTCCACGATATTTTGCTCATTCTAGCCAACAATCCTATAAAAATTGTATTCACATCGTCCAGCAGGACATTCGTCTTTCTGTTATATTTAGCCAGGGAGAGACCAATATGTCTTTTAAATCTCAACATGGATCCCTGCTGCCAATCACCATTCGTTGTATTTTTGCAGGAACTTGAAATTTTGGAAACACAACTGTGATGTTAAGTTTGTTGGTGGAGCTGAATGGTATACGTTTCCAGAATGTGTACTTGAGCTCGAAATCCCTAGTGCTGCCAAAGTACCTGCGTGTTATATCTACTTCGAGGGGTAGATGTAATCGAATTATTTCCTTTTAGAGACAACGACAAAGTCGTGTCTCCAGGGGAAGCTTCAACATATTCTGTAATTATTTGAAACGATTTTGCACGTGAGAAGCAGAAAATCATACAAAAATATTTTCGTATGTTTAGACATGTTGCAGTGTTCTATCAGTATTTAATATTGTTTCGATGATAGGGTTATTTTGGGCATTTTACAAATACTTCCTGACTAACTGTATGGTTGATATACTGTTAGTTTGATTGTATGGTAGGCATACCTAATGTGTTGATAGGGTATGGCCATCACACATTCGGTTGGTTGGTTTGACTGTATGAAGAGAGTGTCGCTTCTATGGTGTGGTCAGCATGGTTTAATGACATGATTAGAGTGTGTGAGTGGAATGGTTTAATGGAATATTTAGTTAGTGCTAGCGGTAAAGAGTGCATGACTGATATGGTTGGTTAGTAAGATTGAGGTTTATCGGTTTCTTCTGTAATAAAACTTGAGATTTCTAGTATAAATGTTTTATTCACTAAACCATAACAATGATACAGCAAGAAAGACACAGTTATACTCCAAAACGCCATTTTACAATGGCGCCGCCTAGTGACAGTTATACCAACCACAATGGTGACAATTATGCCAATCAAACAATTTGTTTTAAAACAATGCAAAATGTTAAACTATTATATTTAATACTCCCACTAAAATTTAACATTACTAGTTTCAAAAAGAAATTACTTGCAATACAAAAAATTATTTCTCAGATATGCAAAAGATTAAGTGGGCAAGGCCTTAGTTAACATGTCTGCCAATTTATTTTTACTTGATACATACTCGATTTTTATTAAGCCCAGCTCCACATTTTCCCTTAAAAAATTATATTTGACATCTATATGCTTTGTTCCTTATGATTAGCAGGGTTGTTAATTAGTTTAATAGCACTCTGATTACCAACACATAGTGTATTACATTTATAATTCTCACATAACTCTGACAATAATTGTTTCAACCACAGTATTTCTCTTGCCGCTTCACAGGCAGCTACAAATTCTGCTTCAGTAGTTGAGAGAGCAATGGTGTTTTGTTTTTGACTGCACCAAGTGATTGGTCCTCCATCATTTGAAAAATGTAACCTGTAGTAGACCTACGGGTATCAAAATCCCCTGGAAAGTCTGAATCTGAAAATCCTATGAGATCACTGCTTTCTCCATATTTAATACAATAATCTTTATTTTAAATGAAGTATCATATTACACGTTTAAAAGCATTTATATGCTATTGACTAGGGTTATTAACATAACTTCTCAAAACATTCGCAGCAAATGATATATCAGGCCTTGAAACGGAACACAAAAATAACAATGACCCGATAGCTTCTCTGTATGGAAAATTTGGAACTTTTTCTTCTACATTCTTTGTGATAATAACATTTATGTTTGCTGGAATACTTACAGGGCTTGCATTATGCGAAGAAAACTTTTAATTACTTGCTTGATGTAATTACTTTGACATATAAATGTACAATTATTTAATCTCTCTATTTCCATGCCAACAAAATATGTTAAATTTAACTCTATAATTTTTAATTCTTGTTTTAAATAATACATTACATCTTTAATAACTTGTTTACTCTCAGATACTACCAGTGCATCATCAACATAAATTATTAAGAACACTCTAACACCTTTAAAAAATCCTATATATAAAAAGTTTTCAGCCTGAGATTGTATAAAACCATATTTCTTTAAAAAAAATCACTAAACCTTTTGTTCTAACACCTAAATGCCAGTTTTAATTCATACAGTGACTTATTTAATTTCAAAATATAATTACTATTTACCTGCCCACCTTCTGGTATATCTATATATATATATATATATCCTCTTCAAGTTAACCATTAAGAAAGGCGGTTTTTACACCAAATTGCTTTATTTCTAAGTTATACTTTGCTGCAATAGAAAGAATAATTCTTATTGAATCATACCTTGTGATTGGAGAGAATATCTCTTGATAGTCAACCCCTTTTACTTGACTAAAACCACGTGCACACAGATGAGCTTTATAACGTATAACCTTTCCATAATCGTCCTTCTTAATAGCCAAACCCTCCTTAGTAGTAAGTGTTCTCTGACCTAAATTTTCAACTGTATACCAAGTTTCATTTTCATCTAGCGCCATCAGCTCTTCTTGTATGGCCTTGGACCATTTCTCCTTGTGTGAACATCTTATGGCTTCTTCATATGTTTGTGGCAACGAGAACTCAATAGGATTTGCCTCTAAATTTCTGTTTCTTCGCGGTCTTAAATTATGAGAAGGTTCTATAACCTTTATTTCTTGAGATATCTCATAGGGAAGATCATCACTGTTACAACTGTGCATGTTGTCTTCATTCTCTGTTGATGGACCTTCTATCAGTGTGACATCTTATCTCACTTTGGATATAAGGTTAGTTTCATCATTTATGTTTTCTAGATTTTCTTTTCCTTCATCAAAAACATATATTTGGGATATATTCTTTCTAATCTCTGGAACTTTATTTTCATAAAAAATGACATTCCTTGATACTTTTACGTGTTTTGTATTTATATTATACATTCTGTAATTAGTATTACCATAACCAACCAGTTTCATTTCCTCACTCTTCTTATCTAATTTTGTTCTTAACTGGTTAGGAACATGAACATACCCAGCACTACCAAACACTTTCACATGACCCAACTGAGGTTTTATTCCATTCCAGAACTCATAAGGTGTCATGTTAGGGATCTGGCATGAGGAGGTTCAATTCAATATATAAACTGCACAGTTCGCAGCCTCAGCCCACAAATTCAATGGAATATATCTTGCATACAGCATAGAGTGAGCACTCTCCACAATAGTGAGTAGTTCTATTTCAGCCCGTCCGTTTTGTTCGGTGGTGTATGGAGCTGCACACTCCTGAATTATGCCTTCTTTATCCATATAGTCCTTGAAAGCTTTGTTTGTATATTCTCTTCCATTGTCGGTATGAGGACCTTTACATTATGGGTATAATTGTTTCTGACCATGGCATTCTATTTCTTGAAAAATTCCAATACATCACTTTTGTGTCTCATAAAATATGCATGCCTGTAACTTGTAGCAGCATCTTTGAACAATACAAAATACCTCAGACCATGAACTGATGTGTGACTCATAGGCCCGCAGACATCGCTGTATACTAAGCGACCTGGCTGTAGTACTCCTCGCACGGATTTGTGAAATGGAAAACGACACTGTTTTCCAAATTCACATGCTTCGCAAAAAAAATTACTCTGATTGTCATAAACTTTTAAAACTTCAACAACACTATTATCACTCTTGTTCTTTATTTGTTTAAGGTTGATATGCCTTAGTCTCTCGTGCCACTTTTTAATGTCACTTTGATTGCCTTGAATCACATTANTAGTTTCATCATTTATGTTTTCTAGATTTTCTTTTCCTTCATCAAAAACATATATTTGGGATATATTCTTTCTAAACTCTGGAACTTGATTTTCATCAAAAATGACATTTCTTGATACTTTTACGTGTTTTGTATTTATATTATACATTCTGTAATTAGTATTATCATAACCAACCCGTATCAATTCCTCACTCTTCTTATCTAATTTTGTTCTTAACTGGTTAGGAACATGAACATACCCAGCATTGCCAAACACTTTCACATGACCCAACTGAGGTTTTATTCCATTCCAGAACTCATAAGGTGTCATGTTAGGGGTCTGGCTTGAGGAGGTTCTATTCAATATATAAACTGCACAGTTCACAGCCTCAGCCCACAAATTGAATGGAACATCTCTTGCATACAGCATAGAGTGAGCACTCTCCACAATAGTGCGCAGTTCTCTCTCAGCCCGTCCGTTTTGTTCGTGGGTGTATGGAGTTGTACACTCCTGAATTATGCCTTCTTCTTCTCCATAAAGTCCTTGAAAGCCTTGGTTATATATTCTCTTTCATTGTCTGTATGAAGGACCTTTACATTGCTTGTATACTTGTTTCTGACCATGGCATTATATATCTTGAAAAATTCCAATACATCGCTTTTGTGTCTCGTAAAATATACATGCCTGTAACTTGTAGCAGCATCTTTGAACAATACAAAATACCTCAGACCTTGAACTGATGTGTGACTCATAGGCCCACAGACATCGCTGTATACTAAGTCACCTGGCTGTAATTCTCATCGCACTGATTTGTGAAATGGAAAACGACACTGTTTTCCATATGCACATGCTTCGCAAACAAAATTACTTTGATTGTCATCAACTTTCAAACCTTCAACAACACTATTATCACTCATATTCTTTATTTGTTTAAGGTTGATATGCCCTAGTCTCTCGTGCCACTTTTTAATGTCGCCTTGATTGCTTTGAACCACATTACAAGTGTCTGGAACCACTGTTTCAATTTTTAGTTCATATAAGTTATTTTCTGTGATTATTGCACTCATAACCACTTTATCTTCTTTGTATATTAAATCATTTGGGTATTTATTGATAATAGTGTACCCTTATCGACCTATTTCTCCTTCAGAAAACAGGTTTCTTCTTAAACTAGGGACATACAAAACTCCTTGTAGTATGCTGTACTCCCACTGTTCATCAACCCATCTGCGAATCATAACTTTTCCAATACCGCACACTTCTACAGACTGTTTGTTTCCTAATGACAATGACGTTTGGTTGCACTCCACTTGTTCTTCAAAATAATCTTTTCTGAATATTATGTGCGCAGATGGACCGCTGTCCAAAATCCAGGTATTCTCTTCAACTTCACTCAAGATGGTTTCTACATTAAACGCCAGCATTGTCTCGTCTTTTGATGGTTTCCTGGTTGATTTCTTCGGAGCACGACATTCATTAGCAAAATGCCCACGCTTCCCACAATTATAACATTCAAAACGATGCTTAGAAGTTTTCTTTTGATTTGAGCTACTACCACTCGCGTTGTGTTTCTTTTGTTTTGTATTTGCTACAAGAAGGACAGTTTCTTGTTCTTCCTCACATGCAATACTGACCTCTTCATCCAACAAACGTGCAGTTAAATTAATGAGGGTCTGCTGTTTAGGATCAAATGACATCCATGCTTGACGCAACGATCTGTACTTGCCAGGCAAAGTTCCTTTTTTTTTTTGTAATGATAGCCAATTTGCTGACACTTTCACCACTATCCCTTAGCTGTTGAGCCAGGTTTTCTACTTTCGAGATGTGTTGTGCTATACTGTCACTTTAACACATTTTATAGTGGTAAAAGCTTTCATGAAACAGCATTTTATTCAATTCACTTTTCTGTTCGTATACTGATTCTAGTTTGGACATTATTTCATGAGCAGTTTCACAGTTTTCTATCAGTGTAATTTGCTTGAGATCCATTGAAGAGGTTATAATGAACATTGCCATGCCATCATGTTTTGACCACTCACTTGGGTTAGTTTCCGGTTTAGGTATGGAAATATCAATCCCATTTGCTTTCAACGCGCATTTTATTTGGAATTTCCATTGTCGAAAATTATTTCCATAAAATTTTTCCTCATTCAAAGATCGTGATGTTAGAATTTTTGAGATTACCAGCGCGCTATTTTTCTGATAATAAAAACAACGTTTTCTTTGCCATTTTCTTCTGTTCTCTAAGTTCCAGCCAGAGCTTCCTGGGCCCATAATCTATTGAGGTTAATCTTCTGTAATAAAACTTGAGATTTCTAGTATAAATTTTTTATTCACTACACCATAACAATGATACATCAAGAAAGACACAGTTTTACTAAAAGACGCCATTTTACAATGGTGCCGCCTAGTGACAGTTATACCAACCACACAGGTGATAATTATGCCAACTAAACAATTTGTTTTCAAGCAATGCAAAATGTTAAACTTTTATATTTAATATTATGGTATGATAAGTTGGTATGTTATCTGAGAATTAAGTATGTATGGGTGTTATAGGTTGTTAATTTGATGGTATGGATGTTATGATTACTTGGTTGAATTTATGATTCGTTATTTTGTTGGTTGGTCATATGGATATATGTATAAGTGAAGAAATTAAATGAAATGATAGTCGATACATTAGTCAATATACTTGACAGTTATTATCGATCAGCATGTCTGTTATCGGCATTTAATAAGATCTGTATCATTAATAGCATGATTGAGAAATGCTTAGGTTAGAGCAGATGATAAATCGGTCCGGGTGCGATTTCTTCGGTATAAGTGTATACTCTTGGCTTCGTGTTGATACAGTTGGTATGGTTTGTGTTATGGTGGTTGCTGTGGTTGACATATATAATCAGATGACATGTTGGGAAGCTAGTGCTATGGTGAAAGTTATGATATGTATGGAACTCAGTACCATTGAGGAAGAGTGAAGAGATTTGTGCAGCTCTTAACATCGAGGTCTTGAGAGCAGTGTTACTGGGGTTATCTATATAATTATTTGGTGTGATCGAGTTATAGTAAAATGTAGGTTTTGTCTGTGCAAATATTGATATGGATGGTTGGTTTATCTGAATGGTTTGTTTGATTGATGATGTTCTTTGTTATGCTGGGGGGATGGTACCTACTATGTTTTGGTAGGTGTGGTAAATTTAATGGTTGGCTGGTATAATCGTCTGAATTGATGGTTTTGATATGAATGGTTGTTAGGTGGGTATTTGGTTGGTATTGTTTCTCGGTTGGTATGAGCAGTATGAAATGAGTTGTAAGTATGGTATGGTGTAGTGTATTGCTTCTAATGTCTGTGTGTGGCATGACTGAAGTATGCTGGGTTATAATTGTACAGTACTGCTGGTCGGTATGGTTATTGGTATTTCTCTTTGGTATGTTGTAGTTATGGTGAAAATCATAGTTATTGGTATAAATGATTTGTATAAGCAATTGGTTTATTTGTCTGGTGTGTTGTTTGGTATGTTTGGTTGATATTGTGTCTTAACTTTTTGGCAAGTGTCTGCTGGTAATAATGTTATTGCAGATATGTTAGAATTATGATTTTTTGTATATATTAGTTGGTGTAGTCCGTATTTTATGTTGGGTAGTATGAAACTAATTATATTTCTCTGGTGTCGGTCCTTAATGAAGGTGGTATGGGTAATAAGTATTTTTTGTTAAGGCCTGTGTGGGCCGAATAGTTGAGGAATACTTGAGTTATAGTGGGTGGTAAGTTTANAATAAGTATTTTTTGTTAAGGCCTGTGTGGGCCGAATAGTTGAGGAATACTTGAGTTATAGTGGGTGGTAAGTTTATGTGGAGTCTATCGGTGGTGTAAATTGAATCGGTGTTGGAATCATAGTATGTCTCATTTGTATAGTTGCTTGGTAAACTCGAACTATGCTGGCTTGTATGATTGGTGTCTGTTGTGCGGATTGTCTGAGTTTTTCTTGGGTTATAGGAGAGGGTGTGTTGTTTTGTGGGGCATCAGTCGGTAATGACAATTTGACAAATGGTAGAAATGTTTGTGTTATATTTTGGACTAGGATGTAATGTTGCTTGNATCAGTCGGTAATGACAATTTGACAAATGGTAGAAATGTTTGTGTTATATTTTGGACTAGGATGTAATGTTGCTTGGTACACTTGTGTTACAATGCATGGTATGGTTGGTATGTTGGGTGATATGGTTTCCAGAATGTATGTCTAGTGATTGCGGTATATGTCAAATAGTACGGTCTGTATGTATATGTTGAGGAGTACTATACTGCTAAGGCATACTTGATTTAATGTGTTTCGTATAGGTGGTGAGTGTATTTGACTTGTTCCAGTCGGTTGAATATAGGGTATGGGTAACTGTAATATTTTTTTTTGGTAAAGCCTATGTGGACTGATGTGCTGAGGAATGCTTGAGTTATAGTGGATGGTATGGGTGGTGAATATATCGGTTGTTGATCGGTAGGGAATATCAAATGAGTGTTATGTTATGGGATGTTCTCAATTTTATAATTGCCCGAGCTATGATAGATTGTATGATTGGTGTGTTTGGTGGTTTGATTGATTGGTAGGACTTAGTTTTTTTTGCGTTATAGGAGATTCCTTAGTTGTTTATCCTGGTTTCAGTCAGTAATGATAGTTTGACAGATGGTATGGATGTTTGTTTTATGAGCAGGTCTGGACTGTAAAGTTGCTTGGTACACTTGGGTTATAATGGATTACAGGTGGTGGGTTGATTGGTGTATGTATATGGTACATACTGTAGACTAATTGATTACAGTGACTTAATTTTTCTTTGTTTATATTAAATGATATGGTTGATTGGCCTGGTTTCAGTCGGTAATGATAGTTCGACAAATGGCATGATTGCTTGTGTTATGGGTTAGTATGGGCTGCATAATTGTTTAATTCTTTTGAGTAATAGTGGATGGTACATTAAATGGTAAAGTGTATGTATGCGGGTATATAAACAGCTGGGTTCCAGCTAGGAAGCTTTTTTTACAGTGGTAGTCGTGAAAGACACTTCCACTCAGCTAGTGAAAGCAATTGGAATATATTATGAAAACAATGGTCGCTGTTCCATCAACATCTGAGTTTGGCCCGGCACCATCGAGTACTTCAGCTGGGACACATGCAGCAGCTCCACCATCGACTACTTCAGGCGTGGCTCCGACAATTCCATAGATTTCTTCAGGTGTGATACCGACTACGCTATCGACTTCTTCGGATGGGACATATGCAGTAATGCTGCCATCTACGACTTCACCAAGGTTTCTATGTAGTTTTTGTAACAACATATTTTTCTTCAGACGAAGTGCAAGGAAGCATGAAATGACTACTTGTGTGAAGGGCTCTTCCTGTGCTATGCAATTATGTGTCTTGGTCAAGCATCTGTTCAAACGTGGTGATAAACTGAAAATACATAACAATATTTGTAAAGGCAGTGTTTCAGCAGCCAAGAATCGACTTGTACTAACTGTTTGTGAAACCACATCGACAAGATTCTACCTCAAACAATAAACATTCAAGGTTACTTAAAAAGATTATGTTATTGGAAATAGNAAACCACATCGACAAGATTCTACCTCAAACAATAAACATTCAAGGTTACTTAAAAAGATTATGTTATTGGAAATAAGTTTGTAGGTACAAAGACATATGTACATTCCTGGAGCACATCAAGCGAAGGATAATCAATAACTTAGCACATAAAATTGAAAAAGGTCCCATAAAATATAACGTTTAACTGTGTACCTACGAAAAGTCTCAAACCTTTGATGAAGAAATCAGTCACCAAGCATTCAAGACTGCAAATCNGTTTAACTGTGTACCTACGAAAAGTCTCAAACCTTTGATGAAGAAATCAGTCACCAAGCATTCAAGACTGAAAATCACGCATTGTACAATGTTGACAGCATTCCAGAGGCTGTAGAAGCCTTGAAAAGAAAATTTTGCCATGTAGAAGAAGAATATATGGCCAAGGTTCTCTCTGGATGCTTGCTAATATAGACTATCTTGAGTTGCATATTAGCAGATTATATTAATTATGTGAAAATTGAGCTTGTTGCTGGAAATACACTACATGAATGGTATGGAGAATTTAAAGATTCTGTTTTTTTANTTATGTGAAAATTGAGCTTGTTGCTGGAAATACACTACATGAATGGTATGGAGAATTTAAAGATTCTGTTTTTTTATTTATAGTCTCAAGTATGTATATATATAAATATTTTCAATAAATAAATAAAAGTGGTTTTTTATCGTTAGTGTTGTACCCTGCCTACTTTCCTAATAAAGGGAAAATGATGGCATTGGTTTTAAGGTTCGCCTTTACATGTCGATATTCGAAGTGTGCATGATAATAATAAATAAATGAAATTATTTGGGAAGTATATATTATTTCAAAGTAAGGCCTACACAGCAAATATTTAAGTACTATCACTTGGTGCACATAATAAATGATATGGTGGTAAAGGTATATATTGAAATGAAGTGCACAAGAAATGAGAGCGGATTAATATTTTATTAGTTTCACAGCAGGATGGATGCAACAGTCTTGGAAGTATGCTATTTAAAGTGGTAGAAATTTCACCCTGAAACTTGGAGGGAGGACTAATGTTGTGCTGGCCTGTCCGGACCTTCATCAGTGCAGTACATTGTGAAGAGATTTCCTACATAATTTCTAGAAGACTAGCTTATAATACCTTTCAGTTATTTTTTAAGTAAACACAAATGGCAAACTAAATGGAAGATCTGGATAGTTATGCGTATTATGAAAAATGGTGGTGGTAATATAATCCAAGCTAATAGAGTCAAACGAATGTGCGTAATCATGGTGGAGCACAAGCTACAGAATGAATAATCAGCAGGGTACGTAATAGTGGTGAAATGACAGAGCATGAATAAAATGTACAATGCTGGTTCGAATGGAACGAGTAAATAGCAGATGACTAAATTGTGGTGACTAAATCTGGAAGGAATGATAGGCAATGAAAGAGATGTCACTAAAATAATAAAATCCAAGATGATGGGGTGGGGCGAAGGTGAATAATGTGGAATGACAAGTCATGAAGGAAATCAGTTGTTGACAGCTTGCCTGGTGGNATGGGGTGGGGCGAAGGTGAATAATGTGGAATGACAAGTCATGAAGGAAATCAGTTGTTGACAGCTTGCCTGGTGGCTCATAAAAATGAAATCCCAAGATGTAGGGGTGGAGCGAAGGTGACTAAGGAGGAATGTCAGATCATAAGTAAATAGGAACAATGTGACACTGATATATAAGGTATTGGTAGTGACATTATCCAAAATGGTGCTCATTAAGGTGGAAAGACAGAACATTAGGAAATGAAATTCATGATGATGAACATGGAATGACAGAGAACAAGTAATTGGGAACAAGTTGGTGGTGATGGCAAGGAATGACGGAGCATGAAAGAAAGGTGTTCTCGGTTAGCACGTCTGGTAGCTTAGACAAATAAAATTAAAGATTGTGGGATGGAGGGAAGGAGATGGTTGTGAGAAAATGGAATGACAGATCTTGAAAGAAAGGTAGTTGTCTGCAGCTCATCTGATGGCTTAGACAAATTAAATCAAACATAGCAGGATGTTGGAGTGAAGGCAACTTAAGTGGAATGCGATAGCATTAGAAAATATGGGTGGAATGATAGGGCATGAGAAAATGAAATCCAAGATTTTGGCCAGTAACAAGATGACGATTAAATATGGTGACTGGAAACAAATTGTCGCATCAAGATAGCGTCCGGAAACAAGATGATGGTGACCAGCTCCATGGCTCCCGATGCTGGACCTGTTCCAAAAAAGGGGGTGATTAAGAGGGGAAAATTGGGAGTTTTGATGGTAAAAAGCGAGCCCCTTGAATTTTATGAAAGGGCGTTGGCAGGGTAAGTTTTAAACATGGGGGTTCGGTGAATTTTTAATTGAAAATAAGCAATTTAGAGGAAAAAAAGAGAAGTTTTGAGGGACAGAGGACCATTTTAAAGAAAGTTCTAGGAATTTTTAGCGTTTTTAAGGGAAAAAGGAAAATGTTAAGGGTTAAATTGTAAAAACAAGATGACAGTGACATCCTGCCCAGAATCTGCCAATTCATACTTCTCACTTGCCTGACACATGCCACTGCCTCTTGCGATTGCACAGTATCTAACTTGCGGGTTTACAAAGACTACAGCTTGAACATTAATTTCACCCTCTTCTCCAGTCACTCGTTTGTTTCTGTTATGTTGTCGAGGTGTTGAATTTCCATTTTTGCCGTAATTGGTTAAAGAGGTTCGCATGTAACTTTTGAGATCGTTGATTTTTATTGGGATATCTTTCGGCATACACATTACAAAAATGACCAGCATTATTCTCAAACTCGCCATATCACATGAGCAAATCGACTTTTCCAGCATAACAAAATAACATTTTTCAACACATATTACGTCTAAGTAGTATGAACTATCACAATGTACTGACATGGCAGTCCCAATGCAATACGTGTAAAGGAAGCAGAATCTACACAAACATACGAACGTCGTAGCCTCTTAACTAAGCAGTTAAATGGACCAGACAAATGTAGGTATTTAAAATTGTCATATTATGATAGCGCATAAGCTACTTGAGTTAGAATCCTGCAAAACACACCATTGACGTTCTAATTTCCTGCAGTCAGTATTATTCTCTTCATGTGAATCGCCTTTGTTCCAATTGAAAAAAAAAGGTCTTTGTTTAAGAAATACACATTCTAATACTTGTTAAAAATCTGTGGCTGTGCTGCAATTAAGAGCATTTTTCTAAGCTACTTTTCTGTGAAACTAGCACATAAAGAGCACCTACAATTTCCGATATATTTGCAATTAAAATTTTAGATGATTCATCCTTTATAACAAATATTTGTTGTAATATTTTCCACGAAACGTAATTTTAATTTTTATGTTATTATTATTTTTAGTACACTTTAAACATTANTTTTTATGTTATTATTATTTTTAGTACACTTTAAACATTAAGTTTTTTCCAATTAATAAATATTTTTTTACGTTTATTCATTCAAATAAAATTTTTATATTTCTTTAAAAATATTGACATATATTTATTTCAAATCCTTTTAAGACTTGTAATCAATAAACTAATTTAATACTTCTTTGATTACCACTTTTTTATAGAAAATGGTTTTGAGAAATCTATATCATGTACTCTTATAACTATTTTTTTTAAAGTAGGATCATAGCTAATTGTATTATTTTCAAATGTGTACAATCAAATATAAAGAGAAATAATTTAATCAGAATGTAATTGAGGAAGTGAGTTCCAAAACTTAGGTCTTCCAATGTAACAAAATTACGAGAAAAAAAAAGGTGTATATTTAAAACAACAGCATATTTCGAGTATCTGGTTATATTAGAACCAAGTTTATTGTAATTGCATTAAGTTAACGTGAGCAAGAATAATTCAAAGATGTTCATTATATTTTAAAATATGTTTAAATATGGTTTGTTTTAGTTTAGTTACAGTATTCTGTGTATGAGAAATTTTGGAACGAGAACCTGAATTGTGTTACAGTTTTTGGGGCAATCATAATGGGCATCGTTAAGCAAAAATAATAATAATATGCTGTGTTCCATCTGCACTCACAATACAATTCACAAACTGAGTGATAAAAATAAGAATAAAGTATTACATACTCACTAATGTGACCTTAAAAAAAAAAAGTTTGCAAGTTGTTCCCAAACACAAACTTGGCGATTTCTTGTCACTGAAGTAGTAAGAAAGATTTACAGTACCATGCAAAGTATGGTGGCACTTATATTCGAAGATCTTCGGTTTGTTCCAATATCATACAGTCTCCAACCTCTTCAACTTCGCCGTCATCTGGAAAGTCTGGTTCTTGCAGTTTTAAACGATAGTAAACAAGACACTCCATTGACTACCGAACTTCACAAAAAAAAAATTGTTTCTCAGCAGTGCCCTTACATCTTTCACTTTTACAGCTTTGACACTAACTTTGTTGGGCAGTACATTGGGATTTACCTGACTAAAGCGTTTGCCTTTCCTTAAGAGAGGTTAAACTCCGACAAATATGTCTTATTGTTTGAGGGTTATCAGACGCTTTATCAAAACAAATAGATTTGAGGCAGCGAATTTTGAATGCAGTAGGGCGACTGTTTATTGACCAGTGTTAATGCCATCTTCCAATTACACCCAGAGACACCATATCCAACACTTCTAACTGTGTNGACTGTTTATTGACCAGTGTTAATGCCATCTTCCAATTACACCCAGAGACACCATATCCAACACTTCTAACTGTGCCAAACTGAAGAAATACTTCTCCATACTCTCAAGGTTGAGTGATAGAGTCCTTTCTCTTCACTATATATTCTATGCGGCCAAACACTCGGTCCGGGGGTAGGAACAAGTAGTATACCACAGGAAAAGTAATGTGAACTGATTCTACATATTCAAAGATATCAGAAAATAACCACTTGGCTAACATCCCAATGATGGTTATGTCCTTATTCTGTCCGGGACACCCATCACAAAACAGCTCAACTTTATTGATTTGCTTAATCCCAATTACTTAGCAAATGAAATCGAATTGATGCACTTTCATTTCAGACTTTTGCCCTGGCATTTCTACCCATGTGTAGATGGAAACAGTGTCTGGGTTTTGTGGGGCAGTTAATGGAGCGACACGAACAGTTAATGGAATACGATTCTTTCTACAGAAAAATTAAAGTTTCAAATCATTTGGACCATTATCTGTACTAAGTAGGCCATAAAATGCACTGGTTCTCAATTGATGGATTGTAAGCTGGGTCATGGCATCATTTTTCTGTACACGAATTGTGGTCTATATAAATTATCTTAGTCGGCTGCACTCAGAACATGCATCTGTAGCTATTGTTTTAAATCTATTGTTGAACTCATAGTTGAAAACATCTCTGGAGACATTGTACAAAACATAATATCCATCCATATCACTCATACTGTCAGCTAACCAAAATTTCCAAATCCTACAATCACTACGCAAATATTTTTTCATACTTTTTTCTCTCGTGTAATGTGATTCTACATTCTTCAGATTTGAAAGAAATTGCCGAAACCTTTGTCTCTTATGTGTGTGTTTTTGTGCTTTTGGTATCCCCTCCTCTCGTCTGTTTTGGAGAGTGGCCTTCAATGAAAAATAAATTCCCAAAGTTTTGTACTCTGAAGGCAAGTATACTCAACATGGAGAGAAATGTTTGTGAACAAAATTTACAATTCCTCTAGATTATGGAACAGGTCGGTATGGTGGAGAAAATGTTTGCTTAGGATACATGAAGTTTTGGCCTGAGAGCATCTCGTGGAAGAATAATTTCTGGAACTTTAATAAATGTGGAAGAATAAAGGTTTGGAATGTCATTAATTTCTACTAATTGTTTTATAGGAATGGAAAGAGATTTTAGCACATTCTGGGTTCATATTCCAATGAAGGGCTGACAGAACTACAGCATTACTAATATAACTCAAAAAATATAAAAAATGGAAGAACCAATGTTTTGGAACTCACCTCCACAGTAAAAAACACTGATCAGTTTTTCCACTAGTTAATANCTGCAAAACACACCATTGACGTTCTAATTTCCTGCAGTCAGTATTATTCTCTTCATGTGAATCGCCTTTGTTCCATTTGAAAAAAAAAGGTCTTTGTTTAAGAAATACACATTCTAATACTTGTTAAATATCTGTGACTGTGCTGCAATTAAGAGCATTTTTCTAAGCTACTTTTCCGTGAAACTAGCACATAAAGAGCACTTACAATTTCCGATATATTTGCAATTAAAATTTTAGATGATTCATCCTTTATAAGAAATATTTGTTGTAATATTTTCCACTAAACGTAATTTTAATTTTCATGTTATTATTATTTTTAGTACACTTTAAACATTAAGTTTTTTCCAATAAATAAATATTTTTTACGTTTATTCATTCAAATAAAATGTTTATATTTCTTTAAAAATATTGACATATATTTATTTCAAATCCTTTAAGACTTGTAATCAATAAACTAATTTAATACTTCTTTGATTGCCACTTTTTTATAGAAAATGGTTTTGAGAAATCTATATCATGTAATCTTATAACTATTTTTTTAAAAGTAGGATCATAGATAATTGTATTATTTTCAAATGTGTACAATCAAATATAAAGAGAAATAATTTAATCAGAATGTAATTGAGGAAGTGAGTTCCAAAACTTTAGTCTTCCAATGTAACAAAATTACGAGAAAAAAAAAGGCGTATATTTAAAACAACAGCATATTTCGAGTATCTGGTTATATTAGAACCAAGTTTATTGTAATTGCATTAAGTTAACGTGAGCAAGAATAATTCAAAAGATGTTCATTATATTTTAAAATATGTTTAAATATGGTTTGTTTTATTTTAGTTACAGTATTCTGTGTATGAGAAATTTTGGAACGAGAACCTGAATTGTGTTACAGTTTTTGGGGCAATCATAATTGGCATCGTTAAGCAAAAATAATAATAATATGATGTGTTCCATCTGCACTCACAATACAATTCACAAACTGAGTGATAAAAATAATAATAAAGTATTACATACTCACTAATGTGACCTTAAAACAAAAAAAGTTTGCAAGTTGTTCCCAAACACAAACTTGGCGATTTCTTGTCACTGAAGTAGTAAGAAAGATTTACAGTACCATGCAAAGTATGGTGGCACTTATATTCGAAGATCTTCGGTTTGTTCCAATATCATACAGTCTCCAACCTCTTCAACTTCGCCGTCATCTGGAAAGTCTGGTTCTTGCAGTTTTAAACGATAGTAAACAAGACACTCCATTGACTACCGAACTTCACAAAAAAAAAATTGTTTCTCAGCAGTGCCCTTACATCTTTCACTTTTACAGCTTTGACACTAACTTTGTTGGGCAGTACATTGGGATTTACCTGACTAAAGCGTTTGCCTTTCCTTAAGAGAGGTTAAACTCCGACAAATATGTCTTATTGTTTGAGGGTTATCAGACGCTTTATCAAAACAAATAGATTTGAGGCAGCGAATTTTGAATGCAGTAGGGCGACTGTTTATTGACCAGTGTTAATGCCATCTTCCAATTACACCCAGAGACACCATATCCAACACTTCTAACTGTGTCAAACTGTAGAAATATTTCTTCATACTCTCAAGGTTGAGTGGTAGAGTCCTTTCTCTTCACTATATATTCTATACGGCCAAACACTCGGTCCGGGGGTAGGAACAAGTAGTAAACCACAGGAAAAGTAATGTGAACTGATTCTACATATTCAAAGATATCAGAACATAACCACTTGGCTAACATCCCAATGATGGTTATGTTCTTATTCTGTCCGCGACACCCATCACAAAACAGCTCAGCTTTATTGATTTGCTTAATCCCGATTACTTAGCAAATTAAATAGAATTGATGCACTTTCATTTCAGACTTTTGCCCTGGCATTTCTACCCATGTGTAGATGGAAACAGTGTCTGGGTTTTGTGGGGCAGTTAATGGAGCGACACGAACAGTTAAGGGAATATGATTCTTTCTACAGAAAAATTAAAGTTTCAAATCATTTGCACCATTATCTGTACTAAGTAGGCCATAAAATGCACTGGTTCTCAATTGATGGATTGTAAGCTGGGTCATGGCATCATTTTTCTGTACACGAATTGTGGTCTATATAAATTATCTTAGTCGGCTGCACTCAGAACATGCATCTGTAGCTATTGTTTTAAATCTATTGTTGAACTCATAGTTGAAAACATCTCTGGAGACATTGTACAAAACATAATATCCATCCATATCACTCATACTGTCAGCTAACCAAAATTTCCAAATCCTACAATCACTACGCAAATATTTTTTCATACTTTTTTCTCTCGTGTAATGTGATTCTACATTCTTCAGATTTGAAAGAAATTGCCGAAACCTTTGTCTCTTATGTGTGTGTTTTTGTGCTTTTGGTATCCCCTCCTCTCGTCTGTTTTGGAGAGTGGCCTTCAATGAAAAATAAATTCCCAAAGTTTTGTACTCTGAAGGCAAGTATACTCAACATGGAGAGAAATGTTTGTGAACAAAATTTACAATTCCTCTAGATTATGGAACAGGTCGGTATGGTGGAGAAAATGTTTGCTTAGGATACATGAAGTTTTGGCCTGAGAGCATCTCGTGGAAGAATAATTTCTGGAGCTTTAATAAATGTGGAAGAGTAAAGGTTTGGAATGTCATTAATTTCTACTAATTGTTTTATAGGAATGGAAAGAGATTTTAGCACATTCTGGGTTCATATTCCAATGAAGGGCTGACAGAACTACAGCATTACTAATTTAACTCAAAAAATAAAAAAAAATGGAAGAACCAATGTTTTGGAACTCACCTCCACAGTAAAAAACACTGATCAGTTTTTCCACTAGTTAATANAAAAAATGGAAGAACCAATGTTTTGGAACTCACCTCCACAGTAAAAAACACTGATCAGTTTTTCCACTAGTTAATAATCCGGAAAAAATATTGTCTGTATTCTCTTCGATAGAATACAATCTAAATTAAGTACAGCATTAGAGGCAATAGGATTCGGAACATCTTTAAATATTTTATTTTGAATGCTTTTTTATATCTGTCGATAGAATTGTAGGAAAATCTTTAAATATCTCATATTAATATATAAAAGTTAAATGTATAGTTATTTGTGTATTTTGATAAAATTTTATAAAATAATGATTTTCCAGCAATATTCTTTTATATATTAGAAACATATTTATTGTTGTATTATTTATTTTAGTTTTCCTTTTATATTCGAACACACCCACCATGTTAGGTAGGTGATTTATTTTATCAGAGTTATCAGTACTGAAAAAATTAAAATATTCAACTTTTTTCTCAATCATAATCATAGATTTCCATTACTTTATGTTTTTTTGCTATCCAGATCATGTTGAATTAAATAATTTATTTTGTACACAAAATATTTATTTTTAACGTAATCATTTAATTAAGATTTTATAAGAACTTCACTTTTAAAGTTAAAAAAATGTTAAATTAATCTTTGTGATTCAACCCCAGTATNAATTAAGATTTTATAAGAACTTCACTTTTAAAGTTAAAAAAATGTTAAATTAATCTTTGTGATTCAACCCCAGTATACTAGGATTTATATTTGACTGTAAGAGAATATTTCATTTCTCATGTATATAATTATTTTCTTTTAATTTTATATCTTATAATTTAATTTTTGTATCACAATTATTAGTATGAGATTAAAATTATTTAGTTCATTTTTCAAAGCAGCATATTTTTCAAATTTATCTAATTTATAATTTTTGATTAATTTTTTTAATCCACATGTTATTGTTTATTATAATCAGATATCTTTGAATTAATATTATTAGGAATAGGTTTTTTATAAATGTTTTTATATATTTATTCTTCTAGCAAAATTATTTACATTTTCATTTGTAGTAATAATATTCAATTAAATTTTTAAACAACTCCTTTTTTTTAATTATTAAAATTTTTATTTAAAACATATTTTTTTAAAACTATATTTATAAGCATGCATTCTTTCTATGCTAGAAGAAATTGACTTTATCCAGATTTAATAGCATAATGAATACCAAAATCATTTAATTATCAAACTTGTTATTGATACCATTATTTTGATTGTTATGATAAAATTTAAGTCGTTGTTGAAAATCATAAAATTATTTTATTTCCTACATAATTATTGAAATTAGTTTTAATGCAAAAACAATTTTATATAGCTTTTAAAACTAGATATTTTACTACCAATTCTTGGAACAGTACCAAAATATTTATCACAATAACAGCTTTATGTTTTTTTATATATCTATAATTTAATAAACACACAATTATGTTTGAATATTTACATACTTAAAAAACAATGTATAACTATTAAACATAAATGCCCACATATAAATAATCAAATTTTTTTATTACATCATCATTATAATGAATTTTATAATTTTTAAAATGCTTAATTATTTCTTTAGGAATATTTCTACCAAATTAATAAAAAAAATTCATTATTATTTTTACAATAACAAACAATTGTAATCATGGTTTAGTAACATTTTTGCAAATTCATTTTTATTAATTTTATTAGTAATTTATCATTTATATAAGCATCACAAAAAATTTATTTTCTTATTCTTAATATGATTTTTTTTTTTCCTCTTCATTTTTTAAATCCTTTTCCAGGGACAGCAACTAATTTAATTTCAATTGCTAAATTATATCTTTCTGTTCCTCTAATATTTCTTGGTGTTTTTTATAATTTTGAAGTGAATCATATAAAGTTTTTCCACTAATTAAAGCACTGATAAGAGCTGCTAATGGTTTTATAAAATGGCAAAAATTCACCATTATTTAATCCATTTCCCTTTTTACCAGAAATATTTTTTTATGCTGGTAATGACAATGATATATTTAATGATTAAATTTCTAATCAATTTTTAGTTTTTTTTTTATTTGAGTTTTAGTAAAAATTGATATATTACAGTTTATTTATTAACTATTTGGAATTTCAAAAGTTGATTAATTTTATTTATATGTAATTACAAATAATTAAAATAATAAGTTTTGCTATATAGATATATAAATATTTGTATTTACTTTTAATTAATTAAGTTCAATTCGCTAAATTTATTTTCTTTTAGTAAAATAGTTCCAGCTCCAGCTACTGAAGCAATTTTTTTATTTAATTAGTGGTTCTTCATTTAAACATATTTCATTAGCCCATTTTTGCAAAATTTGATAAGATTCACGTGTTAATTCTGAATATTTATTACTAGTGATTCGGCCTGGCTTTGCCATTAACAATTTCGTTTTTACAGCGATACTTTGAAAGACAAAAATGGTTACTGTTGGTGATCCTTAAAAGATAAACATAGGCTATTGCAAATTTTCTGTAGACCTTTTTGAGAGCTACAATTCTGTAGCAAAATAATTTGATGTATCTCTTATGGTTTAGTCAGCGCAAGCCATGTAAGCGCTCTAAAAGCTGTTTTTTAAGACTTGATTACAAACGGTTCGACATTTCTCTACTATTATTACATTAAATATAAATCGATTATACACCAAAAATTTCCTCAAGAAATTCTCTAAACAATGCTGAAAATCGCATCAAAATACATAAAGTAGTTTAGAAATACTAAGCGAAAACACAGACAGGCACGGATAAGCGACTTTGTTTTATACTATTTAGAGATTTCCTCTGTTTACAACCTCGCGGACATCGTCAACACACAGAGACACACTACCTCTTATACATTTATCAAGAAACAAGTACTTGTAATCAGAAAATCCATTTTTTCCTCAATCACCCTCAGCATTTCATCAGGCTGTAAATTTTGGTATGTCTCTTCAAAACATTGCTTCGAACAAACTGGTGTTCGTAGAGTATATCGCTTCGGCTCCGCCCAGGCCATTTTTAGGTCTATAATAGTAGCTCGTACCAACACAAATCATCCAAAACGTTTTCTCTCGTCGTGAGGGGACACGGAGGATATAGGCATGCTGTTCTAGTGGTCAGAAAATGTTATCAGCTATTGGGAGATATGAAAAACTTAAATCACTTGCAGCACTCAACAAAGATGCTGGGTTTGCAAGACTACCTTAACAATTTCTTCTCGCATATGAACCACACGACATAAAATCTGTCTGCTAACTCCTACCTGGCTATCTACAGCACGATGAAGAAATTCTTGACCGCTTCCAAAGCCTAAAGAGTTTTCAAGAAAGTGCTACTGTTACAGGCACACCAAAATCTAAGAGACATCGGGAGAGTGCTACAGTAGCAAAAAAAGAAAACAATGCGACTCCAACGCTGAAAGATGTACAAATGTAAAGAAAGATTGGATTGTATGATTGGTGACTTCGCAGGCTAGAGAGCGAGTGGTATGATCAGCGCTTGTATAATAGTCCATCAACCATGTAGTTTTGCATCCACATAGCCAGCAGGCATTCTGGGGATATCGAAATGGTTAGCATAAACTGCTTGTTGTGTAGTGTTAATATTATACAAGCATGCATCATGTAAGGATGTTTTCACTTCGTTTTCGTACGTGGAGGAATGNGTTGTGTAGTGTTAATATTATACAAGCATGCATCATGTAAGGATGTTTTCACTTCGTTTTCGTACGTGGAGGAATGCAGATCGTCACGACTGGATTAATCTACTGATACTGTGTAAGTAGCTATAATATGAATAAGGAATCTACGGGTGAGGACACGTCAAGATAGGCAATGGTGCTACGAAGGCCTGCAGACTCTGGGAGTCAAAGTTATGCAACAGCGGCTATGTGCCGGTAAAGTGGCAAGATATTCACGAATAGCTGTAATGCCAAGCGAAATGAAGCTATTAACTGCTTATTCAGCATTTCATACAAGATTAATCCATGTGATAACTGTGGTGCGGTATATGCGAATAAGAGAGGATTGAATGCTCACAGCAGGAATTGTTCTACAAAAAAGAAAAATCATAATTGTTTTGTCGGATGAAGAATAAGTTTGATGCATGCCATATTCAACGTAGAAACTCAGCTGTCACTACCAATGACATACCCCACCACCCTCCCGCAAGGGCCCCATAGTAGCCACCTGCCTCAGAACATGTGGCAGCAATTAACGCCTACAAAGAAGGTTAGTAGGAGCACGGGAGGCAGTTACACATGTCAAGGTTGCCTCGGATCCCCCCCACCCCTAGAAAACCCTGTGAAACTTGTACACACCAAAGAACGGACGAGGTAGTCTGGCGATTTCGTCCCACGATTGAATAAAACCCGTGCTGAAGGGTGATACACACCGAGAAAAGGCTGACAGGGTTTGTTAGTGGCACCACATGCTTCCCCCTACACCAGCAAGAGTCGTGGCATGTGTAGGAAGTAGCCTTTGTTCAGTATCTCCTACCTTCCCTTCCCCTAACAAGGGATGACACGTGTCAGGTTCTAAGAGGGGATGGAAAAAAATTTTTATCCATGTTATGAGACAAGGGAGGGATCAGTTGAACCAGGTCAATTGACTCAGAAGTGCGCGAGAGCAAGTCGGATCGGGAGTACCGGAAGAAGCGTGTCATGGAGGCGTACATCGAGAAGCAAACCTGGAGCCGCAGTCGTGGAGAGAAATCACCGCAACCAGAGCCTTTTCCAAGGCCACCCAAAGCACCAGACCTCAGCCTGTCGACAACAGACCAGAACTACAAGACTAGATAAGTATCAAGTCGTCGGCCAAAGAAACCCTTCGACGCTTAGCACCACCCCTAAGATGCCGACTACCAGTTAGCACGAGTACATTAATTATGGTACCACCTCGGGGTTGTTTCTGTAAAGTTTAATTTCGTGACAATATAACCAACCAGTAAATTGAAACACCGAATGACTACCTTAATGTTACCCTGTTACCCCCAACCTTCAAGGCACCCTATAGTCTGTGCCTGGTAACATTAACTGAGATCCTATGAACCATCCTGTATCACACAGGTGGGGAATAGCGTCAAGTTTGAGAGTGTAACTTTTATTATGAATTTTTTGACAGATCTGTAAAATATTTTAACTGTGCAAATTACTTATGTGTTATTCGTCAATTTTTATGCCTGTTAATAATAAGCTATTCGGGAGGATTGATTAAGACTAATCTGTGTTGTGTATACATCGAAGAAGTATTCATTTTAGTATAGGATAGATATCGTTTTTTTTCTCATGGTCGTACACAATGTCTTGATACGTACAAATACTTGTAAACTGTGACTTTATAAGAATTTTAAATATGTATATATGCTTAGTATAACTATTGGAATGGATTTCTGTGAAAATTTAAATGCTATTTAGAAAATAAAAATGGGATCTTTGTTGAAATATTTTCTNCTATTGGAATGGATTTCTGTGAAAATTTAAATGCTATTTAGAAAATAAAAATGGGATCTTTGTTGAAATATTTTCCTTCAGCTAAATATTAAAGGCGATTAAATATGGAAAGATTCTACGATAATTTTATCTAAACTGTATTCGGTTTTGTGACATGCTCGGAACACAGCTAAAAAATTAAATACCAATATAATAAATTTTTTCCTCTTACCTACCTGTGGTTGGTTTGAATATGTTGATACAGACAGTTGCACGATGTAGGTAAAATCTCAAATGTTATTCAGCCTTAGTAGGATCCACTTTGGTAGAAGTCTGGGTGTATAAGATCAACACTGCTTGAAAATGAAGCAGGCCACTTGTGGTACGAAATCGAGTGCTGGGCATATTTATATATGCACAGCTTATTCGATTATCCTATCATTAGATGGAAAACACTTTCTTTTATTACAAAAATTTTAGTAATAGCTGATGGTGAGTAAAGAACAAATGTTCGAAAGGAAAACTGACCTCCGAACTTCTACGGTACGATATAATGATATGCCATTTACTAGAAGCAATAATTCAGATTAGGCATTACAAGATATGTAAAGGTAATGGTATATTGTCTGGATGGTTAGGCAGAAAGTTTTGGAAGAAATGGTTAGGTGTAAGGATGTTATTATTATTGGTCGAAATGGTCTCATAACATGGGTATGACTTTTTATTTTATGTTTCGTTCATCTGACTTGTATGACATGATATGGTTGCTAAGAATATGGTTCTAATATTTTTTGCAGGAATGGTTGGTCAAATGGAATGATCTGTTCATATGGTCTATTAGGATTGTTAGTACGAATGATTGGTTGAAATATTTTGATTCTTTGGTTAATGCAGATTGTCAGTGTGGTTTGTTAGTTTGCTAGTATTGTCTGATGATAAGGATATTGTAAATGGATGGTATAGCCTGTTAAAATGGGTTGTGTGGTGTGATATGTTCTGCGAGTATTGATGGTTAGAATGTTTTCTGCTCGAACATTTAATTTGCTTTTCTGGTGGTATGACCTATTGACATGACATTTCATTATGTCTGGTTCGCTGGCGAGGATATACTGTATAGAGTGATGGTATTATCTGGCCATGTGGTTGCTGTTTCATGATAAAATGGATTTACAGAATAGCTCGTTGGAATAATTTATATGAATGTATGTATGGTGGCTTTGTTGGCATGGCTGGTCTGAAGGGAGGTGTTTAGTATAGCCAATATGGTATAAAGGAATGGACTATAGGCAGTGACTGATGTTGTGGTCTCTTCATGTAGTCACTGTATCACATGATAGAATATTTTCCGCGGAACAATCGGTAGGAATAGTTGGTTAGCGTGTTTTGGCAGTGGCTATGATATGACATCAAATATTATGAGATAGTTTAAAAAAAATTTCGTTTGGTAGTTAGATGTTTGGAGTGTATAGTTAGTTGATATGGTGTTAATTGTGGTGGGGTATTAGGGAATGCTGGTCGGTAAATTAAATTAATATTATGGTATTAGGTGCGAGGGCACTTTTACTAGCAAATGAAAAGTTGTCTTAACAGGCTGCAGTAAATTAAAAAGTAATTTAAACGTGGTAATTTTTTCGTATTGTGGTAAAGTTATGGCAGTATTTTAAATTTATATAATTGTGAGTCAATGTATAACGTTTTCGCTGTCAGTTTACTTGGAGAGATATTTAAAGAGATATTCTCAATCCTGCAGTGCAACTGCAAACATGCACCTCTTCATTCGCTCTGCAAACCTGTCCGCATGCATCGCACACCTCTCCACACCCTATGCACATCTCTCCGCACCCTATGCACACATCTCCACACCTTCAGTAAACCACTCTGCACCCTCCGCACACCATCCTGAACATTCGCACACAGCTCCACATTTCCTGCACTCCTCTCTGCAAGTTCGAAGGCTGTTCTACACATTCACCGAGTTCACCACACTCTTCACATACCACTCTGCACACTTGTGCTCATTCTAGCCAACAACCCAATGAAAATTGTATTCAAATCTTCGAGCAGGATATTCGTCTTACTGTAAGAGTAAGCCACGGAGATGTCAATACGGCTTTTGCATTTCGAAATGGGCAAACAGCATTCGTTATATTAAACCTACAAATTGTGGAAATACAAGAGTGATGTTAAGTTTGTTGAAATAACCAAATGACATATGTTTCCATGATATGTACTTGTAATCGAAATTCCTAGAGCAGTCAAAGTACCGACGCCTGGCATATGTACTATGTGCTGTATATGACATAGGATTTTTTCAGTGCAGTGACAATGACAAAGTCGTGCCTCAAAATGACGATTTACCAGGTTCTGTTATTATTTTTATTGAAGTTGCATGTGAGAGGCAGAAAATCATTTTTTTAAAAATTTGTGTGGGTAGACATATTGCTGTGTTCTAGCAGTATTAAATATTGTTTCGATGGTGGGGTTATTTAGGCCATTTTTAAAATAATTATTGACTGACTGTATGGTTAACATACTGTTTGTAAGTTTGATTGTGTTTTAGTCAGAGCTACTATATTGATATGGTTGGGCCTGATNACATACTGTTTGTAAGTTTGATTGTGTTTTAGTCAGAGCTACTATATTGATATGGTTGGGCCTGATTACATGTTTGGTTGTTTTGGTGGTCTGAAAAAGTGTCGCTTCGATAATTTGGTCAGTATGGTTTAATGATATTATTAGTTTGTGTGAGTGGAATGGTTTGTTGGCATGTTTAGTTAATGCGAGAGGGTTATAGTGTTTGGCTGGTATGCTTGGTTTGTTCATTGGATGGTATGATAAGTTGGTATCGTTTATGAGAACTATGTATGGGTGTTGTAGATGGTTAATATAATTGTATGGATATTATGATAGCTTGAATAGAATTTATGATTGTATTATTTTGTTGGTTGGTCAGATTGATATATGAATAGGCGGTGAAGTTAGACGAAATGACAATCGATACAGTAGTAAATACATTTGCATGTTATGATCAATTAGTATGCCTGAGATCAGAATTTCCAATGACTTGTATCGTTAATAGTATGACTAAGGAATGCTTCGGTTAGAGCAGATGATACATTGGGTTGGTTGCGATTTTTTCGGTATTAGTGTATATTCTTGGCTTCAAGTTGAAACAGTTTGTATGGTTTGTGGAATGGTGGTTTCTGTGGTTGGCAGATATATACAGATGGCATGTTGGTAAGCAAGTCCTATGGTGAAAATTATAATTTGTATGGTACTCAGTATAACACAGGGAAGAGTGAAGAGATTTGGGAACCTCTTAACATCGAGATCTTGAGAGCAGTACCACTGGGGTTATCGATGTAATTATTTTGTATGATGGATGTAGTGAAGCTGGAAGGTTTTGTCAGCTCAGTTATTGGTTTGGATCGTTGGTATAGCTGAATGGTTTGTTAATTGATGAGGTTCTTTGGTATGCTGGGGGGACAGTACCTTCTATGTTTTTGTCAGTGTGGTTAATGGTATGGATGGCTGGAATGATTGTCTGGTTTGTTGGTGTTGATATGTTTGTCATGATCTGTGGGTATATGGTTGTATTGTTTTTTGATTAGTATAAGCATTATTAAATTAGTTGTTAGTATAGTATGGTGTAGTGTATTACTTATAATGTGTGTGTGGCATGACTGAAGTATGCTGGGTTATGTTTGTACAGTACTGCTGGTCGGTATTGTTATTGTTATTTCTGTTTGGTATGCTGAAGGTATGGTGGTGATTATGGTTATTGGTATAGATACTTTGTATAATCAGCTGGTTTGTTTGTATGATGTGTTGTTTTTTNTATGGTGGTGATTATGGTTATTGGTATAGATACTTTGTATAATCAGCTGGTTTGTTTGTATGATGTGTTGTTTTTTGTGTTTGGTTGACATTGTGTCTTGAATTTTTGACAAATATCTGCTGGTAATGATGTTACTGTAGATATGATAGAGTTATGATTTTTTTGTATATACAATTTGGTGTGGTCTGTATGGTATGTTGGGTAGTATGTTNTGTAGATATGATAGAGTTATGATTTTTTTGTATATACAATTTGGTGTGGTCTGTATGGTATGTTGGGTAGTATGTTACAAAGTATATTTTTTTGGTGTTGGTCAGTAGAGCAGATGGTATGGGTAATAAGTATTTTTTGTTAAAGTCTGTGTGGGCCCAATTGTGTAGGTATACTTGAGTTATAGAGGGTGGTGAGTTTATGTGGTGTCCTTCGGTAGAGTGAATAAAATGTATGTTGGATTCAGGGCTTGTCTCAACTTTATAGTTGCTTGGTACACTCGAGCTATGATGGATTGTATGATTGGTATGTTTTGTGTGGAATGTTTGAAATTTTTTTGAGTTATAGGAGATGGTTCATTGGTAGGTCGGTTATCAGTCGGGAATGATAGTTTGACAAATGGCAGGAATGTTTATGTCATGGGTTGTTCTAGGCTGTAATGTTGCTTGGTACACTTGTGTCACAATGCATGGTATGGTTGGTATGTTGGGTGGTATGGTTTCCAGTATAGTGTCTGGTGATTGTGGTATATGTCAAATGGTATAACCAGAATGTATATGTTGGCGAGTCCTATATTGCTAACGCATGCTTCAGTTAAAGTTCATGGTATAGATGGTGAATATATTTGGCTGGTTTCTGTCGGTATGACATAGGGTATGGTCATAAATATACCTTTTTGGTAAAGCCTCTGTATACTAAATTGCTAAGGTATTTTTTAGTTATAGTGGGTAGTATGGGTGGGGAATATAAATGGTGTCGGTCGGTAGAGCATATCAAATGGGGGTTTTGTTATGGTCTGGTCCCAACTGTAGTTTCTAGAGCTATGATGGATGATATGATTGGTCTGTTGGGTGGTATGATTGATTGGTATGACCTAGTTTTTCTTGGGTTATATGTGATGATATGGTTGGTTGGCCTAGTGTGAGTCGGTAATCTTCATTCAAGGGTAATTAAAAATTTTATTTGATTGGAAATATTTTTGTAGGTAAAAAAGACATATGTACATTCCTGAACAAAATTAAGCAAAGGATAATCCATCAATTTACACAAGAAGTTGAAGAAGGTCCCATAAAATATAATATTTGGCTGGAGTGTAACTACGAAAAGCCCCAACCTTTGGATGAATAACTTAGTCGCCGACCATTCAAGACTGAAAGTCAAGCATGTAATAATGTTTATAGCATTCCAGAGGCTGTTGAAGTCTTGAAAGGAAAATTTTACCATGTATAAGAAGGATATGTAGCCAAGGGTTCTGGCTGGACGCTTGCTAGTGTAGACAGTCTTGTGTTGTGTTGTATCATCTTACTTAAAATACATTTTGTCAACATAAAAATTCGGGATGAATGTTATTAAATCTGGTTTTCTTCCGTATTTATAAAATTCATCAATTTAATTTTTGCGACAAAAGAGTTCAAGTTCTGATAATTTCCAATATTTATTTTGTTAATATATTTTTGACTTATTTGCTTTATTTTATAATTTTCTTTAAATATTTTATATCAATATAAATTTCAGACACGAGTTTAATTAAATCTACTTTATTTTACTTTGAGAAAACTAATTTTATTTATTAATCCTTAAAATGAAATAAGTTGTGATGATTTTATTTATTTTAATTTGTTAATAGTTTTTTGTTTAGTTCACTCTATTTCAGTTTGATTTATAATAATTTTATTTTGCCTGAATTATTCAAAAAATTTATTAAAATAATGTTCAAATTATATTTATTTGAAATTTAAATAATTTTTATTGCGGTTTGAATTTTAATTATATTCATTCCTAAAACAGTGTTAACTTATTAGTTGAGATTTAATTTAACAGCATGTGGAACGATAAAAAGTTTAAAATTCATTGCCTTGCCATCTATAAAAAAAAATTAGCGAAAATTTTGTAACATTGTTATTAGAATTTTTATTTGAGATTTTCTAGTAAAATGGCTTTGACGTATGTTTTATACTTAGTCATTTTTATTTAGATTTAAATTTGTTTGTGGAAATGGTTTTATGTCGTTTCATATCTCAGAAAATACCGGTGCAAATAGGTTGTATGTCAAATACAAAATTCCGTAGGTGTTTTAAGAGCGAAAATTCAAAATGCAAAATGCATGATTTAGGAAAATGTCGTTACTTATAAATATGTTTTCTGAAAGTTTGTTGATACATGAATTCTTACATGTTTTTCAGCATACTGACCAAATGTCATACAAAAGTAGTGAAACCCTGTTGAATAAAACAGTTTTTTTTTGCNGTCCCAACTGTAGTTTCTAGAGATATGATGGATGATATGATTGGTCTGTTGGGTGGTATGATTGATTGGTATGACCTAGTTTTTCTTGGGTGATATGTGATGATATGGTTGGTTGGCCTAGTGTGAGTCGGTAATCTTCATTCAAGGGTAATTAAAAATTTTATTTGATTGGAAATATTTTTGTAGGTAAAAAAGACATATGTACATTCCTGAACAAAATTAAGCAAAGGATAATCCATCAATTTACACAAGAAGTTGAAGAAGGTCCCATAAAATATAATATTTGGCTGGAGTGTAACTACGAAAAGCCCCAACCTTTGGATGAATAACTTAGTCGCCGACCATTCAAGACTGAAAGTCAAGCATGTAATAATGTTTATAGCATTCCAGAGGCTGTTGAAGTCTTGAAAGGAAAATTTTACCATGTATAAGAAGGATATGTAGCCAAGGGTTCTGGCTGGACGCTTGCTAGTGTAGACAGTCTTGTGTTGTGTTGTATCATCTTACTTAAAATACATTTTGTCAACATAAAAATTCGGGATGAATGTTATTAAATCTGGTTTTCTTCCGTATTTATAAAATTCATCAATTTAATTTTTGCGACAAAAGAGTTCAAGTTCTGATAATTTCCAATATTTATTTTGTTAATATATTTTTGACTTATTTGCTTTATTTTATAATTTTCTTTAAATATTTTATATCAATATAAATTTCAGACACGAGTTTAATTAAATCTACTTTATTTTACTTTGAGAAAACTCATTTTATTTATTAATCCTTAAAATGAAATAAGTTGTGATGATTTTATTTATTTTAATTTGTTAATAGTTTTTTGTTTAGTTCACTCTATTTCAGTTTGATTTATAATAATTTTATTTTGCCTGAATTATTCAAAAAATTTATTAAAATAATGTTCAAATTATATTTATTTGAAATTTAAATAATTTTTATTGCGGTTTGAATTTTAATTATATTCATTCCTAAAACAGTGTTAACTTATTAGTTGAGATTTAATTTAACAGCATGTGGAACGATAAAAAGTTTAAAATTCATTGNAGCATGTGGAACGATAAAAAGTTTAAAATTCATTGCCTTGCCATCTATAAAAAAAAATTAGCGAAAATTTTGTAACATTGTTATTAGAATTTTTATTTGAGATTTTCTAGTAAAATGGCTTTGACGTATGTTTTATACTTAGTCATTTTTATTTAGATTTAAATTTGTTTGTGGAAATGGTTTTATGTCGTTTCATATCTCAGAAAATACCGGTGCAAATAGGTTGTATGTCAAATACAAAATTCCGTAGGTGTTTTAAGAGCGAAAATTCAAAATGCAAAATGCATGATTTAGCNTAGGTTGTATGTCAAATACAAAATTCCGTAGGTGTTTTAAGAGCGAAAATTCAAAATGCAAAATGCATGATTTAGGAAAATGTCGTTACTTATAAATATGTTTTCTGAAAGTTTGTTGATACATGAATTCTTACATGTTTTTCAGCATACTGACCAAATGTCATACAAAAGTAGTGAAACCCTGTTGAATAAAACAGTTTTTTTTTGCTCCCCTGAAAAGTGAGGTATTTTGACATACGACATTTTGCCCTAACAGCGACGATATCCAAGGAANTAGGTTGTATGTCAAATACAAAATTCCGTAGGTGTTTTAAGAGCGAAAATTCAAAATGCAAAATGCATGATTTAGCAAAATGTCGTTACTTATAAATATGTTTTCTGAAAGTTTGTTGATACATGAATTCTTACATGTTTTTCAGCATACTGACCAAATGTCATACAAAAGTAGTGAAACCCTGTTGAATAAAACAGTTTTTTTTTTGCTCCCCTGAAAAGTGAGGTATTTTGACATACGACATTTTGCCCTAACAGCGACGATATCCAAGGAANTTTTTTTTTGCTCCCCTGAAAAGTGAGGTATTTTGACATACGACATTTTGCCCTAACAGCGACGATATCCAAGGAATGAGTGGGAGCAAAGGCAAATTATTAAAAATAGTAGTGTTCCCGTGAGTTTGTTAGCCTAAGCTAGTGAGTAAAGAGATTTGGACAGCTCTTAACAGCGAGGTATTGAGAATCGATGAGGGTGATTGAGGTAAGTATGGAACAGCGCTTGAATGAAAGGGTGGGGAAGTGGGAGATCCCCGAGAAAACCCGCCGACCAGCATCATCGTCCTGCACTATTCCCACATGCGAAAATCTGGGAGTAGCCCAGCTGGGAATTGAACCCGGTTCGCCTTGGTGAGAGGCGGGCAGGCTTACCTGCTCAGACACCGCGGCCCCCTGTTAGTCTTTGTGTTTACGACAGTTAACACGAATGTGCTCGCTGCGATAAGACAATCTTCTGTCGCGTGTTAACTTGCGAAAATTGACCTTCCTCGTCAAAATGGTAATTGCAGGTGTCGGGAAGCGTAGTGGATCATGACGTGCCATAAGGAAAAGGGAAGTCCCCTGAGTGATGGCACGAAGATGAAGGAGGGGCAGAGGGGCGTTGTGGCCACAAACTGGCCTCGAGTGAAGCGTTATAAGAGCAGTGGTGCCGCACGGAGGCATCAGACGAGAACCGGGTCTGCACCATGGCACTGCTACTATTGCTGACTGCCGTGCTGACGTCACAGGTCATGGCCTCCTGCAGGGACAAAGACGCCGTCACGTCGCTGGACGAGAATCAGGTGGGCCCCTCGTCACGGAGTAATACTTACTGTAGCGTCCTCGTAAAGAAATAACCGTGCCGTTTCCACGGTCAGCATGCACACTGCTGTCTACAACTGCAGTAAGAAAACTATCATGTGGCCAATCAGAAACGAGCACGAAATAAATACAGGTTGTATATATTCCGTGGCTATTTAAGAGCAGTGTGTTAACTTGCCAGATATTTGTTTATTTGCTTTATAAGGAAATTCATTTGAGCAGGATTATTGCTAGAATACCGTTTTTAATTCTTACAATATATCTGCTACACTCCCCCAATTACTTTCGTTTATCAATTTTTTTTTGGAATTACTATCATTTTTTTTNCTTACAATATATCTGCTACACTCCCCCAATTACTTTCGTTTATCAATTTTTTTTTGGAATTACTATCATTTTTTTATATAACACAGGAAAAGTTTCTACGCAAGAAATTAATAGTAAAAAGTATTTGTCAACACATACCGACTCNTTTTTTTATATAACACAGGAAAAGTTTCTACGCAAGAAATTAATAGTAAAAAGTATTTGTCAACACATACCGACTCTAATCTCTCGTCTGGCTCACACACACGGCTACGATACAAATATTACTATTAAAGAAATGGAAATCGGAAATGTACTGTGTAGTTTATTTTATACACGTTTTCCTACGAAGACGTCACTTCACGCCGACTATCGCAGTTGCAAAATGCCTTCGCGTTGTTGGACGGCATAGAACGCACCGTAACAACATAGAAAATTTACTTACTTTCTTACGTGCTAGTGTCAAGCCTGCGGTCAATTAATGCAGTATGTTGTAGCACGCACCGTAAGTAAGTTTGTGTTCTATCCTCTACAGTTATCTCTTACTGTGATTGTACCGCAGCCTTAACCTTGACACCGCCAGCCAGTTCATTCTCGAGCGAGACCGTTAGTACAGGACTGGAGACCCACTTTTTCTCCTAGTATGGATATCTGCCTCCCCCCCCCCCCCNCACAATACACATATACCTTTTATGAGCTAAGCCTGTTCGCGAAACGGTCGTGCACCACGTCCTAATGGCCTGATTTTTAAACAGTGCATGCTTTTTTTTACTTCAAAAAGAGTAGTTACTCGCATTTATAAATATATTATTCACCGTCAAAAGGCAGAGAACGCATAATAACAGTAAATATGTGACTATTCTTTTGCTAACTCTGTGGTTACTACTTCCAGCACATTGATAGTTTTTAATAATAATACATGTTATTTCAATATCAAATAACTTAATAAGAGATGGCGGTGTAGTTTTGTGATACAGTTCCAGTTAACTTCGATAATTTTGTCAATTATATTATATAATTTCAAAATTTTCATTGAAAATAAATTTTATCTAAGATATTTGCCATATTCACTTGTCACTCTGACGAAATTTGCTGAAATATTTCAAACTTTCAAAGGGGTCAGCCATTTATGCTAGCTCTAGGCTTGTACTAATATGGTTATCCTAACAGCTGGTATTTGGAAATGCTGTTTTATTCTCCAGCTTTTATAAAACCGTTGGACAGCAAAAAAAAAANTATCCTAACAGCTGGTATTTGGAAATGCTGTTTTATTCTCCAGCTTTTATAAAACCGTTGGACAGCAAAAAAAAAAAATTCTATCACTAACAATAAAGTGTCATTCCCACTCAACTTTAAGATAAATCTATTTCACATTTACATGTTGCAATTTTTCGGAGAGCTAATACATTTGAGATAAAAATGACATGCGCGATATCAAGTTATCTACGATATAATACGGAAAAAATTTTGCTTGGAAAATAATTCATATATATTTTATTCGCGGTTGACCCTTCATTTCTTGTAAAATATCTTTAGCTAAGCACATCTTTGAAATGCGTATGAGAATTTCTTCCGACTTGCCTTGTATTATATTTAAAATTGCATTATTTTTTGTGAGAGTGAAACAAAAATATTAAAATAACTAATCTGATTAGTAAATATGCAAAAATATTGACCTGTAATTTTATATTTTTCTTGGTATCGAATTATTTGTAATGTTCGCAATTTAAGCAGTATTTGAGAATTACGTTATACGTCTTTGCTAAGTACATGAAAGCACATGAAGTTTTCTCAAAGCTGATACAAAGTAATTCGGTAATAGATTGAAAGCAATCAACTTTTCATTTTCGTTTAGTAAACAACTTTGTTCAATTTGGAAGGTTCTTTCTGTATGTGATATCGTCAAAGTAAAATGTATTAAAGCTCACCTGTGATGAACTAACGAGCCGGATGGCTAAAACGAAACTCTATGCCTAGGAAAAGTAATCTGTATCGGTTTGTATTAGATATTAGTGAAACACAGATTTCTGTGTATTTTCCCCCCAAGCACACTTAAATCTCGCAATTGTTTGTTTTTCGGTTACATTTAGGGTATTTTCATTATTTCCTTGGAACAGGTTTTAGTGCTGTACAGTTCTTGACCTTGTCAACTCAACAAAACATCACGAAAGGAGTATAATTAGTTAAGAAGAATGCTCAATGATCCCTTAATAATTAATGCAAGGCATGGCATTTCATGAACAATGAGGTCATTAGAGACAGCAAGTGGATTGAGCACTCAAATAGTGGAAGTTACTGGCAGTCGCCTCTATCAAAGAACCATAACGGCAGTGATATGGAGGTATTTCGGAAAGCCGTAGAAAACTGGAATAAGAATGGCCTGACAGGACATCGAACCTGAGTCTCCCTGCATTCGAGTTCAATTTGTTGGCACTTAGGCGATTCCCTTGTTTCGATGCCATGATAAGGAAAGTAGCAGTGTGGTTTACGAATATTTGAACATTTCAGATAGTTTTGGCATTTGGAGGTATTTTTTAATGTATTTAAGATATTTAAGATGTAAGATAAATAAGATATTTAAGATGTAAAAACATCTTTATTGTCGAATTCAAAATGTTGGTAGTATTGTATAAGTTTTGCACACCAGGGCTCAACACTAATTATTAACATTTATTTTTTCTATAGGCGTAAATCACATTGCAGATGCAGGTTTGCAAAATTGGTTTTTCTATATTATAAATACGTGTGTGTGTGTGTTTCAAACAAATTAAACTGATAGGATTCTTCTGAATGATTTTCGAGTGGTGTTACCTTGTACATATTATTAAATGTGTTATCTTAAATTTACATATAGTGAAGAGTTCAACTATTAATTAGTCTTCAATAGTGTTACAAATAAACACAAGTTTAGAGGGGAGAAATTTACAGTAATTTATAGTATTTAATACGTCGAGAGAGTTGAGATGATCTTAGCGAGGTCTTGAGAGCTGATGTGGGTGAAACGAGGTGAGAATGGAACAGTGCTGGAATGCAAGGGTGGGGGAGACGTGAGATCCCCGAAAAAACCCGCCGACCAGCGGCATCGTCCGCCACGATTCCCACTTGCGAAAATCCGGGAATGACCCGGCCGGGGATTGAGCCCGGTTTGCCTTGGTAGGAGGGGAGTAGTCTAACCGCTCAGCCACCGTGGCCCCAGCATGGAATAGAAACGAATTTTCTAAGTTTGCGTGTTCTTAACGCGGAGTGATTATATAAGTGAACCCGCGTGAAACGCCATTATTAATCCTTTTTATAATGCATTATTTTCCTTTATCATCTTACGACAAACAAAACTAAATTTTAGACATTTTCATTTTACGAACCAAATACTATTTTGACGTCCAACTTCAAACGATTTCTTTTATAGTCCTCAAGGTTGATAATTCAATTAAAATTCGGAAAGGGTCTCTTAGTGATTAGGCATATAAAAGTTAGGTCTACCAATTAACTGAACCACTGGTCTACAAATTATCTAAACATCTTGTTAAGCGGTCACAATATTTAATAAATTCAACCATTAGTAACTCAGTCATAACTAACGTCTGATTCAGAAGTCCTGAAACATTCGTNCACAATATTTAATAAATTCAACCATTAGTAACTCAGTCATAACTAACGTCTGATTCAGAAGTCCTGAAACATTCGTATAAAAATGAATCACCTTACGTCAGTACCTTTGAGCGCACTAGGGAGCAAGACCGTCGTACGTGAAATTTGATTAACCTGTAAAGTGGTGTCGGGAGGGTGGACCCCAATTGCCGCTATCCTTTAACCTTGTTAATTGATACTCCCCTACCCCTCTCCACATATCACCACAGTGGAGGGTGTGCTATGATTGGCTGCCGGCTTCTCCTAACCCCCAGGAGCTTTTTTGTGATTGGCCAACTAATTGGTGGGTACCAGTTGTGTCCAAGTGACATTTGCGAAAGTGCGAAATTTTTCAAGGAAGTTTGGAGTGCGAGAGGCTAGGGGCGTTAAACCTCGCTGTTAAGAACCACGCAAGCTATATCCAGAATATTAAATTTCTTAAATGGGGATATTTTACAAAACTGCCTAAAAATATGCTCCGTATGCGATATTTTATACATACTGTCAGAATAAAAAGTTTTATTGAATTTGGTTAAACTTTTAAATAAATATTCCAAATATATCCAAATATTTATATGGCCGTCATTTTAAAAATTNTATTGAATTTGGTTAAACTTTTAAATAAATATTCCAAATATATCCAAATATTTATATGGCCGTCATTTTAAAAATTTTCTTCTGTCCCAATTTAAAAAGTGTAACTTTACTTGGCCTTCTGTAGGTGTGCAAATTTGGTGGTAATTAGTTTAATTAATCCGGAAATATGGCAAAATGTTTAATTTACTCACCTGGCACTATTTTGCAAAAAGGCCGCCAAAACTGTATNTGGCAAAATGTTTAATTTACTCACCTGGCACTATTTTGCAAAAAGGCCGCCAAAACTGTATCTCTGTATGCATAATTGATGCTTGTAATAAATACTGTTATCAAACAAAATTTGGGTAAATGGTGTCGAAATATTTCAAAGATATATCAAATTTACCTAAATTATTAATAGGAAACACATTAAAAATGCCTACCGCTCATAAAACATGTTAATTTACATAGTCAACTGTGGTATTTCTTGCAAAACTTGATCGGAATTAGTGCACTGGTCCTCGAGATATGGCATATAACCTCTACCTTTTCGTGTGACTACCGTCTTAAATGTTGGACAAAAAGGTTATATATTAGCACATTCTATGTTTGTCACAGATACAGCCAGTGTACAAAGATAATTTAAAATTAGTCTCCCTTTTTGATACCTAATAATACATTTCAANTTGTCACAGATACAGCCAGTGTACAAAGATAATTTAAAATTAGTCTCCCTTTTTGATACCTAATAATACATTTCAACGAAAATATTCACTTAAATGTAAACAGTAAAAGCACAGTCATTTAGAATTCTGAGCCGTCATAATAATATGAATTCTTGTTATTCACATAGAAAAATGTATGATATGTCAACTTCGTGTACATCAAGACTGTTCCCTCTCTAAACGATACTAGTGTCTCTTTATCATCGCCTTCTAGAAAACAACCTGCGCCCCGCTCCTTCCAACATAACCCCTCTGGCCTCCACAACTGTGATAGCGTGCTTAAGAATAACCATTAAACATCAACTACAGCAACAATACATGTTATTAAACGTGTCGATGTCACTAAGCGTTCACAGGTAGGGGAAATAATTTTTTTGCAACTAGCATTTTCTTTTGAAATTTTCGCGTCACAAAAAGACAGCTTAGAAATTTCAGCAAAAGGAATACCTGAATATATATGTCACAGGGGTACATACTTGACGTATTTTGGAGCTAACAATTCATCAGTCGCGTTTATTTGGAATAATTACTTGCATCACTCAAAAACCTAAAAATTTAATTACCAGAAATAATTTAGCTTTGAAAAAAAGGACACCGTAACGAAATCTTCGTTTCAAAGTTAATGAAGTATTAATGTTTGCCCTTTATCGGGTTTTAAATGATAGATCACAGACACCTGCAGGATTCAGTAAACGGATCTTTCATTTGTTTTTCTCCCAAATTAATGCATTTTTCTCATCATAAACAGAACCATAAATAGCTACATGCGGCCGGCTGGCAGAAATTACCCCAAAACCAATTTGATTGTAAGAAAATAGGCATTTTTACTGACGAGATGTGACTACATTCGCCAGTGTTTTCAAGTATCTAACTTTAGACTGCAGACTTAAGAATGCGTGGAAAATAATGCATGAAATAGTTTGCAAGAAAGCTTTGTTAATATCATAGTGANAGACTGCAGACTTAAGAATGCGTGGAAAATAATGCATGAAATAGTTTGCAAGAAAGCTTTGTTAATATCATAGTGATGTAGTGATGATGTGAACTGGCCGTCGTTATCAATACTTGGATCAAACAAACTTTTTGTTTCTAGTGAAAATACTTTGCCATCTGCTTGTCTTCAAGTAATACAATGAATAGGTCATGNTCAAACAAACTTTTTGTTTCTAGTGAAAATACTTTGCCATCTGCTTGTCTTCAAGTAATACAATGAATAGGTCATGATTAATTCAGCACTTTATATATTAAATTCTAATAAATAATGCGTACCCATAATCACACATAATCTGATGTATACACGCTTCTCTCAGTATAGGAACTATATTATTAGGAAGAATATATCAGCTACTCTACTTGGGTTATTCAGTGTTTTTTCACATTGTTTTAAGTGCAACGCTTCAGTTGGTGGCAAATTAAATCGATTTTCTTTTATAAACAATGGAATAAGTATTTTATATAAAAGTTAATTGTCACAGTGATTTCTCGGTTTTTTTTAATCTGCACGTGCTAAATTGTTTCTAACAATTTTACAAAATTTAATATTTNCGATTTTCTTTTATAAACAATGGAATAAGTATTTTATATAAAAGTTAATTGTCACAGTGATTTCTCGGTTTTTTTTTAATCTGCACGTGCTAAATTGTTTCTAACAATTTTACAAAATTTAATATTTATTTAGCAAAATGATGCAAAATGAACAAAAATATGAAGCTAAGCAAATTTTTAAATTATACAGGATGAGTGTAAAAGAATACCCCAACTTTGATGGTCTATAATATCAAAACCAAACAACCTACAACCTTGGTTGACCACACAAATGAACCGTGGAACTGTGAAGTTTGTTTACCATATCTTCATAAATGTTCAATGTGACCACCATGAGCGGCCCGAATGACATCTGTGCGATAATCAAACTTGTTCCACATTCTTATTAGCATGTCCAGTGTTACGGTTTGGCTGGCGTCCGTAATTCTTGTTAGCCGGCAATGGTGGACGAAACACTTCATCCTTTATGTACCACCGTTGAAAAAAAAAACTCACGGGGTAATATTCGGGCTTCTTGGGGGCCAGTGATAAAGAGCCTGGTCACTAGCTGCTCCTCGACCAATCCAGCGTTGCGGCAACGTCACGTTTAGGTATCCGCGAACAGCTAGGTGCCAATGGGGTGGCGCATCATCCTGCTGGAAAATTAAGTCCCCCCCACCGCCTCTTCTAACTGAGGAAACAGCCACTCTGTAAACATGTCCAAATAAGGGATTCCAGTAACGTGGGCTCGTGAAAAAAGAAAGGGCCGAGAACAGAGTCTTTGGATACCGCACAAAACACGTTCACTTTGGGGGAAAACGCGCTCGTGTTCGGTGGTTTCATGTGGATGCTCCTGACCCCATATCAGCACGTTGTGCCGGTTCACCTTACAATTTGTATGGAACGTCGCTTCATCGCTAAAAACCAGATTAGACGTGAAGGCATTATCTACCTCGTTCTGGGCACATAAAGGAAACATCAGACAGTCCCCTTCACATTAACGTGTCGAATGCAAGCTCGCTTCCCCTTCACCACCTCAAACAGAGAGTTACGAACGCCATACAAACCGTAACACCGGACATGCTGACAAATGCGTGAAACTAGTTTTATTATCGCTTAGATGTCTTTCGGGCCGCTCGTGGTGGTCACATTTAACATTTATGAATGTATGGTAAACAAACTTCACGGTTCCACGGTTCATTTGATTGGTCAATCAAGGTTGTAGGTTGTTTGGTTTTGATATTATAGACCTTCAATTTTTGGGGTATTCTTTATTACTCATCCTTTATATATTATCACGATGAAAACGTTTCTGGAATGTTAACTACACAGAGTTCAAACACTTGCCCCGTGGGCAAATGGTATCTTCTGGTTCTGTACTTAAAGGTCACCTTTTATTATATTTTAAATAACAACTATCGGTTGTCAACATGGTGCGCGGTGGAGGCAACGTGTTACTTATTGAAAATGTTGTGGCAGACGGCGCACCTAACTCAGCCTGTAAAAAATGTGGTTGGTAAAACATGTAGTGGCGCATCTAGATGAGAGTAGCAGTCTACAATTTAAACATACGATCGTTGTAGACACGAGAAGTTTAATAAAATAATTTTCTTATTTGTCAGTTAGTTAGAGGTATTCCATAAGTTGATATTTATATAGCAGGTTTTAGTTCTGATATTGCTGACTGTCGATTATTGAACCCTTATAACAACACATTATAATCTAAGTATTTAAATGTAAATTCACGGAACTTTAGTGCTTAAAAACAGACATACATTAATCAAATTATCTCAAAAAGGCTTAAAATGTTAGAAAATTCAAAAATGTTTATCGTTAATATTTTGAGGATAATAATTAATATTAAAATTAAGACAAACAAATGAACACTATTTTTTACATCCAGAAATATCATTGTGGTAATTAAGCACAGTTATTACTTGTAGTTGAATTAATTACGCATTTTCTGTCTATTTTAAAGGTTAATTTGACAATTTCGCAGTTAGTAAATTAGTGATTTGGAATGTCCATCTAGAAACCAAATAGCAAATACCACATTACCAAAAATCATAGTTTTCATAAATAAAATTGGGTCACGTGACCATTTTGTTAACCGACTCTGCCTATTCGAACACTTCTAGGGAGTTTAGTGTCGAAATGCATCTGTGCTTTGAGCAGTTATCTTGTTGATACATCAAACCACTTCCTGTAAACACAGGCCACAGTTGCGTTCCCGGCTACCAAGCTTTTCGAAACACATCGCTCTACGGTTATATCCGCTGTACGTAAAGATAAGAAAATTTCCTGTGTTCAGTGGCAATGTATGCAGGAATTCACAGTCCTCCCTATAAATAATCAACGCCATATGTTAGTAAGTTAACTTTAAATTTTACCCTTAATTTAACTGCACATGATTCGTTCCTGCTGATGCTGTGAGTTTCTTTTTGACACGAGAGTCCTTCAGGGAGTGGAAAATACGCCTTGATCTAAATGCAAAGCGACATGAACGTGCTAGTTTTTGATGTCAATCATGTGCCCAAAATAATTTAAAATTATTTCAGACACAAAAAATAAAATGTTCGTTGATTGCTAAGGCTGGAATTCAGACTCTTGCCTTGCTGTTGACGTTGGCCAGAAATTTGCAGACACGGCTGATATGCGCTTACGAAAACAGATTGAGCGAATAATTTGAAACCACACATATCTCCTTGTGAGGACAGCGAGCAGTGAACAAATAACAGCGTTTGAAGGGTGTTGAAGACAGAGTATCCGAGGAACTACTGCGGGGTCTATGTTCGCAAGTACAGCTCGAGCGCTTGAATTCGAACAAATTCGAATGGTCATTTTCGCATAAGAATTATGCTTCCCGGGAACCGGTATGCTGCACTCGCTAGAGCTCGCATACGAAATGAGTGCTTGAGTTGAGAAGCTTTGGCCGTTAAATTGCCGAATATTCGAATGGCCAGCTCGACTTAAAAATATTAGTTTCAATGACAACAGGGCATCGAAACCGTTTATCAGAGTGAATAATCACTCTTAATATTTACGTCAACGATAAGAATGTGACCGAGAGAACAAAAATGAAAATAAACAGCAGAAAAATTAAATATTCAAATCTATGATTATCTTTGTTTGTCTACAGTTTTTCCTTCCGTTGACCCTATTGGCTGCAGTAGAGCAATGAGTAAGGTGGCTGGCGGCCTGTCAGCAGAAGTTATCGTGTTCAATTCTTGGTCGACTCAGACAATAATGTTTAATTTTTATAAATCACACTTAAATTCCCAACATAATTGTAGCTTTTTTGTAATATAAATTTATTTATCATAATGACCACGCTAATGTATTGAATCTACTACTCAGTTAACTACCACAAATAGATAGGCTTTTTTAGGATTTAACGAAATTCTTTAATATATGTAGGGCAATAACACGACGGTATTATTGTGAGGAATGAAATAATNTTTTTAGGATTTAACGAAATTCTTTAATATATGTAGGGCAATAACACGACGGTATTATTGTGAGGAATGAAATAATTTTTTTTATAATGTTTTCTTTATAGCGTTTGTAAAGTTTATGTGAAGTATTTCACGCATATGTATGCTTAAATAATGTGTTTCATTTCGGAAAAATATAACTTATATCTGGAAAATAAGTTTTACGAGGCTTTGACGCAGAGGTATGCAACATAAAAATAAAAAGGTATTTAAAAATTGTGAGAAACAGAGTTTTTACAGCGTAACAGTCCTCTTTACTAGAAAATTAAAGTTTAAAATTTAAACTTCGTTAGATAATAAGACCTTTTATTTACTATTATTTTTACATTTACAAGTTTTTTCTTTATATATAGTAATTACATTATGTGCAGACTTTTTTTTTTAATCAATTATATTTTAATTTACTTCACAATAAGTGCTCATACAAAATTACGGTAAATAAAATTTTCAAAAGAGTTCAATCTATTTGTTTAACATGGAGACATATGTACGTCAACGAGTTCATGTGTGTCATTTCACTATTTATAATAGTTATAAAATATATTTATTACAACTATTTCTTTGCTTTAAATGTTTATGAGTATTTCCAAGAATATGCTGATGTCAACATATTTTCCTGTCATCTGTTTTTCCCGGTTGTTCGCATACGAGAGTCCGAATTCTATTGGTCGCCGCTAGACGAGTAGATTCCTATACGAAGGCGTGGANCCCGGTTGTTCGCATACGAGAGTCCGAATTCTATTGGTCGCCGCTAGACGAGTAGATTCCTATACGAAGGCGTGGAAAATATTCAAACATAGCGAAATTGAGTTTCGAACGGTAAGGCGGGTAGTTCGTACACGAATGAAAAGCCGCGCATAGGTTCCCTGATCGGATCAGCTAGCTGAGACGCGAAANTCAAACATAGCGAAATTGAGTTTCGAACGGTAAGGCGGGTAGTTCGTACACGAATGAAAAGCCGCGCATAGGTTCCCTGATCGGATCAGCTAGCTGAGACGCGAAATTTCGAACTGCAGAGTACTTGCGAATTTTGATATTATATTACTTGGCCAGTCAAAGCACCCGTCTTCCTGGCACGCGAACTGCGTCGCAGTCTTCATAATCTTACGAAATTAAATCGTACTTGGAATGCGGCTTTCAAAATATCCCCTAGTTTTGAAATTTCATTACGAAGCCTTTCAACATAGATGATAAAAGGGATGTTTCAGATTGCCATATATTAAGGTATTCTGTGTGAATACCCGCGAATCTCGTGCCCTGTCTTGCACAAGAGAAGGAAGAT
>NQII01000090.1:619343-822090 GCA_002778355.1 Clitarchus hookeri
GGGTTGTTCTTATTAGTAAAATTCTAGCGTGACGTTTTAAATTCCCACAGTTAGCTTACAATCAGCAGGACGGAAAACCAGCATTCGGACTAGTTCATAGATTTGCCGCTAGGGGCTGCAATGAAACTTGTGATGCAATGCCGAGGTCGCCCACGTTCCTGCACCTCGGATACGCACTGAAGCAGTGATCAAGGATTTCCTCCTCCATACTCTGACCGCTTATAATAGCCTCATCATCAATGGACACACAGTCTTGAAATGCAGGTTTTTGAACAGATTCTGAAGATGATGTAATTTTAATGAGAATTCTGCTCCATCTTCCGGTGCTTCTTCGATCGAGATGCCACACCCATACTTCCTGAAACAGTTGGCTATTGTGGTCGGATTTACATCAAAATAGGCTTTCCTAGCTACCCTCATTGGACAAAGTATATTGATGTCAGGATGCTGTGAAATCTGCTCGAGGGAGTAAAGAATAAGTCGGACTACTTCTTTCCTGTGCAGGAGCTTGAAGTTCTTCATAATACCTTGGTACATGGGCTGTAATTTACTTGTCGTGTTAGTAGGAACAGAAATAACTTTCAGGGATCGAGTTCGGACAACGAGGTGTGGGCAGAGCAGTTGTCAAGGATTAACACAATTCTTTCTGTTCCCCAACTTCGTTTGTCGCTTAAGACCCTTCAACCAATCTGTAATAATATCCCGCACCATCCAAGCATTTTTATACTTTTTTTTGTAGTTTGCCAGCAAAGTCTTGACCTTTAAAGCAACGTAGATTTTAGTGTTTCCCGATCAGCAACAAGGGTAATTTTTTGGTCCCACTCATGTTGGCACCAAAAAGTAGTGTTGTGCATTCCTTACTAAAATAACCACCAAGTGTTGATCACTGTTAAATGCAAACGTTGCAGTGGGGAGACATTTGTAAACCAAAGACTTTTTGTCGGCATTGAACACATCGCGTCGTCAGGACTGTAACCAGACCAAAGTGATGGTAAATCGGCAATCCATTGATTGCAAACATCGGCTTTAACATGGTTAATCTCGCCAAAAAATTTTCTAAAATCTAAGACATTTCTGTTTTTAAAACCTTCAAGTTGCTACCAGTGAAGTTGGCGATGTGTAGATGTTCAGCAAAATCATGAGCTTTTGTTTAGTGAAAACTTCACTTACCAATATGTTGTCGGGTCGGTGATCTTTGATCCATTCGACCAGACAGCGTTTTAGTTTGGGGAATTCTCCAACTCGTGATTTTTTGTTTCCCATGCCCATCGTTGCACTCGGATTCAACTTTCCTTTTTCCTTATTCAGTATTCTATAAACAGCAGATGACGGCACACCCGAGTCTTTAACGTCCTCAAACGACTTCCCACTTTCGATGTCACGAATTAATTTCAGTTCATCACTGGCCGTGAGGCACAACACCTTTCTCTTAGGTGGCACAGTGGTAACTGGCTCATTTCACAGACACACGAGGGTGATTTATTATGTGTTAATTGTTTGTTGCGTTTTGANGGCACAGTGGTAACTGGCTCATTTCACAGACACACGAGGGTGATTTATTATGTGTTAATTGTTTGTTGCGTTTTGATATTTCTCACGAGTTGACGAGGCGGTGAATTCTCATGTACAAAGGTGAAAGCTCAAGAAAATAATTGTAATATTTTCTCACGAAGAGAGGTAAAATAATTTTCTCCCAAAGCCAGGAAAAAGGTGAAAAAGTGAAGGGCCAGCAACGTATCCTACTAATATTATAAATGCGAAAGTCNTCTCCCAAAGCCAGGAAAAAGGTGAAAAAGTGAAGGGCCAGCAACGTATCCTACTAATATTATAAATGCGAAAGTTTGTGTTTGTATGTTTGTTACCACTCAGCTCCATAACGGCTGAACGCATTTTGACGAAATTTTTTATGTAGGTACTTTAAGTCCTGGAATAGCACATAGGATACGTTTTACCCTAGAAAATTGTACGGTTCCTGTCGAACAACAACAAAACGTAATCCCGCAACGGCTGGGAACGTGACCGAAAATTTTTTTTCTCAGGTGTCAGAGTTTATCAAGCCGCCCAAGGACCTCTGAAATGGCTTAACGACTGCTATCAATCGATAACAACCGGGACCGAATATTTAACGTGTCCTCCGAAGCCCGGAAGCGCTCAGATGTTATGCCACTAAACGGCCACCCATTTAAATGTGTGCCGCTGGGAACGTTGCTTAACTTTGGTGATCGATTAAGATCCCTCAGCCAAGCGCAAAAATACTAGTAGGTACACTTATTTCTAAAGCTACAACTTGATGAAACTCACGTTTTGGTTTTCATACAACGACGCTGGGAAGCGGAGATGTGGTAATAACGCAATAGTTACACAGATACACTCCAAACATATTACTCTACTTCTTGGCTATCGGGAAAAAAATATTTCCTTCCATGTGGGTTGCCTTAATCAGTTAAAAACCTAGGCCAACATAGTATAGGTTTACAATTCTCTTTCCCCATAAATTAATTGTCTTTCCCCATTTTATTTATTAGTGTATCACTGTAAAACTCAATTGTACCCTGGTGAAGCCGGGCAGGTTCGCTTGTTTCTCATAAACTCAGGGTTTNAGTGTATCACTGTAAAACTCAATTGTACCCTGGTGAAGCCGGGCAGGTTCGCTTGTTTCTCATAAACTCAGGGTTTCTCACTACATCAGTTTCTCACGAAGCCAGGTTCCACTGTATATACATTATCATTTATTTGTTACAGACTTTTATCTTTATTTTATGCAACATGTAATTTAGGTCCTGACTGCAGCAAAACGACGCATATAAGACAAACAAAAATTACTTAAAAGTGGCATTTAAAGGCTTACTCCTCCCCCTCATAATTTAGAAGGGCTCCAAAATGCTGGCATCCTCCTACGTTGGAAACGTTTCGCTGCTATCCATTCCCATTTTTGTGAGGACCAAAGCATTGAGAAACTATCTTTTGAAATTGATGTAGAAATGAAACTATCTTTAGTACATGTAAATGTTTAGCTGTGGCATGTTTCCACTAACTGTTCTTTAGATATGTAAACTAGCAGGGCTGTATTAGGGGCATCACCTATTTTCCTTGACTGTCACTGTTTCTTAAAGTTAGTAGCATAGATAATGTAGATATTGAATAGATATTATTTTCATATTTAAGTCTCCTTCTTATTCTAGGTAGCTAACAGGGAAGCTGTTTGCATATTTAAGTTTCTAATTTTTCTTAAATATCATTTATATTCAAGAACTACCTGTAAGTTTAATGCGGAATCTCTTGCACGACATTCTAAATCTGAAATAGTAAAAATTGAACCACATCAGTGAAAATTGTTCGACTTGAAATAACTTACATCTTGCATATTGTTGTGGTGGCTAAATATCACTAATTTGAACATTGCTTTGTGGCATTTTAAAATTGCGGATATTATTAACCAGGTTAAGTATACAACTTTGCAAAACGATTTGACTGCACGATATACATTTATTACCGAAACATGGATTGACGAAACAATTGTGTATTTTTCTAAAATCGCATATATTATCGAAGTAAGGAAATAGTTTTACGAAGCAAAACTACTTCTGTTCGTTAACTACAATATATTTTATTTGACTTTAACAGGACGAACAAAATAAGGAGAGCACATAATATACTATACTGAATGTCCCAAATTATTGTTTAAACTTTTTATACATTAAAAATGGAGACACTGTTAAAGACAATCTCATTGAATTGCGTGCATTTGACACTATAGGGGCAACTTGGGCGTGTACGACTGTGTGTAGCCATTATGCTGTTATTATAACTCTTTTCAGCCACGAGCGGCATCACTACAACTGCAGAGGAAATGGTGGAGGTAATAAAGTTTTTTCGAGCAACATAAGTAGGTTTTAAAGTGTTTTGGGAATGTGAGAACATGATTGATGTGCAGAGACGATAGAGGGTAGAATTCTATACCGTGCCACCATTACGCGTAACAATGACACGATTATGTGACAAGTTTGAGAGGGATGGAACTGTGTGTGATGTGAAGAAAGGACGGTGTGGCAGGAAGAGAACGACAACGGACTATAGAAGTGTGGGAACTAAGTTCTACACATCTCGAGAAGTCTCCATCCCCACGGTAAGCTGCGAGTGAATCAGGTATTAGTAAATCAAGTACCCATCACATTTCCAATGGAAGTAAAGTGGAGTCCCTGTATTCCCATTTTATTTCATGCTATGAATTAAGATGATGCAGATATTCGTTTCTAACGTTGTTAGTGGTTTGCGTACATGATGCAATGGCAAAGAGCATTTTCCTACCTTGATTGTTTGGTCCAATGTGGCATACTATAAATTTAATGGAACTGTCAACCACTATAACTGTGTGTACTAGTCCAATGAAAATCCCCACACTGTAGTATAGCAAGAAGTTAATCTTCCTGTGTTAACAGTGTGGTGTGGTTATGTTTGCCAGGGGACTTGTGGAGTGATTCTTCTTAAATGGAAAGATGACAAGTGAAAGTCACCCCACCATGTTGCACGAAAACATTGTGCCAGCAGTTCACCAACGCTACACGGATGACGATTTCTTTTTCCGATCGGTGAACCACCAGATTGCCATGGAACCATAAATTCGCTCCTGGATAAAACATTTATTGGGAGGTGAATAGTCCGACAAGAAAGTGCTGAGTACCCAACAATATTTCCAAATTTAACGCCATAAGATTTTTGTCCGTGAGGAATTCTGAAGAACACTGCTTACGTCGCAAAGCCACAGAAACTGAAAGCCACGAGAGACCCGATTGTGACCATCTGTGAACCCACTCCCATGGAAACTACTGTTTGTCGTTCTGTTCTGTAGCATTACAGACGATGTCTTGTTGCTGATGGCGGACAATTTGAATATTTGTAACTATTATTAACATTTGCACACACCCAACATTGTGCTTATACCATCAAATATAAACAGTCCCAAGAGAATGTCTACGATACTTTTTCTGTTATTTCCGTTCAAAAAAGTAAGCATTAGTTTGGGACAGCCGGTATGTTTTCAGACGGAGGTACAATCCCACCCACCTCCACAACTGTGTATGTGCATGTATGTATATGAATTATAAATTTAAATATTTTTGTTAGTATCAATAGTAATACTTTTCATGCAATTTATAGCGTAAAAATATCAGTGTCCATCTGAAGCACGTGTAAACGAGCAAAAATATGCCGTATTGACAGATATTACAGTGAATACTACACCGTGACATTAATTACCGGTTCATTCAACTGATTAGCCCTTCGGTATTAGCCTCTTAACTAACTGACTTTCAATGAGTGGTATTTTACTGACTTATCTCACTGATTCGGGTTTAGACTGTAGCACTGAAACGAACTCCTTCATAGAAGTTGGCAGTTGATAAATGTAAGATAAATACAGGTTCAGTATACTCACTAATTTGCATTACATTTTAAGTCGTTTAGTAATTACAATCACAATGCAGATCATAAGCGTACGAAGGAAGAGAACGTTTTTCTAGAAAAAAAATTGAAGTTATCCAAAACAACGCAAAAAATTATGTTTAACAACACTAGCTACCTTTGAAAAACTTATGTCCTTCAAATATATGCATATATACATGAATATGGATGTAAATATATTCATATGTCGGTATATACACATGTAAACTCATGCATGGCAAAGGAAACCGGTATCGAAATGTTTAAACCAATTACCACAACATTAATGCCCCGCACTAAGCAATGTCCTAGCCAAAAACTTTTCGGTTAGTACAAATAGGGAATCACTCAGGCATATAATAAAATCCCCTGGTACCGGTATTTGAAAGCAAATTGCGTAAAGTAACAGTAGGGAGAACTAATATTTCTCTCTTTTACGTAATAAAAAATGACAAAAATTACATTAAGCGGAACTTTCTGCAGTCACTTGTTTTCCCAAGTCGGTTCTACATGACAGCTCATTTATAAACTGGCGTAAATTATAATGTTCCCATTTTTAATTCACATTTTTAGGTAGGGGGTCAGATTATGGGATGGTGTGCGTCCAGATGCGAGTGTTTTATTCCATTTTTATTTTGGATTAGATTTTGTTTATTGGGTAAAATTATCAATTACAACGTTATTTCAAATTTCATGCCACGAGTAATCCTTTCAAGAAAAAGCTATTATTGGATGATAAGAAACTAATTTTAAAATACAGCATGCAAATATCCACCACAAGCCACGTGACTTGAGCTAACATATATGATTGTCACCATGATCAGATATATCGTAAGTGGGAAGGGGAATATGAGTATATTTTGCACTGGGTCACATTAAGTGTCACCTAGAATTGTTCGTCTCTGCAGGACATGACCGACTTCTTCTCCTTTCCTGTTTGAACATTTTGTCCCTTCTGTAATAAGCCCACTTTTGAGACTTATAACTCTACCTTACGAATGTAGTAACAAGTCTCTTGAGAGGGTAATAAAAAAAAAATTATTCTGAAATACTTGTGGTTAGCTAAATATCTACAAACAACTAAGGACAGCAATTATAAATAAGAAGTTACTGGTNCCACGAGAGACCCGATTGTGACCATCTGTGAACCCACTCCCATGGAAACTACTGTTTGTCGTTCTGTTCTGTAGCGTTACAGACGATGTCTTGTTGCTGATGGCGGACAATTTGAATATTTGTAACTATTATTAACATTTGCACACACCCAACATTGTGCTTATACCATCAAATATAAACAGTCCCATAAACAGNCCAACATTGTGCTTATACCATCAAATATAAACAGTCCCATAAACAGTTCATTCAACTGATTAGCCCTTCGGTATTAGCCTCTTAACTAACTGACTTTCAATGAGTGGTATTTTACTGACTTATCTCACTGATTCGGGTTTAGACTGTAGCACTGAAACGAACTCCTTCATAGAAGTTGGCAGTTGATAAATGTAAGATAAATACAGGTTCAGTATACTCACTAATTTGCATTACATTTTAAGTCGTTTAGTAATTACAATCACAATGCAGATCATAAGCGTACGAAGGAAGAGAACGTTTTTCTAGAAAAAAAATTGAAGTTATCCAAAACAACGCAAAAAATTATGTTTAACAACACTAGCTACCTTTGAAAAACTTATGTCCTTCAAATACATGCATATATACATGAATATGGATGTAAATATATTCATATGTCGGTATATACACATGTAAACTCATGCATGGCAAAGGAAACCGGTATCGAAATGTTTAAACCAATTACCACAACATTAATGCCCCGCACTAAGCAATGTCCTAGCCAAAAACTTTTCGGTTAGTACAAATAGGGAATCACTCAGGCATATAATAAAATCCCCTGGTACCGGTATTTGAAAGCAAATTGCGTAAAGTAATAGTAGGGAGAACTAATATTTCTCTCTTTTACGTAATAAAAAATGACAAAAATTACATTAAGCGGAACTTTCTGCAGTCACTTGTTTTCCCAAGTCGGTTCTACATGACAGCTCATTTATAAAATGGCGTAAATTATAATGTTCCCATTTTTCATTCACATTTTTAGGTAGGGGGTCAGATTATGGGATGGTGTGCCTCCAGATGCGAGTGTTTTATTCCATTTTTATTTTGGATTAGATTTTGTTTATTGGGTAAAATTATTAATTACAACGTTAGGGGAGAGTGGGGGAAACGCGAACGCGGGGTAATGCCGAATTCAATGGTTCTAATATGTTAGAAAGAGATAGCCACATTTTACTTGCCGCCGTTTCAGAGATCACGCCACCACTAATGCCAGTCAACAACACGGGAGACGTGGATGCACNTGCCAGTCAACAACACGGGAGACGTGGATGCACGTACTTATCAAGGTATGCAATTATCAATATTTTGTATGTTTATGATGTAATTGTTTGGTAAATATAAGTAGGTGTAGCTTTATTTTTATCTACAATAGTAATTTAGCTTTTACATAGTGGAATAATCACATATTAATCAGCTAAATGACAATGACGCAGTTGGCAAAAGAAATATAACCTAATTTGTTTTGTGCCATTTTATTATTTTCGATCCCGCGGGGTAAATGCGAACACTCCGTGTCGGGCAATCGCGAACGTTCGGCATTACCCCTAACCTTTTTTTCATAACCTTTTTTTATTATTGTTTCAGATGCCTCGTACTTACAAAAGAAAGACCGAACCGAAGTACAGTTTAGAAGATCTCAAAAAGGCTTTAGACGATGTTAAGACAAAAAAACTCACCCTCGGCAAAGCAGCAGAAACTTATAATGTTCCAAAAACAACCATTTTTGACCACCTAAAGAAAGACGTGATAAAACTGCCAAGGTCTGGACGAAAACCTTTATTTACAGACGATCAGGAAACGCAACTTGTCGATTATATCATAAAATGCAGTAAACTCTATTATGGCCTAACCATAAAAAAAATTCGCCAAATCGCGTACCAATTTGCCGAGAAGAACAAACTTCCGCACAATTTCGACCGAGTGAAACAGCTAGCCGGAAAAGACTGGTACTACAATTTCATGAAAAGACATCCCAGCATATCTCTGAGGACACCTGAGGCGACTTCACTGAATCGTATCACTGCGTTCAATGAAACTGACGTTACAATTTTTTATGATAATTTGAAGGCCATACAAAACAAACATCATATTCAACCTGATAAAATCTTTAACGTCGATGAGACAGGTATATCAACGGTCCAAAGAAATCAGATAATAGTGGCAGGAAAATGTCAGATATCGTTGAATTGCCTATTATGTCTCCAAAAATATCAAAACGCAATATTAGGAAGAAAAAATCTACTATTCTTACGAGCACATCCATGAAAGATCAGTTAGAGGAAAAGAAAACAGAAAAAGATCTAAAGCAGAAGAAATCAAGAAAAAAACGGAAAAAATGCCAAAAAAAGGAACCCAAATAAAAAGACTGAAATATAGTAAGAAGAAACCTTCTAACAAAGAGAAGGGCGAAAAAGAAAATGAAGACTACTTTTCTATATTTTGTAGAGATAAATATATAGATCCCCCCGCTGAATACTGGATTATGTGCTACGTGTGCAAAAAATGGGCTCACGAGAGTTGTACTGACGGACAGTCAACATCGTTGGGTTTTAAATGTGATCTCTGTCGTTAATAATGTTAGTTCGTAATTACCCCACTTGGTGTTCGTATTTACCCGACTAATGTCGGGTAAAACCGAACACTAAGGGTTTTGTTTTTCTTTCATAATGTTGCAATTTATTAAACAAATAAAAATATATATTAGTGAAGTCGTTAGACAGATAAGTACACTTTATAATTAAACAATAAAGAAAATCTGTGATCAAATTCCACTGTTTTATTTACGTTTTCCCTTAGGTGTTCGTATTTCCCCCACTTTCCCCTACTTCAAATTTCATGCCACGAGTAATCCTTTCAAGAAAAAGCTATTATTGGATGATAAGAAACTAATTTTAAAATGCAGCATGCAAATATCCACCACAAGCCACGTGACTTGAGCTAACATATATGATTGTCACCATGATCAGATATATCGTAAGTGGGAAGGGGAATATGAGTATATTTTGCACTGGGTCACATTAAGTGTCCCCTAGAATTGTTCGTCTCTGCAGGACATGACCGACTTCTTCTCCTTTCCTGTTTGAACATTTTGTCCCTTCTGTAAAAAGCCCACTTTTGAGACTTATAACTCTACCTTACGAATGTAGTAACAAGTCTCTTGAGAGGGTAATTAAAAAAAAAAATATTCTGAAATACTTGTGGTTAGCTAAATATCTACAAACAACTAAGGACAGCAATTATAAATAAGAAGTTACTGGTNTATTCTGAAATACTTGTGGTTAGCTAAATATCTACAAACAACTAAGGACAGCAATTATAAATAAGAAGTTACTGGTATAACTTATAAGCCATCTTTCCTGTAAATGGGAGAAAAAAAGGTAATGACTGTTTGAAACGCCTAGAAGGTTAGAAAGTAGTTAGGCTTTGGTGTCTTATTGAGAGCAATATCATTTGAAATAGATCTAGAAACATTTGAAACAGTAGTGACGCAATTACAAAAAACACACGTGCCTTGACCAGGACTCGGACACAGAAATCCTCGTACCATATGCTAGCATACCACCTACAGTATTATGGAGGTAGTATATTAGTATGTAAGTATACATGATATATCGTAGCGCTACTTGTATAAAGAATTTGGTGGGAAATCGGTTTATTAATTCCCAAGGTATGGTATAAAAACTTTATTTTCTCATTTGGCGATATCGAACAAAATTGCCAAAAATAAACTCTGTATACAATGCTTCTAATAGATACTGTAAACATAACAAGTTAGGTTGAATTTTGTTGGATTGTTTAATTGAAAATCGAAACTATTTATATGGGTGCCATTTTGAAAATCAGTGCTTGACCCACTTAATTTACCTATATTCTCATGGTCTTCTGAAGAACTACTGATGTGAGAAATTTGGTGGAAATAACGCTAATGTTTATGAATATTGCAACACTCAGAAAGAATGGACCGAATGAATCCAAACTCGGAGGAGGTATAGAACAGTGTACCATAAATAAGTGATTACGATTTCAGAGATATAGTATACACGAAGGCCCAGCAGCGCCCTCTCCAGTGTGACCGGAAAGGTCAGTGTTGTTCCAAGCTCAGTCAGTGAAGAGCCGTCAAATGAAGTGAAAGTAAGTTCCATTATGCCTCGTCGACGTCCAAGGGTGCCATATCAGCACGTGAGTGAGTTCGATCGTGGCAGAATAATCGGTCTCCGGAAGACAGGTTTATCATACTGTGACATTTCGGCTCGTACAGGGCATGCTGCTACGTAATTGATGAGTGTGTGTGTGGAACCAGTGGATAGAAGAGGATCGTATGCAGTGACGAGAAGGTACTGGACCACGCAATGTGACCACAGCACGGGTATACCACCATCTTTTCAGCATTACCATAGTGGACCGTACAGCCTCGTCCACACTGTTCGCTCGAAACTGGAGCACTGCAACGGGTGTGGACCTGTCTGTGTCGACAGTTCGAAGCAGTCTGCTGCGGGCTGGACTAGTGGCATGCATGCCATTGCGGTGGCTTTCATTGTCCAGANTAACGGGTGTGGACCTGTCTGTGTCGACAGTTCGAAGCAGTCTGCTGCGGGCAGGACTAGTGGCATGCATGCCATTGCGGTGGCTTCCATTGTCCAGAAACCAAAGATACCTCCGACTGCAATGGACACGTGAAAGCAGTCGCTGGCATGCTGAGTGGCAAAATGTAGTGTTTTCGGACGAGNATACCTCCGACTGCAATGGACACGTGAAAGCAGTCGCTGGCATGCTGAGTGGCAAAATGTAGTGTTTTCGGACGAGTCCGACTTCATCCTGCCCTACAGTGATGGCCGCATACGTGTTAGACGTTACCGTGGTGCCACAATCTGACAGCCTGCATTGTGAAGCTGTATAGCGAACAAACTCCAAGTGTGATGGAGTGGGTCACCATTGAATACAACATGCAATCTGGACTCCTACGTATTGAGGGCAATCTGAACAGCAACTTCTACATCAGGGAAGTTTTTGAGCCCGAGGTACTGCCCATCCTTCAGGCAACTCCACATGCCATATTTCAGCAGGACAATACCCGACCACATTTGGCGAGGAATGTGGAAGCCTACTTCAATAAACGACGGCTACCACTGCTTCCGTGGCCTGCACATTAGCCTGAAATGTTGCCCATCGAACATGTCTGGGATATGGTTGGTCGGCGATCTGTTCGTCACGGTTCTCCAGCAAACACTGTTGATGATTTGTAGACACTCATACAAACCACAATGAGGGAGATTCCACGGGAACACATCCTGGTACTCTTTAATTCCATGCCACGACATTTAGGGTCTCTGATTTCAACATGTGCGGGCTTCACACCATACGAATTCTCAAGGACAGAGATAATGTACAGTTATGTAACCCTAAACAATTGTGGATTGTTATATACCTAATCTGTGATATAAAGTTTATTTCATTCATATGTATCCTTCTTNTAACCCTAAACAATTGTGGATTGTTATATACCTAATCTGTGATATAAAGTTTATTTCATTCATATGTATCCTTCTTGGTGTTGCATTTTTTTTACAAACGTTAGTGTAGTTGAATGGTTCTAGAAATACGGAATAATTGTTCCAATTTCTCACTGGGTATCTTACATAAAAGCTGAAAAAAAGGATCACTGAACGCACAATTGGTGTTTCTTATTAATACTTTTATCATTCACAATTTGGTTGAATTTTATAGGATTGTTTAATAAAACCAACATATGTATCTAAACTATTAGCATTAACGCACTTTAAAAAATCCTGCTGTACCTAAAACATGTAAGTTAACATCGACTACTGTAACATTAATTTCGTGTAAAGATTGGTTGGAAACGGTTGATTAGTCCCCGTGTTATTGCATAAACCTTCATTTTTGAATATAACGATATTATAAAGTGACACAAAAATGGTTTTATATTAGCACATTTTATGGTTGTCATACATATTACCAGCGAATAAATTTCGGCTGAACGTTTTTGGGACAGGTAGCATAGTAAGCATAAGTTGCATGACCTCTTATTTTTAAAATATGTGGCTAATATTACAAAACATTAATTTATATGAACTACAAAAGTATAACTTGTCCCATGAATTTGGTGGGAATTATATAATTGTTTCCCTAGATAGGACATTAATTCTTAATTTTGCATGTGATGTTATCTTCTAAAATGTGAACGAAAGAGTTTATTCATAAGCTCATTTGATGATTGCATAGATATTACCAGTATACAAAGTTAAGTGGAATTTGTTTACATGGTTTAGCAGATATAGCAAACAAAGATAAAATAGTTATATAGTAGACATTTTTAAAATAAGTGTCTGATGTTCTTATAATATATTTAATGTTTTATCCCATCAGAGTACTACTATTTTTGCAAAATTTAGTGGAAATCTGTGCATTGTTTCCCGATATATGTCAAAAACCTTATTATTCATATGGCACCATCTTAAGAAATGGTGCACGGATGATGGTTGTAATATATACTAGAAATCGGTAGATTGCTTCCCGAGTTGTGACACAAAACAAGATTTTTCATGTAGTTTTAATAGATACTGTCACTATACATAATAAAGCTAGAATTGATTACATGGTTTCGAATATATAGCAAACTTCAAAAAAAGGTTTTATACCTCCATTTTTTTAATAAGTGCATGGCCCACTTAAAACATACCTGTTTAATTCAGCTGCGACAGTACTGCTAATTTGCCAAATTTGGTATGAATCAATCAATTTTTCCCAAGAAATNACCTGTTTAATTCAGCTGCGACAGTACTGCTAATTTGCCAAATTTGGTATGAATCAATCAATTTTTCCCAAGAAATGACAAAACCTTTGTAGAGCTATCTTACAACATGTCGGACAAAAGAGATTCCATGTAGACATATTTTAAAGTTGTAATATACACTGAAGAATAAAAAAAACTGGTATAGGCGTGCGTATGCAAGTAACAGAGGTNACATATTTTAAAGTTGTAATATACACTGAAGAATAAAAAAAACTGGTATAGGCGTGCGTATGCAAGTAACAGAGGTATGGAACCAATCAGAGTAACGCGATGCGGTATGCAGCTAGATCGGTTACTGCTGCTACAATGGCAGGTTATCAAGATTTAAGTGAGGTTGAACGTGGTGTTATAGTCGNAGATCGGTTACTGCTGCTACAATGGCAGGTTATCAAGATTTAAGTGAGGTTGAACGTGGTGTTATAGTCGGCGCATGAGATATGGGACATAGCATCTCCGAGGTAGTGATAACATTTGTATGTTCGCGTAAGACCATTTCACGAGTGTACCATGAATATCGGGGATCCGGTAAAACATCACATTTTCGACATTGNCACGAGTGTACCATGAATATCGGGGATCCGGTAAAACATCACATTTTCGACATTGCTGTGGCCGGAAAAAGATCGTGAAAGAACGGGACAAACGACTACTGACGAGAATCATTAAACGTGACAGACGTGCAACCATTTCTCAAATTGGTGCAGATTGGATTTGTTGACTGCCCTTCAGGATCCATGGTGTGAATTGCCTCTTGCATGCCTTCAGACATTAGTCGAGTCCATGCCACGTCATTTTGCGGCCCTTCTGCGTGCTCGGGGGGCCCTACACGATATTATGCAGTTGTACCACTCTTTTTGGCTCTTCAGTGTATACTGCCAGAATGCAAAGTTAAATTCGAATTGATTACATGATGCCGACGATATAGTACACTAATCTAAAATAGTTATATTGCCACTATTTTGAAAATGATTGTCTGATTAAATTAAAACATATAAAGTTATATGTCCTACCATAGTACTACTTGTTTACCAAATTTGTTAGGATTTTGTTAATTTTACCTAGAGAAATTACAAAAAAGTTAAATTTTTTATGGGACACTATCTTAATAAATGGGGGACGAAAGTTGCTATGTGTTGGAATATATAATTCCCGTAATAGATACCTTCATCATACAAAATTTGGTCGAAAATGGTCCAATGGTATGGTAGATATACCAAATAAACCTAAAATATTTGTATGGCNCATCATACAAAATTTGGTCGAAAATGGTCCAATGGTATGGTAGATATACCAAATAAACCTAAAATATTTGTATGGCCACCATTTTGAAAATAAGTGCCTTGTAGATTTAAATATTATACATTTAAGTGGTCTACCATGGTATAACTTGCGTGCGAAATTTGGTGAGGATTGGTTGAGTAGTATTCGTGTTATAATGTAAATAAAGGGTTATTATTTTAATTCAGTGCTTCTTTCTAAAATGGCTAACCAACTACAATTTTCATGTCTAAATATCATTATTACATGTTGCACTGTGAACATACAAAACTTGGTTTAAATCTGTTAAATATTTTCCGAGATACTACACCATAAATTTAAAATGGCCGTCACTTTGAAAGTGAGAAACCAGCTTGGTCGAAAACTATTAAAGTTGGATGTCCTTACTAAGTACTATATGTGTGCTGTGTTCGGTGAAATTAGGTTTACGTGATCAAAAGTTTTTAGTGGGACACACACACACACAGNTACTATATGTGTGCTGTGTTCGGTGAAATTAGGTTTACGTGATCAAAAGTTTTTAGTGGGACACACACACACACAGTCACACACATACAGGAAAGTGATCTCTTAAACCTTTCTTCCTTCAGAAAATATGCGGAAAGTATACTTCGACAGTGTTAACAGATGGGAACTCTGTANATCTCTTAAACCTTTCTTCCTTCAGAAAATATGCGGAAAGTATACTTCGACAGTGTTAACAGATGGGAACTCTGTAGTGATAAGTTATGTATATTTTTAGAATAATTATCTCCTTAAGAATTTGTTTCAATATTATGTTTTTATCTGCAAATATTTGTAAACGTTAGAGCCTAAAACTCGGGTTTTTAATTNGTAAACGTTAGAGCCTAAAACTCGGGTTTTTAATTTCAGTAGTGAGTGCTGGTAGGTATGACCGCAGAGCTTTGCGTTTACAAGTGTCGAGTATGTTAAACTGGAAAAATTTTTGCATTATTTATAGGACAACCTTAGTACCTTTACATGGATATATTTGTAACTAAATAATGCAACAGATTTTTTTTAAACTACATGAAAATTGCTGAGAAATTATATATTTATGTATATATATATAATATGAAACATTGATATAATATATAATTATATATTATAGTAATATTATAGATTATAGATTATATAGTATATTGAATATATACATAATGTCCCATTTATCTACCTCACCTACGATGACTAACTCCGTACCAGGGCTCCAAACAAAAAAAGTTTCACTCAAAGGTTGTATAACTGAAAGGGGTAAATAATACTGCTGGGTAGTTACCATTATTTATTAGTGAGATACGAGTACTAACATCAGTTTTTTAACTGGCACCATGGATCTTTTCGTCACAAGGTTAATGGATCTTGTCAAGACCTATTCAAAAATATATCACAATGTACCAGTCTATTAAACGCATCTTTAAAAACCGTCACCGGCATTGGGGCTCATAAGGGTTAATGAAGTGCCGTTATGTGATGTCTTGTGGCACGATTGCGCTGCATGGTACAGTACAGTATGACTTTGACGCTATGCTTTTGATGTAGACGTGATGTAAACAGTGCAGATACCCAGAGTTGCGTACCCTATTCCACAGAGGTTGCACTTAGACGAAACAAAGAAACACACATGACGTGACGACTACTCAATCACTCATAATTGTGNATTCCACAGAGGTTGCACTTAGACGAAACAAAGAAACACACATGACGTGACGACTACTCAATCACTCATAATTGTGCAGTCGACTACAGTACACTGCAAGGTGAGAGTGGCCGTAGCGGAAATGTACTCCAACAAAGAAAATGCTGGCCATATATGGAGAATGTAAGTTAGCAAATGAATGTATTCGTATTATGTTACAGCACATTGTAGTTTGTCCAAGTGAGTTGTACTGAAGCACACACACACCNCAAATGAATGTATTCGTATTATGTTACAGCACATTGTAGTTTGTCCAAGTGAGTTGTACTGAAGCACACACACACCCAGTTCTGTTACTGCCATTCTTAATAGCTGGTTTGCTCACTCATCGTTCATTCTGTTAAAGGTTGACTTAATGCTAGTCAAGCGGAGCAACTCTACAGAGAGCGAAACCCTGACAAGACCCCACCGTCCAGACGGATGTTTCCTCGTATTGCTGTAAAACTTTGTGAAACGGCAAATTGAACCCATGACAACGCCATCGTTGTAGAACTCGCACAGATGAAGCTGCTCANGTAAAACTTTGTGAAACGGCAAATTGAACCCATGACAACGCCATCGTTGTAGAACTCGCACAGATGAAGCTGCTCAGGTTGCTGTTCTCACTGCTGTAGCAGTTTATCCCCATGTCAGCACACGCCAACTTTGAGCCGAAATGGCCATTCCTAAAACGAGTGCACATCTCATTCTTAAGAGTCATACGTTCTATCCGTATCATGTACACTTACACCACGAATTGCACGAGAATGATTTCCAGAATCATGTAGAATTCTGTTAATGTGCACACATAAAATTATCGCAAACCCGAACTTTCTTTCGGATGTTCTTTTTACCGATGACTCGTCGTTATCCGTCTCAGGCCAAGTGAATACGAGAAACATGCATTATTGGTCCATTGAGAACCTACGATGGCTTCGACAGCTGTACCATCAGCATCAATGGATAGTTGTCTGGTGCAGGATGGTTGGCAATAAACTTATAGGGCCTTATTTCGTGAATGGTAACCGCAACTTCAGGGAGTATGCCACCTTCATACGAACAATTCTTCCTTGTCTTCTGGAGGAGATACACCCAAGGAACAGAATGATAATGTGGTACAAGCACGATGGATGCCCAGCACTTAATGCTCTGTATGCATGTTGTGTTGTAGATCGAAAATATCCTGGTAGGTGGATTGGTCGTTTGAAAACCAGTTCCATGGCCTGCTCGGTCTCCTGTGCTTAACCACCTGGACTTTTTTCTTCGGAGTTACCTCAAAGACGCTGTCTATCCNCATGGCCTGCTCGGTCTCCTGTGCTTAACCACCTGGACTTTTTTCTTCGGAGTTACCTCAAAGACGCTGTCTATCCAGATATTTCAACAACTTCAGATAACATGCAGGAATGTATTGTGCGTGCTTGTAATTATCTTCAGCAGGCAACACTAGTGTTGTCATTCATTCAGCGACTGAACTTGTGTATCGCTGCCAGTGATCACCACTTTGAATATCTAATGTGAATGTTCTGCCCCTCGCAGTACCGCTATGGATAGCCCNATCGAGATATTTCAACAACTTCAGATAACATGCAGGAATGTATTGTGCGTGCTTGTAACTATCTTCAGCAGGCAACACTAGTGTTGTCATTCATTCAGCGACTGAACTTGTGTATCGCTGCCAGTGATCACCACTTTGAATATCTAATGTGAATGTTCTGCCCCTCGCAGTACCGCTATGGATAGCCCTAAAAACTGGCAGAAGAGAGTCCACTAGCTGTGTCGTATTTAATGTTCATGTTATGAAAGTGTACATGGTGCTACATTTTTGAATAGGTATTGACGAACTTCATTGATTTTTTGACCAATAGATACAGGGTGCGATTTGAAAACCTGATGTAAGTACTCTATCTCACTAATAAATAATGCTATAAGGCTGACTCCCGAGCAGTATTATTTTCCCCTTCGAGTTATACAACCATTCTATGTAACACTTTATCATTTGGAGCTTCGGTACGGAGTTATTGTTCGTAGTCAAGAATAATGGAACATTTTGTATTTGGTATATATTTGTATGGTTTATCTNCATGGCCTGCTCGGTCTCCTGTGCTTAACCACCTGGACTTTTTTCTTCGGAGTTACCTCAAAGACGCTGTCTATCGAGATATTTCAACAACTTCAGATAACATGCAGGAATGTATTGTGCGTGCTTGTAACTATCTTCAGCAGGCAACACTAGTGTTGTCATTCATTCAGCGACTGAACTTGTGTATCGCTGCCAGTGATCACCACTTTGAATATCTAATGTGAATGTTCTGCCCCTCGCAGTACCGCTATGGATAGCACTAAAAACTGGCAGAAGAGAGTCCACTAGCTGTGTCGTATTTAATGTTCATGTTATGAAAGTGTACATGGTGCTACATTTTTGAATAGGTATTGACGAACTTCATTGATTTTTTGACCAATAGATACAGGGTGCGATTTGAAAACCTGATGTAAGTACTCTATCTCACTAATAAATAATGCTATAAGGCTGACTACCGAGCAGTATTATTTTCCCCTTCGAGTTATACAACAATTAATCATTTGGAGATTCGGTACGGAGTTATTGTTCGTAGTCAAGAATAATGGAACATTTTGTATTTGGTATATATTTGTATGGTTTATCTNTTCGGTACGGAGTTATTGTTCGTAGTCAAGAATAATGGAACATTTTGTATTTGGTATATATTTGTATGGTTTATCTACATATATATTTGTAAGGGTTATATATATTGCGTCAATATCTCCACATTTGGTTCGGAGTTATTTAAAAATTTGTGAAAGATTTACTAAAATGGTTTTTTTTNTATTGCGTCAATATCTCCACATTTGGTTCGGAGTTATTTAAAAATTTGTGAAAGATTTACTAAAATGGTTTTTTTTAAGTATACTTTATATACATTACATATAAAAATCAATCCTGCCATTGATATAGTGTGTTGTATCCATGTNTTTTTTTTAAGTATACTTTATATACATTACATATAAAAATCAATCCTGCCATTGATATAGTGTGTTGTATCCATGTGTCGAACAAGTGCCAGTGTTAATTAGTAGATACACAATAAAATAAAATATTTTTGAATAAAATACCATTTATTTAACTAATTTGTGAAAGTGATTTATAGTGTTATCAAATTCCATCAGTTTTGAATTTTTGTTTTCTGTTGAAAGTTGAAAGTGTTTCATTGGGATGATTTGTATATTTAGTAAACATCAGTAAATATTACACTAACAAACATGTTATAGATAGATATATGCTACCGCGGAGTTTCTTTAGGCATTTTTATTCTACACAATTCTATACTACATGATATTGTTCCATCTTTAACAGTTTAGACAGCGTATTGCAAGAGAGGGCGCTGGGGGCACACTTTTTTCCGACTTGATTCACTATTGTCGTCACTGCTTATTCCTTATATTACTTTACGCAACAAAATATATACTAAAACCTGGTCAGAAAATATAGCTGTGAATTTAAAAAAAAAACGTAANATATTACTTTACGCAACAAAATATATACTAAAACCTGGTCAGAAAATATAGCTGTGAATTTAAAAAAAAAACGTATATCGGATAAGTGGTTCTCGAGTGATAAGCGCACTAAAAGACAGACAGAGAGACTTTGAGTTTCATAATATGTATAGATAATTAACACTGAGGAAAATTCAACTTTATTTTTAAAAAAACCTGAACAAGAATTTTGTAGTCCACGCCAGTGGAACCGCGGGCACAGCTAGTTAATGTGTATAGTAAAACAAACTAAGCTGTGAATTGTGATCTGATATCGCAAATACTACCTTGCATATATTTCCTGCAGCAGAGCACACGATACATACTACGAAAAAGTGTTCCTCCAACAGAACAACTACAACAAGATCTGGATTGTATCCACCAACATNATATTACTTTACGCAACAAAATATATACTAAAACCTGGTCAGAAAATATAGCTGTGAATTTAAAAAAAAAACGTAAATCGGATAAGTGGTTCTCGAGTGATAAGCGCACTAAAAGACAGACAGAGAGACGTTGAGTTTCATAATATGTATAGATAATTAACACTGAGGAAAATTCAACTTTATTTTTAAAAAAAACTGAACAAGAATTTTGTAGTCCACGCGAGTGGAACCGCGGGCACAGCTAGTTAATGTATATAGTAAAACAAACTAAGCTGTGAATTGTGATCTGATATCGCAAATACTACCTTGCATATATTTCCTGCAGCAGAACACACGATACATACTACGAAAAAGTGTTCCTCCAACAGAACAACTACAACAAGATCTGGATTGTATCCACCAACATNCACACGATACATACTACGAAAAAGTGTTCCTCCAACAGAACAACTACAACAAGATCTGGATTGTATCCACCAACATTTAAAACGTTAATAAACAAACAAGTAAGATAACAGAGACGAATACAAAGGCTGGAACAGCTGTATACACAAACGACAACAGGTGCGACTTTTCGAGAACTGGAATGTGTCCCATCTTCAGGCATATAGATTGAGTGGCAACCGAAAAAAAAATGGTGATTACATAGAAGCTCTAGAAGAAGGCACTCCACCAATCGAAATTCTTTTTTTTTTGTTGTTGTCACAGTCAGTCTGTAGGTTTTCCTTAGACTGTGGTTGTACCAGAAGACGGAAACATATACTCAGAAACGTTGCAACTGTTGCGGTGACCCAAGGAAGTTTGTTGTGTTCGTATGTATTATCATCGTTTTGTCGTTTATGTATACACCTTTTCTGGCCATTGTGTTCGTCTGTGTTGTCTAAGTTGTTTCGTTCAGATTTCTTTGAAATTTTCTAGGTACGAAATACCTAAAGTTTGTGTTTTGTTTACTCATTCTGGCGTTCTTGTATCGTTTTTCCTGTGATAACTGGCGGGATTACTTCTGCGGAATTATTTGTATGTTACTCACATATTTTCTGACAACAACCAATACTGGCTCATTTTATATATTTATAATTTTATAATTGTAAATTGTAACCATATTATCTTTTATGTCTAAGATTTTATGTAATATTGTGGGTTTTCTGCGACGTATGAAGTGTTGTAATGGCGTATATCCAGATTAATAGTTCAGATAACCACAGAAATAGGGGTTGCTACTACCCTGAATCTTTATGACAGAACCATAATTTTCTCACATATCCACTGTTTATTTTCAGTGTTGTTGTTAATAAGTTAATGGAAATGAAAGATTCAGAATGGCCATAAAGTAGAAACTAATATGTAATAAGGGATTTAAAAGTGCTGATTAAACCTCTAACCAGTTGTTGATGTGTCATCTGTGTGCGAAATGAGACATATTGCCTGTAAATAACAATTGTTGCGGGAAAGACGTAGCACATGGTGGCTTATGGGACAGATAGTGACTGTGGTGTTTACTGTGTGCTGCAGCTGCTGGGAAAGTGGTACAACTACAAGCAGACAGCGTGGGAATGGCCAGAAGGAGAGCAACTAAAGTGTCCGCAGTACGTGTTTAGCAGGTCAGACGGCGGCCTCCTCATGGTCACTGGCTTCTGGAACAAAACGTGAGTGGAAATACAGTATATATCAGCTCATAGGGTAAGACGAGGTTGTTCATAAATTACTAGTCATTTCTACATTACAAAATAACTTAATTTGTAATCCAAAATTATCTCCGTCTGCAGCGACAAGACTCCCAGTCCCATCACAAAAGAAGTGTGGCTCCTGAGAGGCACGGAAATCCCGAAATTCACTTAACGCTACAGCCCTAATTTCGAACAAATGAAACTTACTTTTGTGAAAAATGCAACACCAAAAAAGACAAATGTGATTGAAATGAACTTTATAACATAGATAAGGTATATGACAATACATAATTGATTAGAATTACATGACTGTGCTTGATCTCTGTTCTTAAGAATTTAGTATGGTGTGAAGCTCCCCCGTACTGCAATCAGAGATGCTAAACATCGTGGCATGGAATCAAAGAGGACCTGGATATGTCCCTGGGGAATCTACATCCACATGGTTTGTACGCGAGTCCACAAAGCTTCAACAGTGGGTGCTGGAAGAATGTGACAAACAGGTCGCTGACCAACCATTACCTAGACATGTTCGATGGGCGACATGTCAGGCGAACGTACAGACCAGGGAAGCAGTAGTACCCGTCGTCCTTTGAAGAAGGCTTGCATATATTGCATATACCTCACCACTTGTAGCCAGACATGATCCTGCTGAATTATGGGATGTAGAGTTGCCTGAATTAGGGACAGTACCTCGGGCTCTAAAACCTCCCTGACGTAGAGGTTGCTGTTCATATTGCCCTCAATGTGTAGGAGTCGAGATCGCATGTTGTATCCAATGGCGCTCCAAACCTTTACACATGGTGTTTGTCCACTATGTCGCTCCACAATGCAGGCTGCCATATTGCTGTCACCATTGTAGCGTCTAACATATGTGCGGCCATCACTGTAGGACAGGTTGAAGTGGGACTTGTCCGAAAACACTACATTTTGCCACTCAGCATGCCAGCGATGACGTTNTCACTGTAGGACAGGTTGAAGTGGGACTTGTCCGAAAACACTACATTTTGCCACTCAGCATGCCAGCGATGACGTGAGCCCATTGTAGTCTGAGGTACTTTTGGTTTCTGGACAATGGAAGCCGACGCAATGGCATGCATGCCACCATTATAGCCCGCAGCAGACGGCATCGAACCGTCGACGTGCTCCAGTGTCGAGTCAATACAGTGGATGAGGCTGTATGGTCCNAGCCCGCAGCAGACGGCATCGAACCGTCGACGTGCTCCAGTGTCGAGTCAATACAGTGGATGAGGCTGTATGGTCCATTACGCCCATGCTGACAAGATGCCTATAATCCCGTGCTGTGGTCACATTGCATGGTCCAGTACCCGCTCGTCGCTGCTTACGGCCCTCTTCTGTCCACTGGTTTCCCACACATATCACTGTCGTAGCAGCATGCCCTGTACAAGCCGAAATATCACGGAATGACAAACCCGTTTCTCGGAGACCGATCATTCTGTTCCGTTCGAACTCTCTCACATGATGTTATGGCGCCCTTTGAGGACGAAGCGGCTTACAGGCACTTGCTTTCACTTCGTTTGATGGCTTTTCACTAACTGAGCTTGATATAACACTGACATTTCTGGTCTCACAAGACAGGGCGCTGCTAGGCCTACATGTACGCCATCACTCAACAATAATAAACAATTATTGCTGGAACAAAGTTATACACATCCTCCGTATTTGGAATTATTCGGGCCATTTTTTTTTTTTTGGTGTTGCAGTTTTTACAAACAATAGTGTATTTTCCAGGGCAGATGCATTGATATAAGTGGTAGTCTAAAACTGCTAGGTCTGAGGAATATGAAACGTGCTTCTGATTCGTAATTTGTTAGATGCGGGGTTTGATATTGTCTACCGAGAACAGAGAGCACTTCTTATTAACCTACGATGACTGCTTTCTACTCAATTGCACATGAATTTCGTCAATTTCTACATAGTACCTGACAGCAGTAATGTTTTCACCAAGAAGTGAAAATATCTTGGTGACGTCCTACACTATTGTTCACCATGCCAACAGCAAAAAATTGTGTCGCATCAACCTTGACTTTGAAAAGCATTTGGGGATTTAACCAATACTCAATCACTGCCCATTTCACTGCAATTACCTTACAGGATCAGTTATCATTTCATGTCACTATGCGATCGAGTAGGGGTTCGCTGTAGTTATAAAAACCAAGAGGTTATATCATGTACCCAACCACTGTTGTATGTGATGCTCCATCAATTCATGCGTTTCAAATNTATAAAAACCAAGAGGTTATATCATGTACCCAACCACTGTTGTATGTGATGCTCCATCAATTCATGCGTTTCAAAGTTGTCAATTTTTTACACTATCCTTCTTTTCTGGAGATGGTTGTAAATTGTTTAACTAGAGACTCTGAGCTGCTATACAAGTTCCCTTACGATGGCGCATGANTTTTCTGGAGATGGTTGTAAATTGTTTAACTAGAGACTCTGAGCTGCTATACAAGTTCCCTTACGATGGCGCATGAATTAGCCTCCACACCTATCTTTAATGCGTTGTTGTCCACCCTTCACGTGTGTCAATCACCTTCCACAAATTTGGAAAACCTTGTGGAAAGAGTGGGATTCCCAAAAATTGTGGTTTACATGGTGTTCAGATGTTCACTGAATCCTAATAAAAAACGCAGGTATTATATCTTTACTAACATATGTACTGTTCTTGTTAGAAAAAATACTGCATCTTTACGAAAAGTGATTTCACGAATTAATAACAAAAAGTTATTAAATAAGAATATGTGGAATCCAGTAACAGTTATTTTTCTAATATGTCACACATTATGGACTAACACAATGTAAGATTTAGACTTTTTATTCTTAAACGATAATCGCCTCTTTCCGCCATTTTGACACTAACTTCATTTACAAAAAAAAATTTTATATGATGACCTATATTTTCTTAAGGGAAATGGGAATTATTGTTTGCCTATCATATTAATTGTGGTAAGAAACTATGTTTTATTATTAAATTACAAACAGAAAAAGGAAAATTTTGCGAGTTCATTTGACAAACAGTTCATACTTCATAGTATTCTGTACAATACAACTGCTGTCTTGAAGATACTATTTTTATTTTGTGGACTGTTTTGTAGTTGATAGCTTGTTTACGTTGCCCGTTGTTTTATTACTGTTTCTGAGTACCATTATGTGTGTTAAAAATGTGTGACCCTACCACAAAATAACGAGATCATACAAACGTTTGAAGCAATAAACGAACTGGCGAAACTTCATTTCGTTAGCAACCGATATCTTGTTTCCCCTGAAGTNTACAAACGTTTGAAGCAATAAACGAACTGGCGAAACTTCATTTCGTTAGCAACCGATATCTTGTTTCCCCTGAAGTACAGTAAAGTTTGTTAACGGTATCGGTCGTGGTTGGGAGTGACACTGACGTTTATATGTATACAAATAATGTAATAATAATTCAAGCTTAGATAATCTATAACGTTCATATATATTCTGGTAAATTTTTCAATCTTCAAAAATCTAATCGCATAGTTTTACTCATAAAAATTGACTTTACGTCATTGAGGAAAACATTTCATAAACCATTTTCAGTTTCCAAATCACGATGTTTTAGTTATTCTTTTGCTATAGCGTCCTTGATGTAGGTATCACTTTTATCGTAAGTAAGCTATAACGTTCTTATTATATCATACTATTATAAAAAGATTACAGTACGCTGTTAACAGCCTGTATGATGTGCAGCGGATACTAATTTGTATTTAACCGGTTTTCATTTTTGTATATAAAAGTAAAAACACATATGTGCAGTAAAACATCAAGGGCCTTGTTGCGAGCAAATCATAAAAGTAAAGCAGTTCTCCTTCCTTAGCAAATAGCTACTATTATATATTTGTGATGCATTTCCTGTTTTATATACTGTTTAATCCTTCTAACAAATATAACTGCAGTTTTGTAGATTTCGCAAGAAATTTATATTTTCTTTTTTATCAACCTGATGTATTTATGTAATAATTTGCCCCGCCCTGTAAAGGCAAAACTAATAAATTATTTTTAATAATTATAGAAAGAGGAACTTCTTTCTTAAAAATTATATTTTATATATTAACTCAAAAAACATTATAAATAATATATTGTTTCATTTTGTAACCAGTAAATCAATGTCAGGCGGAATATTAATAGTCGGATTTCATATTGCGTAAATGGCAATATACACCTTCCAAATACAGGAAACTAATATGAAACGAGGTTTTTCATGGAAGTGCCAATAAATTTGTTCTCCTGTGCTATTTGATCCTTAACAGTTTATGCTGGTAAAGAATACAAGGATACGAATTGTCCCAGCTACGAACTAAACTTACATATNAAATGAGATGGTGCCCCGTGAAAAATTCGAAAAAAATTTTTTTTTACCCATATAAGGACCACCCTAATATACACCTTCCAAATACAGGAAACTAATATGAAACAAGGTTTTTCATGGAAGTGCCAATAAATTTGTTCTCCTGTGCTCTTTGATCCTTAACAGTTTATGCTGGTAAAGAATACAAGGATACGAATTGTCCCAGCTACGAACTAAACTTACATATNTTTGATCCTTAACAGTTTATGCTGGTAAAGAATACAAGGATACGAATTGTCCCAGCTACGAACTAAACTTACATATAAAAACGCTGTTCATACGTCTTAAGAGATTGCAAACTGGAACATAAGATGTCTGGCCTACCAAAGACTAGTTTCGTGCCTGTAACGCCAGATATAGGTGCACATATTAAATAATATATTTTCAAAGGAGTAATAATTTCATAACATGGAAATTCGTGTTTAAGCTCCCAGCTTTCACATATTTGAGTTTTCTCTATTGTAATTTTATTTACAAATATGACAACTCACTCTGAATGTCTTGTTTTGTCATGTGTTTTATACTCCTGTAACAATTTTGTTAATATTATTGAGAAATTATTTGTGTGGTAACTAACATTTGTACATTTGCAAAACTTTGTTACAATGCAATAATGCACTCATGTAATATTTATATTTTGTAACGTTACAACAGCCGTATTTGTAAGACATCTATAAAAGTGCTTGTGCTGATAATTAAGCACTATAACTCGCAATGTCAAAGTTGCAAATTACTACTATCTGTGAGAATTATTTCTGTTTAAACAATTGACTAACTACGGATGACGTTCTATTCAATACTCATCATTGAATTAAACAATAAGGGGGAAAATGTCTCCTAATAACTTTTTCAGGGATTGTGCTATCATAAAGCTTTGTGTATTTCCTCGGCCCAATAAATTTGTAACCAACTGAGGAGTTTGTAAAAATATTTTGTAGGAATGTGATGCCAATACATATTGCCCTAACGCAAAAATTCATAAAATATTATATTTTGCGTTTATAAAACTGCAATTCTGCAAATTATGTTTTCGCGTGCACAATTTACTGNAGCACACTTTACTGTAATTTTAAAATACAGATACTATTTAAATTACTAATCTCAATTCATCTCCAGACGCGATATTATATTCTTCTTATGTAATTATATACATTTCCATATTGCCACTAAAATAAGCTGACATATTGAAGACTAATTGGTCAAGTGGTTAAAAATGTTGGGTAATAACACACAGGTCGCTGGTTTACGTTTCGGTACAGGTAGGGTTTTATTTTTTTAGTTTATGTGATTCGAATTTTATTTATTACTGTTATTTTCGAGAGTACAAAACTAGTGGGCCTGCTTCGATTTTAATTCCTCAAAAAATAAAGTTTAAATAAAAGATAATAATTTGTAATGCCACAAATTAACGAACTACATTTTTATACGAAAATGTTGTACTCTTACATAATAATTTTTTGGCTATAAGGTTAACAATGATTTTTCTTGTAAAAGTACAAAACATTTTTAACTATGCGCGTTTCTTCGTTTATTTGTGTCACATATCAAAGCTATGCGCTAACATATGCCCACAATAATATTTAATTAAATTATTTACGTAGCTATAAAGGCTTCTAAGACCTCACTGTTAAGAGCCGCCCAAATCTCTTTACTCACGTAGCTATAGGTCGTTTAGATATTGTAATACTTTTGGGATCAACCTTACCGAGCTTTTTATTTGGGAGGCCGCAGACTTGATCGCGAATGGCTGTGATGGAAACGATTTGATCACAAATAGTTGACCATCGTCATTCCAAACATTCTATGTTTCAGTTATTTTTAATAAATTCAAAGTCCTTGTCTGTTTATTCAAGATCGTTCTTGTACTCGGTGTACACAAGTACATCAATTATTTTGAAATAAACTTTGAATAAAAGTCCTTGCTTTTAACTACGGCTATTTTAACGTAAACAATGATTACTGGCTTATACAATAATGAAGGTAACGAGATAATAAAAATGTATCTATGTCTAAATATTGTAGTAATTTTGCGACCCACAAATTTATGACAATTGAAAATTGTATTATAATTTTTACAGTTGACTTAAGTCTTGAAGCAGTAACAATATATTTGTGTTTATGTCATTTAATTGTTACAAGTCACTAGGACACATGACTTGTTTAATTGTTACATATAGCGAGAGGAGGCAGTCGACAGAGAACACATATTATGTGGTCTTTCAAAGGTGTAAATTTCACCATAAAAATCAAAACAAGATTTTTTCATATACATATATANCACATATTATGTGGTCTTTCAAAGGTGTAAATTTCACCATAAAAATCAAAACAAGATTTTTTCATATACATATATATGGGCGCAATTCGCCTGACAAACTTCGTGACGTAATTCCTTATTCATAACAAAATGGGAAACATACACAACNATATATGGGCGCAATTCGCCTGACAAACTTCGTGACGTAATTCCTTATTCATAACAAAATGGGAAACATACACAACACTTTCTACCAAAACTGACTGCACTTGAAAATAAAGGTTTTAAAACGAATTTTTTGCAAAAAAAAATCGCAAATGAAGTGAAATTAAATAACAATATTCCAGACATCGTTTTATACTTTCGGGATCTTCAACTTACGAGCAAACTTTCAGAAATAACTCCCCTCGTAGTGAAAATAAAAGGGGTGGCCACCCGCTTATTGCAGACACATTTTATACCGTCAGGAGTTATGAGCGTTTGATGCTGGTTTATTGAGCAGTATGGCATAATTAACAAAACTGGTCCTCTTGTTACAACTACCCAGTACCCACNGTTTGATGCTGGTTTATTGAGCAGTATGGCATAATTAACAAAACTGGTCCTCTTGTTACAACTACCCAGTACCCACCGTTTCCGTGTAAAACTCACACGAATCTTCGGCTGAAGTGATACAGTGCCTAGCACGTAGACAAAACTACCTACACGCGCCTACAGTAAGCTGCTATGCCCACTCCACAGACAATGATGGAGGACAGTTCTAACACTAACTGTTAAGAACTTGTATAATTAATTAATAAGCTTACAGTACTGCAGCTACCTGTTTATTTCTGGCGACAGTCAGTGTGTGATTACCTGCAGGAATTGTTTGTATCGCCTAGGTGCCTGGAACTGCATTGCTGCCGCCGAAAGTTTGTGCGCGTTTAACACGAAAACAGTGGATCCTGGGCAGTTGCAACAAGTGGGCCATTTTTAGCCTACTTTCCGATGCAAACATAGACTTATGAAATCATCTGAATGTCTGTATAGAATGTATCTACCCCACCCCCTATTAATTTAAAACCCGTTACAACCTATTTTCGCCAAACAAGGTACACATGAGGTATTTAGTAAGGATATTGGACTTCTATAATTTTCGATTGTGCCAAGCACTTATTTTCAAAATGGCGACCATTCTATAATTAAGACACTGTATTATATTACACGAAAGATTTAATCGATTTTAACCAAATTTGTTACCTTGAAAGTGTATGATATAAATATTGAATTTATAAACCGTTCATTTTATTGGTTCGCCATTTTGAAAATAGTGCAAATTGGAAAAAATTTAACTTTTACATTATATCTCTGGGAACCATTTTAAAGATTTTAACCAATTTTGGTATGTTTAAAATGTGTGATAAAGCATTAAATTTAGAAGGTGATAATGTTATTAATCTGCCATTGTGGAAGGTGGTGCAACATGAAAAATAAAGCTTTTAGGTTATATCTCGGTAAATACACAACCTATTCCTGCCAATTTTGGCACGTAAGTGATACTATTGTAAGTCATGTTTCTATATGTAATTTAAATGAATAAGGAACTTATTTTCAAGATCGTGGTAAAATATATATTTTATTTTCATTTGCAATATCTTGTAAAGTTCCGTCATTATAATATTACCGCCTCACAGGTAGGCGCCATATNCACAACCTATTCCTGCCAATTTTGGCACGTAAGTGATACTATTGTAAGTCATGTTTCTATATGTAATTTAAATGACTAAGGAACTTATTTTCAAGATCGTGGTAAAATAGATATTTTATTTTCATTTGCAATATCTTGTAAAGTTCCGTCATTATAATATTACCGCCTCACAGGTAGGCGCCATATTGTAACGTTACGGAAGTATTACTTGTTGCCACGGCTTGCTCATAGGTAGAATACGAGACTCAGTACCAGGTGACACCGATTAAGTAAAAAGAAGAAGTTCCAGATTAGTTTGCTTTATACTTTATTTATCATTGAAGTTTCACAGTGCTGCCCAGACGACTTTCCAGTTTGCAGAGTACGAACTTGCACAATCAGTTATACTAGTGCAGAAAACAGCGCCACAGTAGTTTACAGTTTGTTAATGTCTTAACTTGCATCGCAAGACTTAAGTTCCGAAGGCAGGAGGGATGTTTGTTCCCTCCTGGCACCCTAACGACCCCCCACACCGGCGGAAATAAGTTGATAGAATTTAAGTGACGTTAAATTGAAAAAGAAATGCGAACAAAAGATCTTACGGTCACGGGTGCTTGCCGGTGTGGGTGAAATTCTTCACGCCTAACGCGTCTTCTCACGCCCGATGCGCCTTCTTCGACGGTTGGTGACTTTCTTTCTTAGGCGATAGGCACCACCAGTATATATTAGGCAGGCCTATCCCCCCTTTTCCTAAGATAAGCGCAAGGCCTCCGGCGATGCCAGTAGCGTCATCCAAACTACGCTGTGTCTCGCGCTCACAACATGTTGTTGTACTCGCAACTGCGTCACGTCGCAGCCACATAACCAAAACAACAACTTTCGAAAACCTTTCGAAACTAGACGGTAAACGGACGTAAACAGCAGATGTCCGCACACGTCTGCTCGACCAACAAACACGGGAAACTAGCCACCGCGGCTTTACTTGAAACTTGATAAAATATTACAAGGCTTTCCAAAGCTAAATACACACGAAAGAATTTACACTCGTGTCCCGAAAAATTAAGCATATTGCATCATTACAATCTACCATACAATTTTACCAAGGTCGACCAAACTTGTTATGCTGAAAGCAAAAATAAACTCACAGCTTACATGGCCAAACAAGCATCAAATATATAATATATAAATACATAACCTCTTCTTCAGCTATTTTGTAAGATAGCGCCACATGAAAAATAAGATTTTATTTTTATATCTAGGGAAACAACCAATCAATTTCTACCAAATTTGGCACTGAAGTAATACTGCAGTAGATCATGTTGACATATATGTTTTAGGGGGCCAGACAACTATTTTNGACATATATGTTTTAGGGGGCCAGACAACTATTTTCAAAATGGTGGTTATACAAACATTTTAAACTACTATGCTATATCTACAAAACCATTTAACAAATTTCAACTTAATTTTGTATGATAGCAGTGTGTATTATAATTATCAAATGCATCTACCCACAGCATCTTTTGTCCACCATTTTGTAAGAAAGTGCCAAACTAATAAATCAAGTATTGTCATATCTCGGGAAATAATCAAACCATTCCTTCCAAATTTGGCAAATACGAATTACTACAGTAGGCCTTGTAAATTGGCATTTTTCATGTGTGCCAGGCAGNATTCCTTCCAAATTTGGCAAATACGAATTACTACAGTAGGCCTTGTAAATTGGCATTTTTCATGTGTGCCAGGCAGTTATATTCAAAATAGAGGCCATACAAACATTGTAGCATAATAAGCTATATCAACGAGATAATACAACCAAATTCAATATAACTTTGTATGCGGGCAGTATTTATGCAATCATCAAATTAGCTAATACATAAACTTTTTGTCCACCTTTTTGGAAGCCAGCAACAAATAAAAACTAAACTTTTGTGTACTATCTCAGGAAAACATTTAACAGATACACGCTAAATTTAGGCGATAAGTTATACTTTTGTAGTCCACCTTAATTTATATGACTTGAGGTGGTCACATATTTTAAAAATAACAGTTATGTAAATATTTTACATTAGAACGCCATACATTACAAACAATTTCAACAGTGGAGTGAATATTGTGCGGAACAATCTCCCTGGCTACGAAGAACCAGTCTCCGTGTCACAACAGTGAACTGGTTTTCTGCCAACATGACTATCGGAAGCAATGTGGATAGAATTTGTGGACAGAATACTCCATGGCAAACAAGTGCTTTAAGAGGTTTTTAAAGTTACTCTTACCAATTTAAAATGCAATTTGATTAAATTAGTACTGTTAAAAGTATATTATACGTAGAAAGGGGCTTGTCTTTGGAAAATTATGATATAAACACATTCATCACAGTTGAAAATGTGACTTTAAACAGTTGTGTTGGTTTGAGGTAGGTCAATGTTGGGTACATATGCTGAAGACGAATAATCTGCCTATATCATATTTAGTCTATAATTTCAACAGACTTTAATATGTAGCAGTATGTATGACAAACATAAAATATGCAATGCATATTATGTTTCGTTATCCAGTAATGATGTTAGCACCACATGATAAAAATGAGCTTTTATGTCATGTTTGGGAACAACCAACCAATTCCCACAGAACTTTGCACTCGTAGTGGTACAGTAGGCCATGTTTTAGTGTATGTGGCTTTATTTACAGTATTGCAGGCATATAAATCATTTAGATAAGATTTTCATATCTATTAAACAATTTAATGACTTTTAATTAAATTAAGTATGCTGAGAGTAGCGATTGGAAGCATAAAATATGCTTATAGAGATCATATTGTGTCGACTTTTTGTAAGACAGTGCCAGGTGATAATGCAACATTTATGCCATATCTCGGGAACAAATCATCTAATTCCCACCAAATTTTTCACACAAGTAGTAATACAGTAAGCCTTGTAAACACTTTATTTTCCAAAATAGTGCATTATAAATTATTCAGATCCNTCACACAAGTAGTAATACAGTAAGCCTTGTAAACACTTTATTTTCCAAAATAGTGCATTATAAATTATTCAGATCAATTTACCATATACAGGATAAGTGTGTTTTCAACCGACAATCTTAGTATGGAGATTCCTTATGCAAAATGAGGTATGGTATACATTTAAGAATGTGGCTGAAAGTGCATACTAAGGGAGGTACTAGCACATGAAAATTGATTTTGAGAATGGATTTAATTAAAATAATCAGAGACCGCTTGAGATAAAACAATAATTTTGTGCCCTCCAACCAACCGTTCTCCCAAAAACAGCGGCCGAAGTATCAGAGNTCACACAAGTAGTAATACAGTAAGCCTTGTAAACACTTTATTTTCCAAAATAGTGCATTATAAATTATTCAGATCCATTTACCATATACAGGATAAGTGTGTTTTCAACCGACAATCTTAGTATGGAGATTCCTTATGCAAAATGAGGTATGGTATACATTTAAGAATGTGGCTGAAAGTGCATACTAAGGGAGGTACTAGCACATGAAAATTGATTTTGAGAATGGATTTAATTAAAATAATCAGAAACCGCTTGAGATAAAACAATAATTTTGTGCCCTCCAACCAACCGTTCTCCCAAAAACAGCGGCCGAAGTATCAGAGAGAGTGGAGTACCCTTACCCAACGCCTGTGCGGGTAAGCAACACGTCTAACACCCGTCGGATTCATGCGATGCTAGAAAGAAGGGACGGGGGTCAGTGGAAAACGTTGGCAACATGACCAACATGCACGTTGTCTTCGGACGTGCCCAACAATCCATGGTGCGTTGTTGCGAAATATGTGTACAACATGTAGGCCGTTGCGTCGAGCCTTTTTTGTAAGCGTGGGAAATGTGCACGTAAAATGTAAGGTCACGCACTTCGTGTACGTTTTTCACTGACCCCGTCCCAACTTCCAAGCAAGAGTGCGACGGGTGCCAAACGTGTTGCATACCCACGCAGGCGTTGAGAAAGAGTACTCCACTCCCTCTGATACTTCGGTAGCTGTTTTTGCCGTTTGTTGGCCGGAGGGTGGGTTACTAAGGCAAACGTTCTGTTGATTAACATATGCTCTTTCATAAAGAATCGTCAATCTACGATGCAATCTTACGGTTACGAAATGACATGCGATCGGAATCTAACAACCAATTTTATTGATGAAGGGGGATGATAATTACAAACATAGCATGGTGGGGTATGAGGTCTTCTATCGACCAAACCGTATCCAGAAAATTGTTGCTTTATCTCACGCGATTTTTGATATTTGTATTGAAATCCATTCTCAAAATAAATGTTCATGTGCTCGTACCTCCCGTAATATGCACTCTCGTCCACATTATTAAATGTTATACCCTAGTTAATGTTGCATAAGGAATCTCCCCACTAAGTTTGTCGGTCGAANACCGCTTGAGATAAAACAATAATTTTGTGCCCTCCAACCAACCGTTCTCCCAAAAACAGCGGCCGAAGTATCAGAGAGAGTGGAGTACCCTTACCCAACGCCTGTGCGGGTAAGCAACACGTCTAACACCCGTCGGATTCATGCGATGCTAGAAAGAAGGGACGGGGGTCAGTGGAAAACGTTGGCAACATGACCAACATGCACGTTGTCTTCGGACGTGCCCAACAATCCATGGTGCGTTGTTGCGAAATATGTGTACAACATGTAGGCCGTTGCGTCGAGCCTTTTTTGTAAGCGTGGGAAATGTGCACGTAAAATGTAAGGTCACGCACTTCGTGTACGTTTTTCACTGACCCCGTCCCAACTTCCAAGCAAGAGTGCGACGGGTGCCAAACGTGTTGCATACCCACGCAGGCGTTGAGAAAGAGTACTCCACTCCCTCTGATACTTCGGTAGCTGTTTTTGCCGTTTGTTGGCCGGAGGGTGGGTTACTAAGGCAAACGTTCTGTNCACTCCCTCTGATACTTCGGTAGCTGTTTTTGCCGTTTGTTGGCCGGAGGGTGGGTTACTAAGGCAAACGTTCTGATGATTTACACATGCTCTTTCATAAAGAATCGTCAATCTACGATGCAAACTTACGGTTACGAAATGACATGCGATCGGAATCTAACAACCAATTTTATTGATGAAGGGGGATGATAATTACAAACATAACATGGTGGGGTATGAGGTCTTCTATCGACCAAACCGTATCCAGAAAATTGTTGCTTTATCTCACGCGATTTTTGATATTTGTATTGAAATCCATTCTCAAAATAAATTTTCATGTGCTCGTACCTCCCGTAATATGCAATCTCGTCCACATTATTAAATGTTATACCCTAGTTAATGTTGCATAAGGAATCTCCCCACTAAGTTTGTCGGTCGAANTCTCGTCCACATTATTAAATGTTATACCCTAGTTAATGTTGCATAAGGAATCTCCCCACTAAGTTTGTCGGTCGAACTCACACTCATCCTCTATATTTATTAATCTGACAAATTGCAACCACATTTTTATGCTGACAGTATCAATTAGAAGCATTACATATGCCTACTGTTTTAAGGCCTTACTATATGATAGTGCCAAATGAGAAACTAAATTTTTAATGCCATATCTCTGGAACCAGTTGACCTATTTCCTTTAATTCTACACACAACTAGTGCTATGGTAGGCACCGTAAACTTACCTTAAGTGACCCACACGCTTGTTTTCAAAATATTGTCCCTTTAAATATTTTAATTTGGTAAACCCAGTCTAAAATAACATTAGACTGTTTACTACCGAAGTTGATGCTCCGAATCCTACCTCCATAATGTAGTTGGTCACACACCAGCTTACGGTACGATGCATTCTGTGTTCGGGACCCAGGAAAGGAACATGGGTATTAGTAATTGTCTCACTAATATTGCGTTTGTTGCTGGATGAATCTATAATGATATCGCTATCAACGAGACTTCAAGACCCACCCAGCATTTAACATTTTAAGATCTTCAAAGTCATTTGCATCCATGTAGAGTAAAGTAGGCTTGTTAGTTATTTGTATAGATAATTTCTGGTTTTTAATTATGCCATACTGCTCAGCAAACCCGCAAGAAATGTTTCATAATTATTGACTTAAAAAATAGTCTACAATAAGAGGGTGGCCACCCCTTTTGGTATAATAATGAGAGTTTGCTCTTGGTTTTTATTCAAATAACACAAAATAATGTTCGGAGAACTGTAATTTAATTTCACTTCTTTTTCGATAATTTGCGAAAATACAGTTTCAAATCTCGATTTTCAAGGGTTTATATATCCCTTAATATTCAGATTATGTGGAAAGTGTCTTGTATATTTCCCATTTGTTTTCGCATAAATAATCTCGTCCTGAAGTTTGTCGGTTGAATTCCGCCCCATTTTGTATAGGCCTGTAAGTCAATGTTTCNCGCATAAATAATCTCGTCCTGAAGTTTGTCGGTTGAATTCCGCCCCATTTTGTATAGGCCTGTAAGTCAATGTTTTCGTATGTTTTTTTTTCACAATACAATTTTACTACGTTCAACGGATCTGAATCAAATTTGGCATTGATGCCCTTCAGTGGCCAAATAAAAATACTGTTTACGCCAAATCGAGCTCGGGACTCCCAGGGTGCCTGAAATTCCCAAAAGTTTTAAAACGGTGTCGTGTGTCTCAGTTATACGCCATTCAACTGATCTGAACCAAATTTGCAGAGATACTCTCCAGCGCCCAACTTACAATGNCGCATAAATAATCTCGTCCTGAAGTTTGTCGGTTGAATTCCGCCCCATTTTGTATAGGCCTGTAAGTCAATGTTTCCGTATGTTTTTTTTTCACAATACAATTTTACTACGTTCAACGGATCTGAATCAAATTTGGCATTGATGCCCTTCAGTGGCCAAATAAAAATACCGTATACGCCAAATCGAGCTCGGGACTCCCAGGGTGCCTGAAATTCCCAAAAGTTTTAAAACGGTGTCGTGTCTNGTATACGCCAAATCGAGCTCGGGACTCCCAGGGTGCCTGAAATTCCCAAAAGTTTTAAAACGGTGTCGTGTCTCTCAGTTATACGCCATTCAACTGATCTGAACCAAATTTGCAGAGATACTCTCCAGCGCCCAACTTACAATGCTGTAGGCCAACATGAGCTCTGGCCATTTGTTGGGCCCAACGCCCCCAAAACTCCTAAAACGGGGTGGTGTATCTCAATTATACACCGTTCAGCAGATCTGTGCCAAATTGGGCAGGGATGTCCTTCAGTACAGAACTTAACATACTGTGGGCTCCGGACCTGCCTTTCGCTCCGAAACCCCTAAAATGGGAAGGTGTACATATCTCAATTCTACACCGTTCAATGTATCTGAACGAAATTTGGCAGCGATGCCCTTCAATACCCAACTTAAAATACTTTGTCGGCCATAATTTACTCCGGTCCCCAGTTGAACCAGAAACCCCTTAAATTGAGTCTTGTTTTTCCACCCCATTTGGCCCGAAACTTCTAAAATGGGTCGTTTATTTTTCATTGCCCTCTTATACCCGGGCAATACCTCGTAGTTCTGCTAGCAATTCTCTTTTCTGAGCTATTATATGTCATAAGGCTTACATTTTGTAAAATATAACATTCAATATTACGAAAAAATGTGTCTCCTTACTAAGTAGTATCGATATATGAAGTTTGGTGAAATTCAGGACAAGGATTAAAATTTTATTTGCGTTAGACAGAACAGAGACAGAAAGAAATCGATTATCATTGAGAAAATATTAGTAACACATACAAGGATTTCTTGACCCTCGTTATCTGATATACGTATGTATATACGTAAGAACACAACGTTCTTACCTGTCTCCAGGACGAGTGGGAGAAATTGCCGGCCAGTGCCCTCATACTGTGGCACTAGTATGGCGGCCACTGGGTCCACACTCAATCTCCTACGCCAGCAATTTACATGGACCTACAGATACCTATGTATAAGTCTTGCCTTTGTAATTATAATAACTACAAAATGTAAAATAATCCATATTACAAGGAACTTAAACGAAAAAANATAAGTCTTGCCTTTGTAATTATAATAACTACAAAATGTAAAATAATCCATATTACAAGGAACTTAAACGAAAAAATCTTCCGATTCCTACTAGGTAGGGCCACGGTGGTGTAGTTGTCAGATTACTCGCCTCCCACCAAGGAGAACCAGGTTATATTCCAGGAGGGGTTGCTCCCGGATTTTCGCACATCAGAATCGTGCCAGATGATGCCGCTGTCAGCGGATTTTCTCGGGGATCTCCCGTTTTCCCCGCACTTGCATTCCTGAGCTGCTCCATTCACGCCTCCTCTCACCTTCATCGACTCTCAAGACCTAGATGTTAAGAGTCGCCAAAATTTCCCAACTCCACTAATTCGATGCTTGTGTTCTCCAACAAGCAAAATTTAGACATAACACGATGTAAAAAAAATTAAATGAAAAATCATTGTAGATCACGGAAGAAATAAAATATCCAACAAGAAAAGTAAATAAAAGATAACTTTTTTACATGTAACTGGGTAATCTTTATTTTGATCCCATTTTAAATGTGATACGTTGTACTTCCTAGCACTCCGAAATGGCAGGTTTATGAAACACAGTCCACACTTGCACAGAAAAGTTCTTCCCACAGCGCGCCTTGCGACGTGAAACATGGAGAATAAGCATGCTTACAGAGTCCCGTGGAATTGAAGGCTACGCACAGGGACTGGCCACTATCTCAGATTATCGCCCACTGATGTGCACCATCCTTCGTCGTGTTCCAAGTCAATTGTACCACGGTCTTGGTTATGAAAAATGGCAAGCAACAAATATGTGCTAAGTTACAGCTTTTATTGCCCAACTTGGTAAAATAAGCATGTTACGCAACAGTTATTACACACAATAAAGCAAAAATTATGTATTACACAAAAGCTAGTTATGTTCGGTAAGTGAAACGTTGATGTCACAAGCTCTCATGCTACACGAGCATCAAAATAAAAATCTGAACTAACTGGTGTCAGAATTTTAACTCGACGGCTACAGAGGAAATTAAGGGACCCTGGTGGCTGAGCGGTTAGCCTGTTCGTCTCCCACCAAGGCGAACCAGGTTCAATCCCCGGCGGGGTTACTCTGGATATTCGCAAGTGGGAACCGTGCCGGACGATGCCGCTGGTCGGCGGGTTTTTNCAATCCCCGGCGGGGTTACTCTGGATATTCGCAAGTGGGAACCGTGCCGGACGATGCCGCTGGTCGGCGGGTTTTCTCGGGATCTCCCATTTCCCTCTTTATCGACTCTCAATACCTCGTTGTTAAGAGCCACCCANCATTTCCCTCTTTATCGACTCTCAATACCTCGTTGTTAAGAGCCACCTAAATCTCTCAGCTCAACAAATCAAAGTAGTAATGGCTGAGCTATGTTGAAACTTGGGGAGTTAGCCGCCTGCAGGATACACGCCATTGGTACTTTGGTAGACAGGATTTACAAACTGAAATATTAACAGGGACATAATTTTGAAAACAAATATGTGGGCCACTTAAATTATAAACGTTAAAATGACCTAATTAAGCATTACTTATGGCAACATCTGGTGGGAATTAGTTTACTGGTTCCCGAAATAGGACATAAATATTACATTTTCCCACATGGAATTATTTTATAAAAAGGCGAGTAAATAAGGCTTTTTTACGTGATTCTGATGGATACTGAGAGTATACAAAGCTTTGCTTAAATTTGTGAAATTGTTAAATATACAACATATTAATCTTAATTATTTATATTGTCATCATTTTAAAAAAATCCCTGATCAACTTAAAACACGTAAGCATACCGTGGCACTGCTTGTGTCCTAAATTTGGGGGAAATTTANAAAAAAATCCCTGATCAACTTAAAACACGTAAGCATACCGTGGCACTGCTTGTGTCCTAAATTTGGGGGAAATTTATTAATTGATGCCGAGATATTAAATAAAAGGTCCATTTTGCCATGTACCGCGATTTTCATAAACGGTGGACAAAAAGGTTATGTATAGCATATACGATGTCACATATAATTCCAATAAACAACGTTCGGTAGACATTATTTGGGACATATGGTTCACTAATCTAAAATTTATACATGCTAATATGTTGGAAATGTATTACTACCCACTAAGTCATATATGAGGGTTATTCAGAAAATAAGGTCCCTATAAAAGATTAACCATNTGGAAATGTATTACTACCCACTAAGTCATATATGAGGGTTATTCAGAAAGTAAGGTCCCTATAAAAGATTAACCATTACAAATTTTTTAAAAAACATTTTTTATTTAATTCCTTACATGTTTCTCTATTTTTCTACCTAGTTTCAATAGTTGTTTAAACATTTTTCATAACGNTTTTTTATTTAATTCCTTACATGTTTCTCTATTTTTCTACCTAGTTTCAATAGTTGTTTAAACATTTTTCATAACGTTCTACAAGCTTTTGTATGCCTAAGTAATAGACGTCTGCCGCCTGTGAGGATAACCAGTCTGTAACTTCTTCATTCACGTCTCGTCCCCTGTGACAATCTTCTTTAAAAATTGNGCCGCCTGTGAGGATAACCAGTCTGTAACTTCTTCATTCACGTCTCGTCCCCTGTGACAATCTTCTTTAAAAATTGACCACCTTCCTTATGATATCGGTCCAAAAAATCAAGAGCACAAGCCATTTTTTCCATTTGGTGTTCCTCAGTAAGCAACCTGGGAACCCAACGTGCGCACAATTTGTAAAATTGCAAATTTTCANTTTTTCCATTTGGTGTTCCTCAGTAAGCAACCTGGGAACCCAACGTGCGCACAATTTGTAAAATTGCAAATTTTCAGAGACAATTTTGTGCAAAGTTGTTTTACCCACATTCGGAAATTCTAATGCTAAAGTTGAAATTAAGAATCGCCAGTCTTCACGAATCTTTTCATCCACGGCTTTGACCAATTCTTCTGTGATANTGCTAAAGTTGAAATTAAGAATCGCCAGTCTTCACGAATCTTTTCATCCACGGCTTTGACCAATTCTTCTGTGATAACTGATGGTCGGCCTGATCGCGGTTCATCATGGACATTTTCCCGTCCGTCCTTGAAAGCTCTCGCCCACTTACGCACTTTGCCGTCACTCATCGCATTGGGGCCATACACTTGACTTATCTGTCGATGAACTACCACTGCTGAAACGTTCCTTGCTGTCAAAAACCGAAGCACTGACCGCATTTCACAGTCGGCGGGCTGATCAATTGCTTTAAACATTTTGAACTGACACTGTAAACAGCACACTGCAACAATAACAATGCAAATGTCGTCGTTTGACGAGCAAGGCATGCCGGGAGTCGGTGGGCATTCGCGTTACAATGTTCACGCGACATTCGATTAGTTACGGCGATTCGGACTTTACTTTCCAAATAACCCTCGTACATGTATATTGACTACAGTAGCATTACTTGTTTCCTGAACTTGGTGGGAATCGGTTCATCATTTCCCGAGATATTACATCAAACTTAACTTCTGTACTGCATTATCATAAAAAATGGTGCACAAAATTGATCCTGTGAAGACACATTTTGTTTTGTAATATACACGACCAGCATGCANTTATCATAAAAAATGGTGCACAAAATTGATCCTGTGAAGACACATTTTGTTTTGTAATATACACGACCAGCATGCTAATTTAAGCTAAAATTGGAGAGATGGTTTCGTATAGCATACTAAATGTTAATGCGGCTACCACTTTGAAAATAAGTGGCTGACTCAGTTTAAAAATATTTCACTTTGCATGACCTACTGTACTATAACTTTTTTGGCCATTTTGTTGGAATCGATCATTTGTTTCCCGAGATAATACGAAAACACTATTTTTTCTGTGGTACTATCTTACGAAAAGGCACTCAGAAGTGATACTGTGAAAACACATGTGATTTTGTTGTAGATACTGCCAGCATACAAAGTTAAGTTGAGACTAGTTTCATGTTCTGGTAGATGTAGTATAAAAATGTAAATTATTTATGTGGCCTCCATTGGGAAAATAAATGTTTAAAATATGTACTTAATACATATAAATTTACATGGCCTACCTATTACTACTTGCTTGCCAAATGTGGTAGAATTAATTGATTGTTTCCCGAGATATGACAAATAGTATTTTTTTTATGTGGTACTATCATACAAATTGTTGAAAAAAGATACTCTGTGTACGTATATTTGATTTTTGAAATTGATACTGTGAACATACAAAGTTGTTTTGAAATTTTTCACATGTTTTCGATGATAAAGAGCGTACTTAGCTAAGATGGTTTATTTATATTGCCACTATTTGGAAAACAAGTGTCTGACCTACTTAAAACATATTGAGTTACATGGCCTGCCATATAACCAACTGTATACCAAATTTGGTAGCAAGAATTTGACTATGTCCCGATATATAACTCAGAAACCTAATAGAGTGCCTATTTTCGTGTTGTGGTATCTTATAAAATCATGGAGAAAAGGGGTTTGTGTATACATATCTTATGCTTGTAGTAGATACCGCCAGCATACAAAGTTAAGTTTAAAATTGATTAATAAATTCGAAGATACAGTGTAGAAAGCTGAAATGTTTTATATGGCCACTATTTTCAAAATAAGTGCCTGACTTACTTGAAACACATAAATTTGTATGGCCTGCCATTGAACAACTTGTTTGTAAAAATTGGACACACACCGAAACACATATACACACCTAAACACACACAGCCCCACGCTGACAGGAAAGTGATTTAATAAGCCTATCTCTTCTATGGTAAGTAGGCTAGAAACCAACACACTGCTGTATTACGAAGTGTTACTAGTAGGCGAAAGCAGCTACAGTTACCTGAAAGCACATGCTGTTATTTCACAGTTAAAAAGGGGGTGCCCCAGATGTAATCGTGAAACTTGTGCACGTGAAGACGCCGGTCCTGTATGGGTGAACTCTTTCTCGCTAATAGTTCTGGTTTATTGTAGCTCAGAAATCTTGCTTACACGTGTGTGAAAGTAAGGCATCTGGATCACCCTTTGAACTCGGAAAAAATAAAGTAGTTACATCTTTAGCATGACTTTCTTTTATCAAATAGAAAGTACAGGACGATATATTATTCACGTGAATGTATAGTTTNTTATCATAAAAAATGGTGCACAAAATTGATCCTGTGAAGACACATTTTGTTTTGTAATATACACGACCAGCATGCAAATTTAAGCTAAAATTGGAGAGATGGTTTCGTATAGCATACTAAATGTTAATGCGGCTACCACTTTGAAAATAAGTGGCTGACTCAGTTAAAAAATATTTCACTTTGCATGACCTACTATACTATAACTTTTTTGGCCATTTTAGTTGGAATCGATCATTTGTTTCCCGAGATAATACGAAAACACTATTTTTTCTGTGGTACTATCTTACGAAAAGGCACTCAGAAGTGATACTGTGAAAACACATGTGATTTTGTTGTAGATACTGCCAGCATACAAAGTTAAGTTGAGACTAGTTTCATGTTCTGGTAGATGTAGTATAAAAATGTAAATTATTTATGTGGCCTCCATTGGGAAAATAAATGTTTAAAATATGTACTTAATACATATAAATTTACATGGCCTACCTATTACTACTTGCTTGCCAAATGTGGTAGAATTAATTGATTGTTTCCCGAGATATGACAAATAGTATTTTTTTTATGTGGTACTATCATACAAATTGTTGAAAAAAGATACTCTGTGTACGTATATTTGATTTTTGAAATTGATACTGTGAACATACAAAGTTGTTTTGAAATTTTTCACATGTTTTCGATGATAAAGAGCGTACTTAGCTAAGATGGTTTATTTATATTGCCACTATTTGGAAAACAAGTGTCTGACCTACTTAAAACATATTGAGTTACATGGCCTGCCATATAACCAACTGTATACCAAATTTGGTAGCAAGAATTTGACTATGTCCCGATATATAACTCAGAAACCTAATAGAGTGCCTATTTTCGTGTTGTGGTATCTTATAAAATCATGGAGAAAAGGGGTTTGTGTATACATATCTTATGCTTGTAGTAGATACCGCCAGCATACAAAGTTAAGTTTAGAAGTGATTAATAAATTCGAAGATACAGTGTAGAAAGCTGAAATGTTTTATATGGCCACTATTTTGAAAATAAGTGCCTGGCTTACTTGAAACACATAAATTTGTATGGCCTGCCATTGAACAACTTGTTTGTAAAAAATTGGACACACACCGAAACACATATACTCACCTAAACACACACAGCCCCACGCCGACAGGAAAGTGATTTAATAAGCCTATCTCTTCTATGGTAAGTAGGCTAGAAACCAACACACTGCTGTATTACGAAGTGTTACTAGTAGGCGAAAGCAGCTACAGTTACCTGGAAGCACATGCTGTTATTTCACAGTTAAAAAGGGGGTGCCCCAGATGTAATCGTGAAACTTGTGCACGTGAAGACGCCGGTCCTGTATGGGTGAACTCTTTCACGCTAATAGTTCTGGTTTATTGTAGCTCAGAAATCTTGCTTACACGTGTGTGAAAGTAAGGCATCTGCATCACCCTTTGAACTCGGAAAAAATAAAGTAGTTACATCTTTAGCATGACTTTCTTTTATCAAATAGAAAGTACAGGACGATATATTATTCACGTGAATGTATAGTTTTCTAATTTAAATATGTACTTTTCGAAGATTTAAAATTTTACGTGTTATTTATAATGCTTAAAATAAAGTTTTATTCATTTAAATTTGATATATTTTATATAAAATGTTTGATTACAAACAATAGTTTCCTGCAAGATTTGTATGCATCCGTTGAGCATCGCACCCTACAGTTTGAGAAAAACCTATATATGTGAATGATGTTTTGTTACAGATCGAGTTCATACGTCTACTACAACAACAATATGCAAAAAGTCACCAACGGTAGCACGGACGGCAAATATGAAGTCCACAGGGAGGGTACGCCAGAAGGAAGTAAGTTGTATTGTCAGCATGCACTTGCAGCGCACATTTTACAGCTTTAACATGGGATAGGAGGCCATATGCACCAACACCACCACTTGCTTTTAGTTCTCATTATATGGCGCAGAGAATAATTTTACAAGAGCGCAAGTAGAATAGCGCCNAACACCACCACTTGCTTTTAGTTCTCATTATATGGCGCAGAGAATAATTTTACAAGAGCGCAAGTAGAATAGCGCCAGGAAGACAGCCAGCTACCTGCCTCGCTGTGTTCAGGTGGTAAGTCACCACAAGGAGCGACAGCCCATTATCAGAAACCCCCTGCAGCTCTAAGTTGATTTCAGTATTCGTTCCAGCAATGAACATTAAATAAATGTGTTACATGTATTCCGTATTTTGATATGATAGGAATATATTACAATGTCACTTCGTGTTATGTGTGTTTAATTTTGTATTGTATTTTTTAATTATTTTTATTATAGTTGCATACCTTATTTAATAAGCAATTAGACTGCATTTCAAATTATACAAACAATTGGTGCCTATAGAGGACGCAGGAAAATCCAGGTTACTAGAGAGGGAGATGTTAGACATGTTTTGTCACAGAGCGAAAGCACCCGCAGGAAACCCCACCCCTCCATGACAGTGAATTTCAACTCCCCTTCTTTCCATTCCACTCATTTAAGCAAACTGAGTCCTAACAGAAAACTTCAAGCAGCAGAATTTAAATAGCATAGTACAAACAAATAATGTAGTCATAATAAATTGTGAAAATTCAGCCATCTCCTGATATGAATTGGAAAACAAGATAATTAACCCCCAAAATTGTGAGAAATTATTCAACAAACAGTTCNAGCCATCTCCTGATATGAATTGGAAAACAAGATAATTAACCCCCAAAATTGTGAGAAATTATTCAACAAACAGTTAGTTTTCTTATATTTTATCTCTGGACTTATCTTAATTATATATTTTTTTCATGAACTGCACATTTTAAAATTACAAGTGTTATAAATATACAAAGAGCCAAACAGGTTTTAAAATATGTTACAATTATAATGTTTGTTATGAAAATTACAGTAAGTTACATTTAATAATGGGCCCCCATAGCAATAAAAAGTTAGCCCAAATATTATAAAATTGCAAAATTACAGAGCATATAAAAACTTTTCTTGATATTTAACCTATACATGATCTGTAAAATGCCCTCATCAAACAAGGCTGGATATGCCTTCTGCCAAATTACAATGTTCCCATAGTGAGGTCCCTATCCATTCTTTCTCCAAATACAACAGAAAACCCCTTTTATAGTCGGGAAACACGTTGACTGGGGTATTGAGGAACATCCCAGAAAGTTTCGCTGGTTCGAGTCCAGTAAAATTCAAATCTTGATGACGTAGAAGTAGCATCGGACGGTTGGTAGATGCCATCTATACATGNGGTGGGGGCAGCCACGAGCCTCCACGCCGACAGTCAGCGGTTGCCTGTCAAGCCACGCACCCGCATAGGCACCAAAGTCCACGACGTATTACGTCTAACGGGTCACCAACTACGTAAGCCTCAGTGCCCTCGTCGATCTATCCCTGTGTTTGGACGTACAAATTTCTGCGCTGAATAATAATGCAGGATGTACGGCGTTCCAGCACCGTCACAGTTTGTGGAGTAAAAGTGGGAAGGGGAGCAACTTCGCCTCTTGATGTAGTTGGAGCAGATGATTGGCTAATGTAGCCTTGCGGCTGTAGTCATCGGCACATTTTAAAAACAAATGGAGCATTTCAATGTTACGTCAACTAAATGTTGTAAACATAGACAGTATCTATTTATATTGCTATTACATCGTTTTTATGTTTATTTTTAATGTATATGTGTCTCTTACAGTTACTGAAAAAATCTTACTACTTAATAAACTTTAGATGATGAGAAATTGCTAAAATTATGTATTGTTTTCAGATATTTTTAGTAGAAAAATTAATAAGACATCAATAAAGCTGAAAAGTAAGTTTTACCAGCACGCAGCATATCATGATGGAATATTTGGTATATAAAATGTTCCCTCCTTTAAGAACGAAATATTTTATGTCCATGGTTAAAAAAAAAAGACATGCAAAAATTAAAATAGAATATTATACCTACTCTTAAATGCGCTCAGTACAAAATGTCAGTTAAGTAATTTAAGAATAGAAAAAACACTTATAATATATCTGATACAACGCGATAACCTCAAAAAAATGCATACTGTAATTTGCAAATGTACAAAATATACAGTTTATATATTATGGATTCGACTTGCTATGATTGTGTATGATACCATTTAAATAATTTACACGATATAAGTTTAAACAATAATGCTTGCTCATAAGTGCTGAGAAAATAATGAAATGTATTTTTACTACCTTAAATAAATTATAATATACATATATGCATATTCATAAGTATCATCCTTACTTGTATGAGCTCTAGTTTGTGAACTAATGCTTCTTTTCTGTGCTCTTTTTTACATTGGCGCCTTCTGCTTGTCTATTCAAATGCCTGAGACGAAAACATGTTCTGGTTCTTGCAGGCTTCATCAAAACTTTAGTGTTTTTTTTTCTGGAAATCTTATTGTCAGAGAATGATAAAATTTTTTCATGATGTCTGCCTGTGGCTGTTTCTCCTTGGCATGAATACGCTGAAACATTTTCTCCGCTACTCTCACGGTGCTTACAAAGGCCTGTGATGAAACTGTTGAGCCAGCTCGGCCAATTTTTTATCCATCTAATTACACAAACAATAAATAAATATCAAGCAGTGTATCTGCCTAAAACCATTTGGCTAGTAAAAAAAATACCAGCAAAATTAACATATCATCTTTTACAACATCCGAGGCGAGACTTCCGTCATTGCTGCCATGAGATAGGTAGCCGGCAACATAACGCCGTGATTCAATTTACTATGTTGCCGCATCAGCAAAGGACACGTCGCTGGACTGATACTTGGGTGTCATGTTTTTGCAGATATTCTTCCTTATTAGTTTTTAAAAAAATTAACATTTGGCTGGTCATATATGGTTTATCAGCCAAGTTATAATCACTGATACGCACACTAACTGGTAGAGGCATTTCGCATTCAAACAACAAAAAATGTACGGTGTATGTGAAATCCAGAAATGTAAAGTTTTGATTTGCATTTACAGTGCTTCTTATGCACGGAAAATTTTTTTCCAAAAGATCTTTACTTGAACGAAACGTGAGGATGCACTTTAATGAATATCTACCACTTAATAATTTCCACAGTTCACAAAGTGCTTTTATTTAAAATTATTTATATTTTCTTTGGGGCGAATATGTTATCAAAAATAATCTTTAATCCTTATCTACTGATATTTTACATCGTTTATGAGCCAACTTCAAAGCAAGTAATTGTGATTTCAAAACCACGTTTTTTTTTGTAACCTCATCTTGTTCTCTTGCATGGTTTCAAGTTGTTTCTCCAGAGAGAGTATTCACCATTTTTGTGTCTATTAGTAGTGTGGTTAGGCCGATACTGGGGCATGGTTCCTGGTGAGGGTTTCAGGATACCTCTCTCTTGGGTCACCGACCTTGTGTGTGCTAACTGGTGCCGGAAGAGAGACACTTGGACCTCGCGTGCACTTTCTCGTGCTCTGTCATTCTGGTCGGGTGGCAGCCATCTCAGATTTAGCCTTCATCATTTAAAATTTTACACTCGTCCGCCATTTTGGATTTGATTTTCGTTTCTAGTGTCGTTTGCTACTGTGCGCCCCTGGTGTCGACTAATTCGATCGACCTGCCATCTTGTGTATTTCTACTTTTCATTTGTTTATCGTCCACCATCTTGGCTTGGGTTTTTGTTTATAGTGTCATGTGCTAGAGCGTACCACTTGTGTAGGCTTATTCGCTCCACCTGCCATTATATGTATTCCTGCTCGTAATTTAGTTTTCGGCAGCCAGCTTTGTTTCCAATGTTCCCTGCCAGGTGGTACTAGTGTAAGCAGCCACCTTTGTTTCCGATGCCGACCGCTATATGGCACCAGTGTAGGCAGCCGTTGTTTCCAATATCACCTACTAGATGGAACCAATGTAGGATGCCGTCTTTGTTTCCAATCTCCCCTGCTATATGGCGCCAGTGTATGCAGCATTCTTTGTTTCCGATGTCTAATACTATGTAGCACTAATGTGTGTGAATTTATTTTTTCACCCTGAATTCAAGGTCGTGGTGTTTTGTCACATATGTGAAGTTCGCCTCTAGCTCATCTGTATTTTAATGCAGATGTAAATTTTTTTTCTTAAGGAAAGTTTTGGATATTCTAGAGTACTTTGCTGGAGCACAAGGTGATTTTGTTTTAGCTCAAGCCAGGGCGAAAACTATTTATTCAGGGCATGGCCGAACAGGGAGACATTTGAGTCCCAAACTCATATCATTTTGTGAAAAGTACTGAGTATACATTTGTAATGAGTGTCACAGCACATAACCTACTATAACAGTTTAGGAGAAATATTCCAATACTGATTTTAGGAAAGCTTGTAAATTGAGTTTTCCTTTCAATTAATATGATTATGAAATCAATGGTAGCAGAGTGTATGAAATAAACCACACCCATTGATCTGTGAACAAAATATGCTTATGCACTTATGCGAGCTCCATACGCAGTCTGGCTCTTCTGGGGGTGACCCACCTCGGCCACCCCCAACCTCCAGGCAGACCCACTTGCTACCCTGTCGCTAGCCAAGGAGGGGGATGATTGACAGCTCCTGGCTGGCCTCACAGACCCCCTCCCCCAATCCCCCTAACATCAAAATACTTTATATGCAGACGAGTTTAGAGAGTGCGCAAGAATATTCTGGGAATAAAGACTCTCTGTGTAACGCATTATAAAGAGAAATTTCTGGACGATGGCCTACGACCCTATAAATATTGCAGTGGTCAAACGGCTGGGAGTATTGGCAAAAGCCTTCTGGCTGAGGGCAGTAACCGGACGATGTTTAGTGTGGCGAGAGACATCAGTTAAAATGACGGACAGTTGAGGAGGATTGCGAGATGATGGTGGTCGTGGTGTTTGTGGTATGAACGGATGAGATGGTGTGAAACCCGACGAGTGAAGACTACTGTGCATGAGGGCGCTAGAAGAGCTCAAGAACATTGAGGCCTGGTGGGATCTGGACTAAACTGAGGTGGGACTGTATGAACATGTAATACGGACATTACTGTAAAAAATTGGAACTGTCAGATATGGACATATTATTTATAGAATACAATTGAACAGGTTTTGATACACTGTCTATTAGGACTGATTTTTATTATTTGATTTCATTAATTTCTTTGAGGTATTGGTAAATTATACTGATTGAATTCATTAATTGTAAACAGCAAGTGATATCAATTTATCGTGACTATTTGGGTTAATATCATTGTAATAAAATTACGAAATTATAATTGCACAGGCCAACAAAAAATATTTTGTGAAAACCTTTTTTAAAAATGGAGCTGAATCTTATGTATTTTAAGGCGCTGTAACCGAATCTGGCATCAGTTTTTTTTGTATCACCCACATTTCTCTCAGAATATGCATTTGTATTTAAAAATGCGATGAATGCGATTGTATTTAAAAAAAAAAATCATTACATACATTTTAAGGGTTTATTTTTTGGTATTTCCTCTCTCTCTCTCTCTCTCTCTTCTCTTTGAAGCTTCTTGTGTAGTTTTTTCTCCGACGTGATGCATTTTGTTGTTCTCGGTGAAGTGACCAGCAGTAATCACCCATCATGCTGACATTCCACCGTCCCTGGTAACGTTTCTCCATCACTTTGATGTCCTGGTGAAACCGTTCCCCTTGCCCTTCACTCACATCACCCAAGTTGCCAGGGAAAAAGTCAAGATGGTTGTGTAAGAAGTGGACTTTAAGGCTCATCAGGTTACCCAGATTTTTGAACTTGTCTATCATATTAGCTACGATAAGCTCATAGTTTGGGTCTTTAACATTGCCCAAAAACTTAGTCACAACTTGCTTATATGATATCCAAGCGTCCTTTTCGTTTGTAGTAATTTTCGTTTCAAAGTTGGAATCGAACATCATTTTACGAATGTCAGGACCAATGAAAACCCCTTCTTTCAGTTTGGCTCCTGATAAATGAGGAAACTTTTCACATAGATACTAAAAACTTTCACCATCTTTAGGCAAGACTTTTAAAAACTGTTTCATTAAACCTAATTTAATGTGAAGAGGTGGTGGAAAATTTTTTTTTTGGATATATTAAAGTTTTATGCAAAACGTTCTTATTTCCAAGTGTTAAGGTTTTTCTTGCAGGCCAATGTATTGTGGACCAGTGTCGATCCATTGCTCTGCTGTACCACTCACATATAAAACATGGAAATTTTGTAAATCCCTTTTGTTGGCCTAGGAGCATGCAAACAATTTTCAAATCTCCACACATCATCCAATCGTGAGCAGGATAGTTAATTTCCTTTAAAATAATGTCTAGATTTTCGTAAGTTTCCTTTATATGGACTGAATGAGCCACAGGAAGAGAAGCATAATTATTATAATTGTGTAAAAGAACAGCTTTTAAGCTAGTTTTTGATGAGTCTATAAAAAGCCTCCATTCTTCATTGTTGTACTCAATTCCAAATTCATTCATTAGACCAACAATGCCATGGCAGTACACCAAATCCTCTTCTTGCTTAAAAAAACTTAGCGAGCTCTTGATATCTTGTTCCATATTGATAAATAGATGCTCCAGGTGCCAAGAAATGTTTTTCTTTTAGCCTAGAGCCAAGAAATTAACCTTTCTCTTTAGTCAAACCCAAATATCTTACTAAATAATTTAACACAGCCTGTGTAAACAACTGATGTTCTAAATTTTCTGGAGAACATTGGAACTCATCATCATCCACTTTACCTTCATCTGATTCAGTTCCACTGGACTGATCAAGTAAAACGTCATCAATAGCCTGTGGTGGCTCAGGGACAGGAAGTCCCAGACCATGACCGACTGGCCGAATAGCTGAAGGAAGATTAGGATAGACATTTACTTTCTTATTTTTGGAGTTATATCCAGTAACATCAGTGCTACAACAATAACAATCGTCTAAATGATTTCTTGGTTCTCTCCATATCATGGGTACTGCAAATATAACCGCTGTTTTTTCTTTTTTTGGCAATTTTCTAAGGTCTTCAACACAAACATAGCATACCTTGTGTGGAGCCCAAGGTTTTTCTTGACCACCGAGTTTTATTCCAAAATATACCTNTCAACACAAACATAGCATACCTTGTGTGGAGCCCAAGGTTTTTCTTGACCACCGAGTTTTATTCCAAAATATACCTAGTACTCTTTTTTAACGAACTCTCTAATGTTTCTTTGATGTTTTTTAATTACAACCTCGCCACATATATAACACAAACTGTTAGGAATGTTTTTGCAATCACGGTTAGCCATACTTATAGCACATAAGCAAAAAGCTGAAAAGTGAGGTTGTGTTGACTGAAAGAAAACAAACAGTCGTACCGCCACTGCCAACCTAATTTCATTTAGATTAACTATATGTTTTAGTATATTATAATGTATATCAAGTATATAAAATTGTATACAAACGTATATAAAATAGATATAAACAAGTATATTNTTAGTATATTATAATGTATATCAAGTATATAAAATTGTATACAAACGTATATAAAATAGATATAAACAAGTATATTAAACTGCACAGATACTAGATAAAAAATGAATTTCTCACATTTTTTATATTCAAATGTGAAAAAATTGTATGTGTTATGACTTTTTTATTATTATTTTCGGACTCAAGACGCCAAAAAACATAAGAATCCGGAAAAAATTATTTAAAAAGTTTTTTTATCGTTCGCCTGTGTTTTCTGTTTTATTTAATTAAGACATCAATCCTTAATGAACCAGGTTTAGGCCACTGACTTTTGAGAAAAAAAATTAGCACTGGTGTCAGAAGTGGGATGGAGGCAATTTATAAAAATAAATTATTACAATAATTGTAATTATAATTAAAGTAGGATATTAACCAGAAGGATACATTTGTAAATATAACATTTATATCAATAAGATAGGAAATTATTAAGAAATTTGTGAATGTTAACCAGGAAAATGTCGGCAGACATGGAAACACTTCCTGTCTTGATCGAAGGACAGGGTACTCAAAGAAGTAATGTAAATAGTAGAATAAATAGTGTTGTAGATAGAAAAAATTATACTGTAAATAAATCTGTCAGAGGTGTTAGTGAACTGGTAGGCAAGAAATCGGACAGTGTGAACAAAAATTTGGATAGAAAAATAGACAGTGTAAACGAAAATGTAGACAGAAAAATAGACAATGCGGATCAAAAGATAGAAGGTACTAGTAAGTTAGTAAATAATAAAATCGACTGTGTTGACAAGAAAATTTACAGAGTTAGCGAGAGAAGAGACACTGTGAATGAAACGATGGAAAGTCGAATGAAAGGATGGACAGGGTTAGCAAGAGTTTAGACAGTGTCGAGGGTAATGTGGAAAAAGGAAGTGAGCGATATCAAAAAGGAATGGCAGGAATTCCTNTTAGTATATTATAATGTATATCAAGTATATAAAATTGTATACAAACGTATATAAAATAGATATAAACAAGTATATAAAACTGCACAGATACTAGATAAAAAATTAATTTCTCACATTTTTTATATTCAAATGTGAAAAAATTGTATGTGTTATGACTTTTTTATTATTATTTTCGGACTCAAGACGCCAAAAAACATAAGAATCCGGAAAAAATTATTTAAAAAGTTTTTTTATCGTTCGCCTGTGTTTTCTGTTTTATTTAATTAAGACATCAATCCTTAATGAACCAGGTTTAGGCCACTGACTTTTGAGAAAAAAAATTAGCACTGGTGTCAGAAGTGGGATGGAGGCAATTTATAAAAATAAATTATTACAATAATTGTAATTATAATTAAAGTAGGATATTAACCAGAAGGATACATTTGTAAATATAACATTTATATCAATAAGATAGGAAATTATTAAGAAATTTGTGAATGTTAACCAGGAAAATGTCGGCAGACATGGAAACACTTCCTGTCTTGATCGAAGGACAGGGTACTCAAAGAAGTAATGTAAATAGTAGAATAAATAGTGTTGTAGATAGAAAAAATTATACTGTAAATAAATCTGTCAGAGGTGTTAGTGAACTGGTAGGCAAGAAATCGGACAGTGTGAACAAAAATTTGGATAGAAAAATAGACAGTGTAAACGAAAATGTAGACAGAAAAATAGACAATGCGGTTCAAAAGATAGAAGGTACTAGTAAGTTAGTAAATAATAAAATCGACTGTGTTGACAAGAAAATTTACAGAGTTAGCGAGAGAAGAGACACTGTGAATGAAACGATGGAAAGTCGAATGAAAGGATGGACAGGGTTAACAAGAGTTTAGACAGTGTCGAGGGTAATGTGGAAAAAGGAAGTGAGCGATATCAAAAAGGAATGGCAGGAATTCCTNCAAGAGTTTAGACAGTGTCGAGGGTAATGTGGAAAAAGGAAGTGAGCGATATCAAAAAGGAATGGCAGGAATTCCTGCAGCAGCAAGGGAGAAGTCATGCAGTGATTGAGGAGGAGCTGAGTTCTACCCCCACCAAGACTACGAATGTTGGCAGCGAGGACAGGCAGTTCTGGAATATGGATACACCTCAGCCAGAGGTGGGTAAGCATACAAAATTTGGTTACAATCAGGTGAATGGTTTTCAAGATGACATATCGCGCTAAATTTTAAAATGGCCGCCATATTTAAAGTAAGAGTCTGGCGTGGTTGAAAACTATAAAAGTTGGGTGTCCCAACTTAGTACTATATGTGTGCCGAGTTTGGTGAAATTCGGTCAACGCGTTCAAAAATTGAAGGGGGTGACAAACGCTCAAACAGACACATGCATACACACACACAGACAGGAAAGTAGGCTAAAAACGAAACATTGTCTCTTATTAAAGCCCACATCCGCTGTGTACAAGAACGTTTTTACTTTAATGTGGCCACGTCTATTGACGTTCTGAAATATATCAGACGAATTAAAACCAAGGCCGAGGGTAATGACAGAATTTCAATTAACATAACAAAGGTAGTCTTGCCGTTTATTCTAGAAGCAATAACTAAAGTATTTAATTATTCGCTGGACACATTTATCTTTCCAGCTCAGTGGAAATCTGCTCTGGTAATACCCATCCCCAAGACAAATAATCCTCAATGCGCCTGTGATTATAAACCCATGTCCATTCTTCCCACAATTTCCAAAACCTTTGAATATATTGTACATCNCCTCAATGCGCCTGTGATTATAAACCCATGTCCATTCTTCCCACAATTTCCAAAACCTTTGAATATATTGTACATCGGCAGATAATAAGGTACATTATTGAAAAAAACTGTCTGGTTTCAGAAAGGGCTTTAGAACATGTGCAGCCTTTTTTTAGGTCACTGATGACATAAAACATAACATGTNCCTCAATGCGCCTGTGATTATAAACCCATGTCCATTCTTCCCACAATTTCCAAAACCTTTGAATATATTGTACATTGGCAAATAATAAGGTACATTATTGAAAAAAAACTGTCTGGTTTCAGAAAGGGCTTTAGAACATGTGCAGCCTTTTTTTAGGTCACTGATGACATAAAACATAACATGTATAACCGTATGCAAACGATTTTGACCTTATTAGATTTTAAGCAAAGCATTTGAGTTCGCTGACCATGAGGTATTACACTGAAGAGCCAAAAAAACTGGTATAGGCGTGCGTATGCAAATAACAGAGGTATGGAACCAATCAGAGTAACGTGATGCGGTCGGCAGCTTGATCGGCTACTGCTGCTACAATGGCAGGTTATCAAGATTTAAGTGAGTTTGAACGTGGTGTTATAGTCGGCGCACAAGAGATGGGACATAGCATCTCCGAGGTAGCGATAACATTTGGATGTTCGCGTATGACCATTTCACGGGTGTACTGTGAATATCGGGAATCCGGTGAAACATTACATCTTCGACATTGCTGCGGCCGGAAAAAGATCGTGAACGAACGGGACAAACGACGACTGACGAGAATCATTAAACGTGACAGACGTGCAACCCTTTCTCAAATTGGAGCAGATTAGATTTGTGGACTGCCCTGCAGGATTAATGGTGTGAATTGCCTCCTGAATAACTTCAGACATTAGTCGAGTCCATGCCACGTCGTCTTGCGGCACTTCTGCGAGCTCGGGGTGGGAAGGGGGGCTACACGATATTAGGCAGGTGTACCAGTTTTTTTGGCTCTTTAGTCTACACGCAAAGTTGAAATCGTATTTTATTTCTCCGAAATACCTTTAGAATGAATTAAAAGTTATTTATATGGCCGTTATCAGAGAGTTTTCTGTGGAGAACAGCAATCCATCTGACGAACAGTTCAAATTGGAGTTTCCCAGGGCTCTGTGCTGGGACCCATACTACTTTATATTATTATTAATGAACTCCCTAGCTACTAAAACATTGTAGATACCAACTTTATGCAGACGACTTCCAAATTTACCTGCTAGTGCATCCCGGTAATATTTCGTCATCAATTGACACAATTAACTATGAATTGGCATACATCTTAGAATGTTCAATATAGCACGGGCTACTATTAAAACCTAAGAAATCCCAGAGCATTATAATTGGATCCAAGAATCTACTCAAATCATCAAACATCCCTAGCGATCCTAATATCATACTTAATTGCGAGCCGATNTAATTGGATCCAAGAATCTACTCAAATCATCAAACATCCCTAGCGATCCTAATATCATACTTAATTGCGAGCCGATGCCTCTATCAAAGTCTGTAAAAAAACCTAGGGGTAATATTAAGTGAAACTTAAACATGGAGACATATCACATCTGTAAACAAATAAATGTCACTATACATTTATTAAGGCTTAAAAAAAATTCACTAGCGAAATTTATTAAGCCTTTTACAGCATAATTAATAATTCCACGTCTTTATTATGCTGATATAGTCTTCAGTGACTTGCATGAAGATCTAGCTCAGAGACTTCAGCGAATACAAAACAACTGTGTGCGTCATATTTTTAATCTTAAAAAGAAATACCATATCACCAAATACAGACATACTCTCTCATGGCTTGATTTAAAAAATCTACGTTCATTGCACAAATTTACTTTTAACAAGATGTACTCAATAACATTTGTCTCGTTTCTTACTACCCAATACTTCAAACACTCGTTCTTTCGATCAACAAAAGCTTCTGATACCAAAACACAACTCATTTATCGCTTCATCTTTCATCGTCAGGAATCAAGATATACATTTTCAATCACTTAATCAGGAAATTATTCCGGAACAGCTTGGTCACGTTATAAATATTTAAATTAACGTAAAATATGGGTTTGATATAAGCAGTTCTTATTATGGAGGTTCCTCTTTTATAATATCTGTAACTTATTTGCTTTCTGCTTCATGCGACTGTAGTAATGTTTCTGATGCATATGTTATTTTTTAATTAAGTAAATATGCTGTTATTGTATGTAGGTGTGTGAATGTGCGTGCGTGAGTAAACATTACATTACTAATTTATTTTAGGTGACATAATTTTAGATGTGCCAAACATAAAAATGTCTTATATCAATTAATTTTTTGTCATTCTTCTCATGTTTAAATATTTATTTGCTGAGATTTCCTTTCCTTCAAAAATCCTTAAACTACATTTCAGTTTTAGAATTTTCGATAATCAATGTTATCTTGTAGTTTATTTTTATAAATGGCACAATTATATTTATGTGGATATGTGTGATATGAGTATTTGGTTTTGTATACTCGTGTATTTGTATGCATACACTTATACACATACATCAAAAGTGAAATTGTGCAAGTTTAATCTCCAGGTTATTTTTATTTTATGTATGTTGCTTCTATATATCTCAAATATACTACTTTATAACTTTACAGTAGACAACACTTATTTTTTTAAAAGAAAAATCATAAACAAATCATGATAAGTTTAATTTATATGTAAAGTGGTTAAGTGTAAGAGAAGGTGATATTACCTTAACTTCGCCACAAAAAATTAAGACATTTATTTTATTATTCTTACAATTATTATTATGTTGCCCTTGCTTCAACACTTCCAGGCACATATGCTGCATGGTAGTGTATTGCGTTTGTGGTATTGGATTCTGCTTTTATTACATCATAGTTGCATAATTACCTCCTCTCATCACGTTTGTTGCAGGTAACTATTATTTGAATGTACTGCACATTGTTCATGACAGCTACGCAGTGATGTGGGTGTGTGGCAGCAATCCTGGAAGCGAAAACATTTATGGTATGTGTGCCTCTAATTTGTCGGTAGTGCCATTGCTATTATGTAATGTGGCAAGTTACCACAACCTAAGTAATATATATTTTATTATTATACTTATTTTCAGAATAGACACTGAGAAATCGTGCCAATAGTCATTTTGGTATTTATTTTACACTGAAACTAAAATATTTCACATTATAGTGCGAGATTTAACATGGTTAATGAGATGGTCAAGTAAATTATGTACACAGTTTTATACAACAAAGAAATTGTTAGTGTCACAAGTAAATAAATAGTTTTCAGAATATTTTGTTATTCTTTTGTTTGCCGTAAACAACTACGATTTCAAGAACTATTTCAAATCAGGAACAAAATTACTATTTTCAATATTTTAAATGCTTGCTAGGGAAGCGGTGATTTTCACTTGTCAAGTTATAAAAACTGTAAAATGTATGCCATATATTTGTTTTTATAATATTTATCTATATATTTGAGTTCATAAATTGTATAATTCAGATTCAACCATTTGGGCTAGTGATCAGGGCACGTGGCTAGAGAGCTGAAGTTCGTCGGTGAAATTCTCAGGGATTCTTTAGGTGAAGAACACATATTTTGTGAGTNCACGTGGCTAGAGAGCTGAAGTTCGTCGGTGAAATTCTCAGGGATTCTTTAGGTGAAGAACACATATTTTGTGAGTTCAGGAATGGCTGTTTGGTTGTAATTTCATATTCTTGTATCTATTACACAGTACCTGTGTAACAGTGGAGATTTGCCAGTGACACCGACTGTCTGTGTTGCAGTGACGAACTTCTTACTGACGCGAGACAGGGAACCCACTGCCTCGGTGCTGGAAGATGCCAATAAATATCTTCCCGCCGACAACTACACCATCAACGACCAAGCAAACTGTCCTGACGACGAGCGCCGCTGAACAGCCCTGCGCTCAGTGTATCCACTGAATAAAATTTANAATTGGATCCAAGAATCTACTCAAATCATCAAACATCCCTAGCGATCCTAATATCATACTTAATTGCGAGCCGATTCCTCTATCAAGGTCTGTAAAAAACCTAGGGGTAATATTAAGTGAAACTTAAACATGGAGACATGTCACATCTGTAAACAAATAAATGTCACTATACATTTATTAAGGCTTAAAAAAAATTCACTAGCGAAATTTATTAAGCCTTTTACAGCATAATTAATAATTCCACGTCTTTATTATGCTGATATAGTCTTGAGTGACTTGCATGTAGATCTAGCTCAGAGACTTCAGCGAATACAAAACAACTGTGTGCGTCATATTTTTAATCTTAAAAAGAAATACCATNAGATCTAGCTCAGAGACTTCAGCGAATACAAAACAACTGTGTGCGTCATATTTTTAATCTTAAAAAGAAATACCATATCACCAAATACAGACATACTCTCTCATGGCTTGATTTAAAAAATCTACGTTCATTGCACAAATTTACTTTTAACAAGATGTACTCAATAACATTTGTCTCGTTTCTTACTGCCCAATACTTCAAACACTCGTTCTTTCGATCAACAAAAGCTTCTGATACCAAAACACAACTCATTTATCGCTTCATCTTTCATCGTCAGGAATCAAGATATACATTTTCAATCACTTAATCAGGAAATTATTCCGGAACAGCTTGGTCACGTTATAAATATTTAAATTAACGTAAAATATGGGTTTGATATAAGCAGTTCTTATTATGGAGGTTCCTCTTTTATAATATCTGTAACTTATTTGCTTTCTGCTTCATGCGACTGTAGTAATGTTTCTGATGCATATGTTATTTTTTAATTAAGTAAATATGCTGTTATTGTATGTAGGTGTGTGAATGTGCGTGCGTGAGTAAACATTACATTACTAATTTATTTTAGGTGACATAATTTTAGATGTGCCAAACATAAAAATGTCTTATATCAATTAATTTTTTGTCATTCTTCTCATGTTTAAATATTTATTTGCTGAGATTTCCTTTCCTTCAAAAATCCTTAAACTACATTTCAGTTTTAGAATTTTNTCATGTTTAAATATTTATTTGCTGAGATTTCCTTTCCTTCAAAAATCCTTAAACTACATTTCAGTTTTAGAATTTTTGATAATCAATGCTATCTTGTAGTTTATTTTTATAAATGGCACAATAATATGTATGTGGATATGTGTGATATGAGTATTTGGTTTTGTATACTCGTGTATTTGTATGCATACACTTATACACATACATCAAAAGTGAAATTGTGCAAGTTTAATCTCCAGGTTATTTTTATTTTATGTATGTTGCTTCTATATATCTCAAATATACTACTTTATAACTTTACAGTAGACAACACTTATTTTTTTTAAAGAAAAACCATAAACAAATCATGATAAGTTTAATTTATATGTAAAGTGGTTAAGTGTAAGAGAAGGTGATATTACCTTAACTTCGCCACAAAAAATTAAGACATTTATTTTATTATTCTTACAATTGTTATGTTGCCCTTGCTTCAACACTTCCAGGCACATATGCTGCATGGTAGTGTATTGCGTTTGTGGTATTGGATTCTGCTTTTATTACATCATAGTTGCATAATTACCTCCTCTCATCACGTTTGTTGCAGGTAACTATTATTTGAATGTACTGCACATTGTTCATGACAGCTACGCAGTGATGTGGGTGTGTGGCAGCAATCCTGGAAGCGAAAACATTTATGGTATGTGTGCCTCTAATTTGTCGGTAGTGCCATTGCTATTATGTAATGTGGCAAGTTACCACAACCTAAGTAATATATATTTTATTATTATACTTATTTTCAGAATAGACACTGAGAAATCATGCCAATAGTCATTTTGGTATTTATTTTACACTGAAACTAAAATATTTCACATTATAGTGCGAGATTTAACATGGTTAATGAGATGGTCAAGTAAATTATGTACACAGTTTTATACAACAAAGAAATTGTTAGTGTCACAAGTAAATAAATAGTTTTCAGAATATTTTGTTATTCTTTTGTTTGCCGTAAACAACTACGATTTCAAGAACTATTTCAAATCAGGAACAAAATTACTATTTTCAAAATTTTAAATGCTTGCTAAGGAAGCGGTGATTTTCACTTGTCAAGTTATAAAAACTGTAAAATGTATGCCATATATTTGTTTTTATAATATTTATCTATATATTTGAGTTCATTAATTGTATAATTCAGATCCAACCATTTGGGCTAGTGATCAGGACACGTGGCTAGAGAGCTGAAGTTCGTCGGTGAAATTCTCAGGGATTCTTTAGGTGAAGAACACATATTTTGTGAGTTCAGGAATGGCTGTTTGGTTGTAATTTCATATTCTTGTATCTATTACACAGTACCTGTGTAACAGTGGAGATTTGCCAGTGACACCGACTGTCTGTGTTGCAGTGACGAACTTCTTACTGACGCGAGACAGGGAACCCACTGCCTCGGTGCTGGAAGATGCCAATAAATATCTTCCCGCCGACAACTACACCATCAACGACCAAGCAAACTGTCCTGACGACGAGCGCCGCTGAACAGCCCTGCGCTCAGTGTATCCACTGAATAAAATTTGTTTTCTTGTGCACACCATCTCTCAATACCTCTTCTCCCCTTTCCTCACACTTGCATATTAGAAACGAAACTATTCGAAGGACAGTTTTGTACGGTAGCAAAGTACTAACAGTTATTATCTTGTTTACCTGTGAACCCACGTGGTGTGCAACAGTCACAGANTTTTGTACGGTAGCAAAGTACTAACAGTTATTATCTTGTTTACCTGTGAACCCACGTGGTGTGCAACAGTCACAGAAATGCTGCAAATTACGACTGCAATAAGACCGATTTCACAATACTTATTCAGTAATGTGGTGGAGGATCCAGGCTGGATTTGTCTCAGATTCATTCACAGTGTTTATTAAAAAATGCAGCATAATCAATACAGCAATAAAGAATAATATAGGGCTTGAGATATACTGTGCCATTCGATAAATTTATATACTACTGGCAGTATAAGCAACAGTGTTCTAACATTTCAGTTATTAACATAACATTTTTGAAGTTTATTGTGGCACAACACTTGAAAGCGGTAGTTGAATTTACGGAAGTGTTTGTTAGGATTATTTCATGGAAGTCATACATAATTACACACTCACAGCATTATCTTTGCTCCAGTTTATGTAATGCTTAAGTTGCTGTCATCTGCCAGGGAACAAAGAAACTAGGTAAGAGTATTAACGTAGTGTTGTGACAAAAAAGTAATATAAAACATTACTGAAGCATATACTAATAAGTGTATATAATACATGATAACAAAAGTCCAAAGCACCAGGAATAATTTACATATAGAACTTCTTATTAATCCGAGCATTTTTGTAAAACTCCTTACGATTCTCTGATACCATTCGTTTGCAATTAATTGAGCACTGTATTTAAATCGTGTGTGAGAGATGCGATATTTATGTTTACTCCTGTTTATAATCTCGGCACAGTATATACGCAATAGCAAACTACGTTGGCCCAACGATTGGCAGTTGGTTGGATAGGATGGCTATTCGTTGTTCTGGAACACAAACATCAATAAAATGTTGGGCCAACGAAATGTGCGAAAGAAAATTTGCTACCAAGAAAATGTTATGAGATTACTTAGTATCCCTTTGCAATGATGTCACTAAACCGGAAACTCCCAGAACATATCGCAAGTGTAATTATTTTTAACGCAAAAATGGTTGATTGATGGTTAGTAACAAGTTGTTAAAATTAAATATTGGCAAGTAGTATATATTTTACTGTTGGGCTAACATTGTGAAACCAAAATGTTATTNAAGTTGTTAAAATTAAATATTGGCAAGTAGTATATATTTTACTGTTGGGCTAACATTGTGAAACCAAAATGTTATTTCAAATTAAAGAACAAAAAATTTGAATGTCAGCAATGCCCCTATATTGTTATTATATACAACGAAGATTTTTCATGACATGAGAGACAATGGAGAGTTAAAAAAACTGTTATAGGCGTGCGTATACAAATAACAGAGGTATGGAACCAATCAGAGTAACGTGATGCTGTCAGCAGCGCCTATATANTATAGGCGTGCGTATACAAATAACAGAGGTATGGAACCAATCAGAGTAACGTGATGCTGTCAGCAGCGCCTATATAAGACAACAAGCGTCTGGCAAAGTTTCTAGATCGGTTACTGCTTCTACAATAGCAGGTTATCAAGATTTAAGTGAGTTTTAACGTGGTGTTTAGTCGGCGAAGGAGATATGGGACATAGCATATCCGAGGTATCAATAAAATGTGGATTTTCGCGTACGGCCATTTCACGGGTGTACCGTGAATATCGGGAATACGGTAACACATCAAATCTTCGACATCGCTGCGGCCAGATAAAAAAATCGTGAACGAGCGGGACAAACGACGACTGACGAGAATCATTAAACGTGACAGGCGTACAACCCTTCCTCAAATTGGCGCAGATTTCAATGCTGGGGCATGAACAAGTGCCAGCGTGCGAACTATTCAACGATCCATCATTAATATAGGCTTTCGGAGCCGAAGGCCCACTCGTGTACCGTTGTTGACTGCACGACACAAAGCTTTACGCCTCGCCTGNAGCCGAAGGCCCACTCGTGTACCGTTGTTGACTGCACGACACAAAGCTTTACGCCTCGCCTGGGCCCTCCAACACTGCCTTTGGACTGTTGATGACAGGAAACACGTTGCCTCGTCTGACGAGTCTCGTTTCCAATTGTATCGGGCGGATGGACGTGTACGGGTATGGAGACATCCTCAAGAGTCAATGGACCCTACATGTCAACATGGGACTGTTCAAGCAGATAGGGGGCTCTGTCATGGTATGGGGCGTGTGCAGTTGGCGTGAAATGGGACCCCTGATTCGTCTAGATACGACTCTGACAGGTGGCAGATACGTAAGCATCCTGTCCGATCTCCTGCACCCATTCATGTCCATTGTGCATTCCGACGCACGTGGACAATTCCAGCAGGACAATGCGACACCCCACACGTCGAGAGTTGCTACCGAGTTGCTCCAGGAACACTCTTCTGACTTTAGACACATTCATTGGCTGCCTAAACCACCAGACATGAACATTATTGAGCATATCTGGGATGCCTTGCAACGTGCTGTTCAGAATATATCTCCACCGCCTCGNCATTATTGAGCATATCTGGGATGCCTTGCAACGTGCTGTTCAGAATATATCTCCACCGCCTCGCACTCCTATAGAATTGTGGACTGCCCTGCAGGATTCACGGTGTGAATTGCCTCGTGCATACCTTCAGACGTTAGTCGAATCCATGCCACGTCGTCTTGCGGTTCTTCGTGCTCGCGGGAACCCAACACGATATTAGGCAGGTGTACCGGTTTTTTTGGCTCCTCGGCGTACTTTCTCTTTGAAGTATGTTTTGTGGTTTATATGTTGTCTCAATGTTGGGAACATTGAGACATCTTGTAACCAACATTATGCCAACAGTGGAAATTACTACATTTTTTAATGGGAAAGCTATAATTTCGTATATTTTTTAAAATCTATGGTTTTAAACAGACAAACTATTTCTTATGTAAAATTTACTTTGTTGGTCATGTGTTGGCCGCATTTGGTATGAATACATTCGGTGTGACAAAAAGGTACAGCCCTCATGATGTCACTTACAGAAAAAATCGTTTTGAACATAAAAAATGTATTAATTTTACAGGATATGAAATTTCCCAAATGCAACTGTCCATTAAACAGAGCCTTGTTAATTATCTGTTTAGAAAACTTTGTAGGCATAATAGATGGTGATGCGTATACTTCATGTTCAGCCAATGATATGTTTAAAACATTATGCAAACAAAATATATTATAAATATATTATTTATACAAATTTAGAATTCATTTTATTTGCTTAATCTTCAGGTTTGTTTGGAACCTTTAAATATAAATCCTTTATAGTTTTTTTTTTGTGTGTGCGTTACTATTTAGAAAACAGACAGTTGTAACATGGTGATAGGTATTCTTTTATTTGGTTAATGCCTCCAACTGTTGGCATTTGGTTGGTAAGGTTAGAAAGACACCATGTTGCATTTCAAGTATTTGACAAATGTTTTAGCATAAAATTAATAGTGTAACATTAATACATCATTATTCCCAGGCAAAATTCAAAATTATATATATAAGACGACCTTCTTTAAATTCATGCATGTAAATAAATTTTTTCAAGAGAAAACTTGAATACTTAACTAAAGACATAAATTACTTATACCGGTTGAGATAACTACGTCGTAGTAAGGTTTGAACATGAAACGATTTAGAAGTGTAAATAAGTATTACTTTTAACAATGTCGTTTGGTTGGCAAGGCATATGGTAGGTTGNCATGAAACGATTTAGAAGTGTAAATAAGTATTACTTTTAACAATGTCGTTTGGTTGGCAAGGCATATGGTAGGTTGCATTATATATTAGGATAAAACTGGCTTCGGTTAATATGTGTCAGTTTTCAGAACAGTGTCAAGCATGGGTAAGATAAATTTATACTGTGACAGTGCTCTTAATTTTATATATCCCGTACTTCCACTCGGCAAAAGGATTTTTAAAAATATGGCACAGGCTAGTCTGTACCAATAAATAAAGCAAGGCAATACCTGTGGTAATTGCGGAAATATTTATGTTTTTTTATCCGTGCTTGATAATTTATTTGAAAAATCTTAAAACCAATGGTGGCAGAATATTGTTTATTGTGATGCNGGCAAAAGGATTTTTAAAAATATGGCACAGGCTAGTCTGTACCAATAAATAAAGCAAGGCAATACCTGTGGTAATTGCGGAAATATTTATGTTTTTTTATCCGTGCTTGATAATTTATTTGAAAAATCTTAAAACCAATGGTGGCAGAATATTGTTTATTGTGATGCCATCCATCCGGGGCTTCCCCCAGAGCCCTCGTCGACCCGCGCACCCCATCTACCGGAACAGGTAGGAACCATCTGCACCAAACACCGGCCTTACACATTTCGACCAGAGGCCACACGCCCAAGTCATGCCGCATGAATCAGTGCAAAAACTAACTGAGCCATAACGCGTACCTTTCACTCAGAATAATTAAACGGCCTAACCATGATGTGATAATTAACCCCATTAATTATTGCGAAGCCACAAATGAATATGAGCATTTTTTTTCACACACACCAAAACCGTACACGTGCAAAGTGCCGACCACGTGGTTAATGTGATTCAAGAAACAATGAAACATTTTGCAAATTAAACTAAATGATTGTTTAACTCTCATTAAAAGAACATTCCGGCTGCGAGTGATGTCTTTAACAAGTGTTTGCATAATTACATAAAATAATATGTTTTGACTCCAGCAGTGAGACACCCAAACTGAGCCACAATAAAATCCTTTTTGAAATTTAATGTAATTTACATATTAATTGACACATGGACAATTTTTCATTATGTAAAAATGTTGTGTGCATGTATTTTCTTTTCAGGTGATGGAAAGATGTTATTTGAAACAAATTGAATTTCTTATAAATATTATTGTAATTTTATTTTAATCACTTCTTCTTACATCCACGCCAATAGTAGTTGACACATCGCAAAATATAATTAATTCATCAGTGTTGTATGTTGCATATAATTAATTTCATTTATTTCGAGGGGATTTGTGTTTTGGCAGGCGGTGGACAACTACCATTACCATCGACTAACAAACCCCTCCTCAGTCTGGCTAGAGCGGGCATCAGGGCAGGTCGCATTACGAGGCTCGGGGGTGAAGCAACTTTTGCGGTCGAATCACTTCACATCCATAGACTTTAATTTATCGGGAACTTTTTCTTATAATTTGTGCACCCCGCAAGGTCGCCTCCCTTTCAGAGCAGACTCATGCCCCTCCGGCATAATCTGTACTTTTATTTGTCCATGACAGCTTAGGCGAGTGCAAGGCCTCATACCGCACACCCTCTTAAATTTTTCCGTGTACCATCTCATTTGGATTTCTTTAATACAACTCGTATTCTGAAGCCAATGTGTGTGTATAATTTATTCCCGCTTCACGAGAGGTTTAAGGGCGATGGGTCCTCATAACTGTCAACTACCTGTCATGTAGGTCAGTGTGTATTTTGTGTGTTGGAACGGCATGCTGGGGAGCCACAATACCCCAGCTCGGGAGTGCGTGTATGTTCCAACATCTACTTAGCCAACGACGCCAATCATCATGTGCTACCTCATTAAGACATGGGGCACAGGGTTCTTTAACCCGTGATTTTAGACCACGACCCACCTCAAGAGTCTCGTGCTAACCCGAGCGGATTTACTGAACTGGCGAGCTGGCACCCTCCGGTCATTAACTTCATCTTTCGGACCCTGTGACTACCCCGAAATGTGTTTATTGGCGCCCTTCCATGTGGCTAAATTCTGCGGCAACGAGGGTGACCATTCATTGTGCCGCCATGATCTTCATTTGCCTGAGCGGAGCACGAAAATGCCACCATTTTGGCGCTCCATTCCTAGGGACAAAGGGAGCGAGCTTCCTTTTCACCCTTTCGCTGCCACCACCACCTCTCTGGTCAGCCATGTCACTTGCTGTAGGGGAGGAAGAGAGCAAACTCCTAGCCCCTGCACCTGCTGTGACAACTACCGCTGAAACAGATATCCATATGCTCGGGAGACCCATACGAGCAAGAGGGCAGTAGCCCATGCGAAGATTTCAGTGCATCACCACCCATGCACCTGCGTTGAGAAGCCGCGCACTTGCGCATGTGACAGGTTTCGGAATGGAGTGTTGTCCTGTGGACCGTTGTGTCATGATCCATAAAGCAAAAGACAATTATCCCTTTGCCAAATACAACCTATCAGCGAACATTTGCAATAGCCTTCCTATGCCAACATATACCACTTCAATGCCAACACTACTTGGCTCACTAGTCGAATGCTTATACGAGGTCCTAATTTATCGATGCCAGCGCGAGGTACCAGAGGGTGACCTGAAATCCTGTACGAGCTGCCCAAGGGACCACCTCGTGGACACTCAGCATTGCGGAACGCATCAGTGATCACGTCGGACAGCTCATATGTACTTAATGCAGCATCACCCAAGGATTGGCTCATGTTGACCTCAAGACGCCAGCGGACTATATCACCACAAAAACCTGTGCCATTGCAAACGTAAGTGATTCCGAACTGTGGGCAATCCACTGGGGACATTGCATTCTGTCATGGCTGCGGCCGGAAGTGCCACTTCACCTGCATAACTGCAGTCGAGTGGTCAGCATTTCAGAAAGCTTGATTTCATTGTCAGGACTGCTTATCTGAACAGCTTACCCAGTGCGCTCAGCCGTACCCGACCAACTGCGGGTCGAGATGCATCGCGATGTAACATTCCCAGATGCTCAACGACATTCGGTACCCTTATCGCTGCCAGCACATACTGTACTTCAACTCACGCCACCACAGCCTGCCATGGCATCCTCAACATTCGTGTCACGAACTGTTCAGACTTCGCACGCACCCGCTGCAGTTACTATAGCGAGATTTCAAACACTCCCGAATTTCTCTGGTAACAGCTAGGAGATTCCTCGAGTATTCATGGAATAATGCGTGCAGCGAATGCAATGGTAAGATAGTAGTTAGAAATGGGCGGTTTTAAAACAGCAGTGCCGGTGCCAGGAGCCATTTTATAAATGTCAAAATGATGGCATTTTTCCCTTTTTTCCCATGAAATTTCACTTTCTCCCCAAAAATCGTCAAAATTTTCCAGAATTTTCCAAAATTTTGGATCTCATGCAAAATCCGGATGGTTTGCACAATCCGTATGGAGCCGGCTGAAAATTGTGCAATGTCAGCCGGAATGTACAAGCAGGTACACAAGGCTCTCGTCAATGATTGGCTATGCGAGGCACACGGAGACGGAGTCGGGACAAGGGAAGAATTTGGAAAATTTTGGAAAATTGTGTAAAAATTTGGAAAAATTAAAAAAAATTTGGAAATTTTTTTTGCAATCATTNAATTAAAAAAAATTTGGAAATTTTTTTTGCAATCATTTTTTTGGAAATTTTTAAAAAAAAATTTTTGAAACTTCATTTTTTGGAAAATTTTGTGACATTTTTTTCAATTTACTTTTCTCGAACATTCCATGTACCCAAANCGAGGCACACGGAGACGGAGTCGGGACAAGGGAAGAATTTGGAAAATTTTGGAAAATTGTGTAAAAATTTGGAAATTTTTTTTGCAATCATTTTTTTGGACATTTTTTAAAAAAAAAATTTGAAACTTCATTTTTTGGAAAATTTTGTGACATTTTTTTCAATTTACTTTTCTCGAACATTCCATGTACCCAAANTTTGAAACTTCATTTTTTGGAAAATTTTGTGACATTTTTTTCAATTTACTTTTCTCGAACATTCCATGTACCCAAACTTCATGCTCTTGCATTCCAAGCTGGAAGATCCCTGCGACGATGCCCCGACTGGTCCCAACTTCATGATCTTGTATTCCAAGTTGGAAGATCCCAAGACGATGCCCCGACTGGTCCCTATTTCATGCTCTTGCATTCCAAGCTGGGGGATCCCTGCGACGATGCCCTGACTGGTCCCTACTTCATGCTCTTCCATTCCTAGCTGGGGGATCCCTGCGACGACGCTCCGACTGGTCTCTATTTCATGCTCCTAAATTCCAAGCTGGGAGAGCCCTGCGACGATGCCCCGACTGGTCCCTACTTTATGCTCTTACATTCCAAGCGAAAAGTTGTCTCAGAGACATCCCAAAATCAATTATCATTTAATTCCCTCCAACTGGATCATATACTTCATGCTCTTGCATTCCAAGCGAGGGTTTGCTCAGAGNTCAATTATCATTTAATTCCCTCCAACTGGATCATATACTTCATGCTCTTGCATTCCAAGCGAGGGTTTGCTCAGAGGCTTCCCAAATGCGATTATAATTTAATTCCTTCATACTAATTGTATATATCATCCTCTTGCATGCCAAGCAAAGCATTGTCTCAGAGTCTTCCCAAATTTTATTATAATTTAATTCCTAGCTACTAAATCGTCTACTTCATGCTCTTGCATTNCAATTATCATTTAATTCCCTCCTACTGGATCATATACTTCATGCTCTTGCATTCCAAGCGAGGGTTTGCTCAGAGCCTTCCCAAATGCAATTATAATTTAATTCCTTCATACTAATTGTATATACCATCCTCTTGCATGCCAAGCAAAGGGTTGTCTCAGAGTCTTCCCAAATTTTATTATAATTTAATTCCTAGCTACTAAATCGTCTACTTCATGCTCTTGCATTNTTGTCTCAGAGTCTTCCCAAATTTTATTATAATTTAATTCCTAGCTACTAAATCGTCTACTTCATGCTCTTGCATTACATTTCGATGGCAACCATATGGATAAAATAATATTTTGATAATTCGCTTTTTTCAAACATTTCTTGGTGATTTTGAGTCAGACAGTACCCAAACATCATGCTAATGCATTCCAAGTAGGGGACTCCATACGATGACACCACCAGCTCCCCACGACGACTCCCCGACCCACCAAAGAGGTTTTGTCGGTGTGTTGTCCACACAGTGTAACTGGGAACCACCCGAGGGTGGGCGAGCAGCCTCCAGAGAAAACAACTTTCTCCTACACGCCAGCCTGTTATGACATGAAAACACTGGAACGTTCTCCAAGACTTTCCACACAACCCAGCTCCGTGCGAGCCTCGGTCAGGTGGAAATCAAGATTCACTTACACAATGCATGTAGGAACAATAATGTACACACAAATCATTGTCTACAAATAAAGTTTATTTACTTAAAATTGCATTCAATTACAGTACATACAATTACATACACAACTCTTACAGAAACACAAATTACACATCTCTAAGTGCATATTTGAGGTCCCAAATGTTATGGTGAGGGTGAAAGCCCACCCACTTAACGAATAGACGATTACCATTGCTTTGTAACACCATCTCAACNAAATGTTATGGTGAGGGTGAAAGCCCACCCACTTAACGAATAGACGATTACCATTGCTTTGTAACACCATCTCAAATAGGTGTCTAGAAACCGTGTTAGGATAATCCCTTGTTCGTAGAATCCACCCTTCTACTTGTCACCTTTCAGANAAATGATATGGTGAGGGTGAAAGCCCACCCACTTAACGAATAGACGATTACCATTGCTTTGTAACACCATCTCAACCAAATAGGTGTCTAGAAACCGTGTTAGGATAATCCCTTGTTCGTAGAATCCACCCTTCTACTTGTCACCTTTCAGATCGACGAGTTCATAGGTCCATGGTTCGTAATGGAGAATCCTGTCAAAACGATAAAACTCCACAGATCAATTCGGCATGTAATATTTTGCAAAAATGTGATTTGAGACATGAAATACGAACATAGTCACCAATCCTTGTTTAGCCTTGCGATGGTCCAATATCTTCACATTTTTAAACACAGTCGACAGCAAAGAATTGTCGTTAACGTCCGCCGGACTCATGTGGATAGTCCAGTGCACTCAGCCATGGTGCGATAAAATTGCCTAACATGTTACGCGAGGCTCTCGAAAGGTCCTCATCATTGACGAAGCTGGAGGCTTATCATAATGGACGCCGCCCGAACACAAGGATAAATATGCCTAACATGTTATGCGAGGCTCTCGAAAGCATCTTGTCATTGACGNAGCTCTCGAAAGAGTCTCGTCATTGACGAAGCTTACAGCCTAACATAAAGGACACCAACCGCACACACGGATAAAGATGTCTAACATGTTATGCAAGGCTTTCGAAAAAGTCTTGTCACTGACGAAGCTGGCGAATTATCGTAAAGGATGCTGCCACACACAACGATAAAGTAGCCTAACATGTTATGCAAGGCTCTCGAAAGTGTCTCGTCACTGACGAAGCTGTAGGCCTATCATAAAGGATGCTACCGCACACAACGATAAAGCTGCTTAACATGTAACACAAGGCTTTGGAAAGTGTCTCGTCATTGACGAAGATGGCAGCCTATCATAAAGGACACTGCCCGCACACAAAGATAAATATGCCTAACATGTTATCCAAGGCTCTCGAAGGAGTCTCGTCACTAATGAAGCTGACACCCTATCATAAAGGACACTGCCATACACACAACGATAAAGCTTCCTAACATGTTACACGAGGCTCTCGAAAGTGTCCCATCATTGACGATGGTGGCAGCCTATCATAAAGGACACTGCCACACACAAGGATAAAGGGGTCTAACATGTAACATGAGGCTCTCCAACCATTAGTCATGCAAGAGAGACATCGCTACTACATGATGTTGCAAACACATATAAATGTTTTTATAAAAAAAATAGTTGTGAAGTGAGGGAATGATAACATCAACATGACTATACTCTGATTAAAACTGATATAAAAATAAAATGAAAAGGAAAATATTTATAAGAATGTAGTATAAGCAAGCATCATGTAAAATGAACTTCTATTCGTTGTCGAGCGTGTTGGAGGAAAGCAGGTTGTTACAACTATTACATTCATCTACTAGGAACGTGTACTCTGCTACAAGATTAAGATAGAAACAATGGTGGAAATCTTACATTTACAACAGCAAGAAGCCCTGAATAGACTCCACAAGCAATACAGAAGCATTGTCACTACTGCGATTGTGTACTCTGCTACAATATGAATATGGGATAAATGGTTGACGACTTATCATCTGNATCTTACATTTACAACAGCAAGAAGCCCTGAATAGACTCCACAAGCAATACCGAAGCATTGTCACTACTGCGATTGTGTACTCTGCTACAATATGAATATGGGATCAATGGTTGACGACTTATCATCTGTAACACTGACAAACGCAAGAGATCCTAAAGAGACATTGTAGGCATTACGATATCAATGTCACNTGTAACACTGACAAACGCAAGAGATCCTAAAGAGACATTGTAGGCATTACGATATCAATGTCACTATTGTGGAAATACTTTTGTATATGTTATAATGCACATTGGGATAAAAGTGCTCATAACATGTTCAGCCCAGCGTAGAAAGTGTCCCACTGTGATAACTGCGATGATGTGTTCACCCGCAGTGATAATCTGTATAGATATAACAAGAACTGCAAAGGACATGTTTATCGTTCATCGGGAAGCGAGTGCCTGTATTGCACCAAGACATTCAGTAAGGGCTCCAGAACCTAACATCATAAAGATAGCAACTGCAAATTTTCCACAGTCTCCAAGACCTACCCATGCGTTAACTGTTGTATTGTATATTCGAATAAGAGTACCTTGAATGCTGACAGCCAGAATTGTTTTGCAAAAACATTTACCATAAATTTACTGCTTCAATGAAGAATATGTTGATCATGTATCAAATATGATTATGTATTCTTATTATATCAAGTCTGTAAATAAAGGCNCTTCAATGAAGAATATGTTGATCATGTATCAAATATGATTATGTATTCTTATTATATCAAGTCTGTAAATAAAGGCAAAGTGTATAAATTATTTCTAGGTTATTCATTTATCTTAACACTCGATAATATTAGGTTCACCTCCACCAATAGGAAAAAAACTAGATTTTGTTAAAGTCTGAAAGATAATTAATAGTGTTTCTATAGTGTCAGTCTCGAACTCAGTTCCCTAGCAATGGGATGCTTGTGCAATACACACAGAGGCACTCACTACCGACAACGAAAATGACTACATGGGTATATATATATATATGTCGTAAGCCTACTTATAAGCCTAGTTAACTATAATTTCCGACCCAAATAAATACGAAAAAATACACGTAAATAAAATTCAGGATGAATAACTTACAAGAAACTGAGATATGCAAAAATAAAGGTATATACAATTGTGATGCATACATGAGGCATATAGTCGTGGTAACTGTAAAAATACTTATAGGATAATATAAACGATCATCGCCAGTGCTACACAATGGTCGTCAGCTCATATCATCGCTAACATAGGTAACCCTTAACAACCAGAAATGTATTGAAAAAAATGAACCATGCTATATAATACCAGACTGTTCTGTTCAATACAACAGACTAGCAAACAACTTCCTTATTAAACCAAATGAAACGAAACCATTGCATTTAGTGTACCACACTAGCAGCGGAACGCGACCATTGTCGTATGCCAGGGAATATGTGAGGCAGCTCAGATGGTCGGCCGGCGACGTAAGCACCATGCAGGTCCTGGCAAGTCAAACAGATGAAACAGAACACTAACTGAGAGAGAGAGTTGTGTCAGGCTCCAAGGTCACTTAGCTTCTGGTAGGAATACGATGGCCTTCAGCCATATTCGTTTCCCCTGCCATCTGTCAGGAATCTGTCAGGAAGGGCGACAACATTGTTTGCATTACCGTTGTCGCACGATAGGTGCACCCACGGCGACATACATGACTGAATTCCAGTATGCAGAGAACTCACCTATATGTGGAGTATATTCATACAGATGCAAAACAGATATATAAAATCAAATAAGTTAAAGGAAACAAGTTATAAACACTCACCAACAAGCACATATTGCACAAGTGTCAGGTGCTGTACGATGCTTTAGATTTTACTAGACAAGACCAGACCGCGCCGATCAGTACAACATATATTCCAACCATGTTTTATCATATTCCATCTGATCTCCTTTCGCCTGTCATTCTGACGGGGACATGTCACATGCTCTGTTATTCCACCAAATTTTTTCTCATATTTCTTCCATGTACCGTTCTCATATTAACACTTACGTGTTAAAATTTACGAATGGCTAATGGTTATGTAGGGAGAGACTTTGTTTGAATGATAGGAATTACTGTGTACTCTGGAGACTGCAGTCGTCAAGTATGTAGGGGGAGAGACGAATCATAAACAAGGTGCAAGTGCCATGTACATTTAAGGTCACAGCTCCTGGACCTAGTCATACACAATCTTCAAATAACACGTACACTAAGACACATGTAGGCTGTGAGAGACGAGTCAGTCTCATTAAATGATCCCCCTACACACACACATGAATGCACACACACGCAGATAAAAGTGTTCACACTCACCCACTCACCCACATGCACACACACGAACACATGCTCTCATGCACATGCATATGCACATGTGCGATCACGTACGCTCACAGCACTCTCTTCACACACATGCACACTCACATACACACATGCGTACACACATGCACGTGTACATACTCACATACTTACATACCCATGCATCCTTGTTGGAATAATACTGTTTAATGAGACTGAATGACCTGTCTCTCACATCTGTAAAACAAAGGTAAAAGTATATAAATTATTTCAGTGTTATTCATTTATCATAACCCATACTACTATTAGGTTCACGTCCATCACTAGGAAAAAAAAGCAGATATTGTCTTAGTCTGAAAAAGAATTATAAGTTGTTTGTATATTTTCAGGTCTCGAAATCAGTTCCCTATCGACGAATGCTTGAGCAATATACAGATACTCTCGACATCTTCACTTCTCCAGTCGACCACTAGAGTGCACGACCAGCATTTTATAGGTTCACAGTAGTCTTCAGCAAACTTCTTTTCCCCTGCCACCAGTCAGCAAGAGCACCAACATTGTTTGTGTTACTGATGACGGCCACTAGGCGAACTCATGTCGACACACATGACAGAAATTCCGACATACAGAACACTCACCTATACGTGCAATATATACATATAGATCACTCGGTGCCCACCCACACACACATGCATACGCACAATCTCATTCACACATGCACGCACGCACACACACGACCGAGTTTTGAATCCAACCGGCAATGTGAGCAACATTTAAATGGTTCCGATAGCATAAGATGAGTACAGTAGTATGATTCGACTACTAACCATTGCAATAAACAGCGTTAGTCTAACAAGCGGGTTAGGGTAACCTTGTACAATATATATAAAACTGTCCCATACGTGAAAAGAAAATAAAGTTATGTAGTAATAATAATAAAGGTTCAACATAGGTGCAAGCATGCTGCAAACATGATAATGCAGTGAACCTATACTATGACATCTGAGAGTTCAGCAGTTCGTAATAGAGATATCAGTGTTACTATTACGACGATAACTTTAGTAAATAGCTGGAATGACCACCAACAGGAAAACCCACCTTATGTTCACACGAATTAACCTAAAAAATCTACAATATGATAATTTTTGTATACTCTCTATCACCAAAGTTAATGTAATGTTATATTATACCATTTGTAAAGGTAATGGCCCTTTCTTGCTACTAAACACAGTATATGTAAACCAGTGGTCATGCAAGAATCTATGTCATTGCTATTAGAAACCAATGAGAAAACAAAGGTGAAATGACAGAGCATGAGACAGATCACCATCAGTGCATTAGGTGAAAGGAGACCAGAAGGAATATGAGAAAATCAAGGTGGAATGGTAGAGAATGAGAATCGTCTCCCGCCAGGACGATAGGTGAAAGGAGTCGAGAAGAAATATGAGAAAACTAGGGTGGAATGACTGTTGTACTAATCAGGATGGCCTGGTTTTGCCTAGCATAATCTAAATGATCATACAGCACCCGATGCTAGTTCTATATATGTTGGTTGGTAAGTGTGTATAACTTGTTTACTTTATACTTTAATTTTATATTCGGTTTTGCATCAGTATGTAGGAGTGTCAACCTTCGCTCTCCATACTTCACGACTCTGTCATTGTACTGTACTTTTGTCTAATGCTACATAATGACGTGGTCCAGCAATGGCTCGGAGAAAATCTCGTCCCTAGTTGGGAAAGCCAAGTTGACGCCTGGTGTTACCAGAGCTGATGATGTAGGAAATATGTGCCCGGCGCCACAGCACTGCGGTGAGCTGATGAAATGAGGTCGTTTTGGGTCGATAGCCTAGGGGACTCTGGTTAACACTCTGTCACATATGATGGCGAGGCTGTAGGCCGCCTCGCAGGCCTTAATTAAATTACAAATGAAACACTTACGATGCTCGTAGAGTTATTTATTCTTTGCGACTCCTTAATGAACACACACAACTTTAATACAAAACATGGCCTTAACGGCCCAGAACGTCGACCATGTGGCTTTATAATGTGAAACGCGATTGCGTTTAAAACTCTCCAATGAGAATAACGTTGCTCTCCCGTCGCCGCAATAACAAATAAAATTAATGATCCGGTTCATGAAGTGAAGTCTATTGCAGTGAATATGAGTTCAGCTTAAGATGTCGGCACCGAGGGCCTTTGCAGAGCGAGAGACTTACACGTCTTGATGCGTTCAAGTGCCGAAGAGAACTGGGGGGAAGCGTGGGCCGGCTTCCGCCACCTGAGCGCATCCGACGCCAAGCAGCGAAACAATGATGCACAATATATACAAAAAAATTATTATGAGATGGAAGTGACATGAATTAAATTAATCTAAGATGGCATATTTTTCCTTATACAAATACACAGTAAAAATGATTATATAAATCCTAAACATTTCCATTGTATCAGCCACAATATTGCCAAGTGTACAATGTCAAATGTCCCTGGCTGTGGGTGTGTCGACTGTCTTCCATGATGACAATTATGATATTAATTATATAGGCTGATACAATTAAACACACTGAATAAATAACCCTGATGCAATTATGAACACTGATGCAATTAATAAACACTCTCACTCGTGCCCACAAACCCGTCGGTTGGTGTGTCTGGTGTAGTGGACACGACTGTGGAAGTCAGAGTGGGCACAAAGGAGCTGGTGAACACGCGGTTCACATCAATATGTGACTTGTTGCTTGGTGGAATTAGTGTGTCTCTGTAGCATAGCTCGGACGGAGGGTGTACGTGAGAAAGAACGTTTACTATTTTGCTGAACTAACCAAGGCTACCACTCTAGTTTTCAGATGCGTAGTGATATCTAGTATCGAGTAATGCGCTGTGCAGTAATCGTCACTTGTGCAATACATGTTGGTTGGCAGGTGATAATAAGTACTTTCCTTTTCATATTATGTCTACTGGCATCAGCATTTCGAGAGTGTATTTTTTTGGTCTAACATACTGTACAGTGTTCGTTGGGTGCACAATATGCAACGGCCGGTAGGAGTTTATAACTATTTACTTTTACATTTTTTTTTTAATATCTAAACGTCAATATATAAAGCAGTGACATAGACCCTTGCATAATCACTGGTTTACATATACTGTGTTTATTAGCAAGCTAGGGGCCACAACCTTTACAAATGGTATAATGTAATGTTACATTAACTTTGCTGATAGATAGTATACAACAATTATCATATTGTAGATTTTTTAAGGTTGGTTCGTGTGAACGTATGTTCTTTTTTCCTATTGGTGGTCATTCCATCTGTGTACTAAAGTTCTCGTCACAATAGTAACACTAATATCCCCATTACGAACTTCCGAACTATAAGGTGTTATAGTTTAGGTTCGATACGTTATCTTGCTTGCAACGTGCTTGCACCTATGTTGAACCCTTATTAGTTATAACTACATAACTTAATTTCTTTTCACGTATGGGACTGTTTTATATATGTCGTACAAGTTTACCCCAACACGCTTGTTAGACTGACGCTGTTTATTGCAATGTTTAGCCCTCGCAGTGGAACGATACTACTGTACTGATCCTATACTATCGGAACCATTTAACTGTAGCTCACATTGCTGTTTGGATTGAAACCTTGTATATGTGTGTGTGCATGTGACTGTGTGTGCATGCATTCCTGTGTGCGTTCATGCATGCCCGCATGTGTGTGTGTGCATGCACGTGGGTGCGTGTATGTGAGTGTGCATATGCTTGTATTTGAGTGATCTGTATGAATATACTGCATGCATAGGTCAGTGTTCTGCATGTCGGAATTCAGTCATGTGTGTCGAGATGAGTTCTCTTAGTGGCCATCATTGGTAACACAAACAATGTTGGCGCTCCCGCTGACAGGTGGAAGGGGATAAGAAGATGGCTGAAGACTACTGTGACACTAGAAAATGCTGGTCGTGCACTCTAGTGGTCGACTGGAGAAGCGAAGATGTCGAGAGCATCTGTATGTATTGCTCAAGCATTCGTCGATAGGGAACTGATTTCGAGACCTGAAAATATACAAACAACTATTAATTCTCTTTCAGACTTTGACAAAATCTGCAATTTTTTCTTTTCCTAGTGATGGATGTGAACCAAATATTAGTGTGGGTTATAATAAATTAATAACACTGAAATAAATTATATACTTTTACCTTTTTTTACAGATATGAGAGACGAGTCGTACAGTCTCATTAAACAGCATAATTGCACCGCGACTGCAGTTTGTGAGTGGGTGTGTGGAGTGTACATGTATGTGTGCTTGTGCATGTGTGTGTGTGTTCATGCACATTTGTGTGTGCGCACACATATGTGTGCATTCGTTTGTGTGCGTGTGTGTGTGCATGTGCATGTATGTGTGTCTGTAGAGGGAATGTTTAATGAGACTGTATGACTCGTCTCTCACAGTCTACAGATCCAGAAGGTTGTGACCTTTAGCGTACATGTTACTTGAAGTTTGTGTATGATTTGTCCAGCAGCTGTGACCTTCAGTGTACATGGTACTTGCAACTTGTTTATGATTCGTCTCTCACTCTACATATTTGATGACTCTAGTCTTCAGAGTATATTGTAATTGCTATCATTCAAACAAAGTATCTTCCTACATAACAAATAGCCAAGAGTTACATTAAAACACGTACGTTTAATACAAGAAATGTGCATGGAAGGAATATGAGAAAACTAAGGTGGAATTTCAGAGCATGCGACACCTCCCAGACAGGACGATAGGAGAAAGGAGACCAGAAGGAATATGGGAAAATCAAGGTGGAATGGTAGAGTGTGAGACTCGCCCCTGCCAGGACGTCGGGGGAAAGATGCTCAGAAGGAATATGATAAAACTGGGTTGGAATGGATTTTGTACTGTTTGGGGCGGTCTGGTCTTGTCTAGTATCATCTAAAGCATCGTACAGCACCTGACACTTGTGCAATATGTGCTTGTTGGTGAGTGTTTATAACTTATTTCCTTTAACTTTTTTTATTTTATATATCTGTTTTGCACCTGTCTGAATATACTGCACGTATAGGTGAGTTCTCTGCATACTGGAATTCGGTCATGTATGTCGCCGCGGGTGCACCTATCGTGGGACAATGGTAATGCAAACGATGTTGTCACCCTTCCTGACAGATGGCAGGGGAAAAGAATATGGCTGAAGGCCATCGTATTTCTAGCAGATGCTGTGTGACCTTGGAGCCTGACACAACTCTCTCTCAGTTAGTGTTCTGTTTCATCTGTTTGACTTGCCAGGACCTGCATGGTGCTTACGTCGCCGGCCGAACATCTGAGCTGCCTCACATATTCCCTGGCATACGACAATGGTCGCGTTCCGCTGCTAGTGTGGTACACTAAATGCAATGGTTTCGTTTCATTTGGTTTTGTAAGTAAGTTGTTTGCTAGTCTGTTGTATTGAACAGAATAGTCTGGTATTATATAGCATGGTTCATTTTTTTCAATACATTTCTGGTTGTTAAGGGTTACCTATGTTAGCGATGATATGAGCTGACGACCATTGTGTAGCACTGGCGATGATCGTTTATATTATCCTATAAGTATTTTTACAGTTACCACGACTATATGCCTCATGTATGCATCACAATTGTATATACCTTTATTTTTGCATATCTCAGTTTCTTGTAAGTTATTCATCCTGAATTTTATTTACGTATATTTTTTCGTATTTATTTGGGTCGGAAATTATAGTTAACTAGGCTTATAAGTAGGCTTACGACATATATATATATATACCCATGTAGTCATTTTCGTTGTCGGTAGTGAGTGCCTCTGTGTGTATTGCACAAGCATCCCATTGCTAGGGAACTGAGTTCGAGACTGACACTATAGAAACACTATTAATTATCTTTCAGACTTTAACAAAATCTAGTTTTTTTCCTATTGGTGGAGGTGAACCTAATATTATCGAGTGTTAAGATAAATGAATAACCTAGAAATAATTTATACACTTTGCCTTTATTTACAGACTTGATATAATAAGAATACATAATCATATTTGATACATGATCAACATATTCTTCATTGAAGTGGTATATTTATGGTAAGTGTTTTTGCAAAACAATTCCGGCTGTCAGCATTCAAGCCACTCTTATATACAATATACATAGGTTGTTAAATGTATATAAATATTTGTTTTATAATTATTTTTATATGTGTTTGCAACTTCGGTAAAAGTGATGTCTCTCGCATGTATAATGGTTCGAGAGCCTCACATAACATGTTAGACCCCTTTATCCTTGTGTGTGGCAGTGTTCTTTATGATAGGCATCCATCTTCGTCAATGACGAGACTCTTTGGAGAGCCTTGCATAACATTTATGACATAATTATTCTTGTGTGTGGGCTGTGTCCTCTAAGATAGGCTGCCAGTTTCGTCATTGACAAGACTCTTTCGAGAGCCTCACATAACATTTTAGGCATCTTTAACCTTGTGTGCGGCAGTATTCTTTATGAAAGGCTGCTATCTTCGTCAGTTGTGATACACTTTTGAGAGCCTCGCATAACATGTTATGCAGCTTTACCGTTGTGTGTGTGGCAGAGTCATTTATTATTGGCTGCCAGGTTCGTCAGTGATGAGACTCTTTCGATAGCCTCACATAACATGTTAGGCAACTTTATCCTTGTGTACAGGCAGTGTCATTTATGATAGGCTGCCAGTTTCATCTATAACGAGACACTTTCAAGAGCCTTGGGTAACATGTTAGGCAGCTTTATCGCTGTGTGCGGTAGCATTCTTTATGATAGGCCTCTAGCCTCGTCAGAGACGATACTCTTCCGAGAGCCTCGCATAACATGTTAGGCTCCCTTATCGTTGTGTGCGGCAGCTTCCTTTATGATAGATCGCCAGCTTCGTCAGTGACGACACTCTTTCGAGAGCATCGCGTAACACGTTAGACATCTTTATCCTTGTGTGCGGGTGGTGTCCTTTATGATAAGCTGTCAGCTTCGTCAATGACAAGATGCTTTCGAGAGCCTCGCATAACATGTTAGGCATATTTATCCTTGTGTTCGGGCGGCGTCCATTATGATAAGCCTCCAGCTTCGTCAATGATGAGGACCTTTCGAGAGCCTCGCGTAACATGTTAGGCAATTTTATCGCACCATGGCTGAGTGCACTGGACTATCCACATGAGTNCTTTCGAGAGCCTCGCGTAACATGTTAGGCAATTTTATCGCACCATGGCTGAGTGCACTGGACTATCCACATGAGTACGGCGGACGTTAACGACAATTCTTTGCTGTCGACTGTGTTTAATTTACACTTCTATAACCTGGTAGCGTTCCGATAACAAGGATTGGTGACTATGTTCGTATTTCATGTCTCAAATCATATTTTTGCAAAATCTTACATGCCGAATTGATCTGTGGAGGTTTATCGTTTTGACAGGATTCTCCATTACAAACCAAGGACCTATGAACTCGTCGATCTGAATGGTGAAAATTGAAGGGTGGATTCTACGAACAAGAGATTATCCTAACACCGTTTCTAGACACCTTATTGGTTGAGAAGGTGTTACATCGCAATGTTAATCATCTATTCATTAAGTGGGTGGGCTTTCACCCTCACCATAACATTTGAGACCTAAAATATGCACTAACAGATGTGTAATTTGTGTTTCTGTAAGAGTTGTGTATGTAATTGTATGTACTGTAGTTGAATGCAATTTTAAGTAAATAAACTTAATTCTTAGACAATGAATTGTGTGTACATTATTGTTCCTACATGCATTGTGTAAGTGAATCTTGATTTCCACCTGACCGAGGCTCGCACGGAGCTGGGTTGTGTGGAAAGTCTGGGAGAACGCTTCGGTGTTTTCATGTCATAACAGGCTTGCGTGTAGGAGAAAGTTGTTTTCTCTGGAGGCTGCTCGCCCACCATCGGGTGGTTCCCAGTTACACTGTGTGGACAACACACGGACAAAACCTCTTTGGTGTGTTGGGGAGTCGTCGTGGGGAGCTGGTGGTGTCGTTGTATGGAGTTCCTTACTTGAAATGTATTAGCATGATGTTTGGGTACTGTCTGACAGCATGATCACCATAAAATGTTTGAAAAAAAGTGAATTTAAAAAAATTTAAATCCCGATGGTCGCCATCGAAATGGAATGTGGGAGCATGAAGTATACGATCTATTAGGGAGGAATTAAATGATAATCGAATTTGGGAAGACTCTGAGACAACACCTCACTTGGAATGTAAGAGCATGAAGTAGGGACCAGTCGGGGAATCGTTTCGCGGATCCCCACCTTGGAATGCAAGAGCATGAAGTAGGGACCAGTCGGGGCATCGTCTCGGGATACCCCATCTTGAAATGCAAGAGCATGAAGTAGGGACCAGTCGGGGTGTCGTCGCAGGGATCCTCTTCTTGGAATGCAAGAGCATGAAGTAGGGATCAGTTGGGACATTGTCGCAAGGATCCCCCAGCTTGGAATGCTAAAGCATAAAGTACGGACCAGTTGGGGCATCGTCGCAGAGATCCCCCAGCTTGGAATGCAAGAGCATGAAGTTTGGGTACATGGAATATTCAAGAAAAGTAAATTTAAAAAAATCCGAAAAATATATATTTTTAATGTGAAAAAAAATGTCAAAAAAATTTTTCCAAAAAAAAATATGTTTAAATAAAATTTCAAAGCAATTTTGTTAATTTTCCAACACTTTGGAAATTCTTCCCTCTTCCTGACTACGGCTCCAAGAACCTCATGTAGCCAATCAGAGACAAGAGACTCACATGCCTGCTTGCACATTCTGGCTGACATTGCACAATTTTCAGTCGGCTCCATCTAGATTATGCAAACATTCTGGAGNATGCCTGCTTGCACATTCTGGCTGACATTGCACAATTTTCAGTCGGCTCCATCTAGATTATGCAAACATTCTGGATTGTGCATAAAATCAAAATTTTGAGAGAAATTTTAAAGGAAATTCAGGTAATTTTTACTTTTTTTTGGGGGGGAAAGGGAAATTTTGATGGAAAAAAGGGAAAATTATGTAATTTTGACATTTTGAAAATGGTTCCCAACACTGGCCCCGCTGTGCCAGAACCGCCCATTTCTAAATACTTACGGTGTTCCACCCGAGGAATGACCATTTGTAGTAGCAACACAGCTCACAGGTGACGCACATGTGTTGTGGAGTTCTGTTACCTAGTACCAAATTACATGCGAACAGTTCGTTACAAAGTTTTTCACCAGTTACACCAGATTGCTGGGAACCTTACAAACGCAAATTACCATTTTCATGGAGTGGCAACAGGCCCACGAAGAGGTGGAAACATTCTTGAGACGCAAGGTAAATATTGAAGCCTGGTTTTCCTTCATATTCCAGCCATGGATGTGTTGAAAACTGTGACCAGATAGTCCTCCCTGAATTCAGAGCCGCTTTACGACCAGCAATAGCTTTGGAAACTTCGTCCGAACAGCTACTGGCATTTCCCGAGACGCCACCGTGCTATGTCAATGTGGTATGCCACCATGTGTAACGCACGTGTTGTATCTGTCATGCCCTCTGGGAAGTGGGACAACAACACAGCACTTGGTAGTCCACTACCACTGGCACGCGCGAGCGGATTGATACCTCCGCGACCAGCTGAGAGCGCCTGGTCCAGTCATCGAGAAACAATGGCACAACTACCGAACCGAATAACGGTACCGCAGCACTTGGCCAGCCGCCTCCTGGTCCTTGTCACTACTGTCCCGGCGAGGATATGCACTGGCACAAGGACTGACCAAACCATAAAGTGAAGGAAACCCTGCACCGGGAAACGGGAAACAGGGATGGGGGACGACCTCCTATACAAGAAACAGTAAAAATAACAAAGATTACCGAAAAAAACAACCACTCATATCTCAGCCAAATTTTTCAAAATTACGACAGCCTACCCATTACCGTTAACTCAAAATATACAGTAGCACTCGCCCACAAAGCAAAAATTGTCTAAATTATATCCATCAGACATCCACACTGGACATTTTGTACATCTCTAAGATATCCAAAATATACAGCAAATATCAAATGGATGTCCCATCTACCTTCAGGATGATATCTAGTTTGATATTCAGGATGTGGATATCTCTTGACAAATATAGCACGACTACATAATGGATATTCTGCTGGATATCCATATCCAAGGCAAATATGTAAAGCTTATATCCATATATGTTACAAATATTGATGGGTTATCCACAAGGCAATATGAAACACCTTCAAATATTCATGGAATATCCATAACATATAGAGCTTTATTTAAAACATTTATATAACCATATAATATTCATTACTACACAGATTGCATTCTACAAGGTGTCTGGTCTACTAGATGACAGTGTGATCCCTGGACATTCGGAAATATCCGAAGACATTTTGCTGTTCAGAAAATCAGCCTATGTAAAATGGTTATTCAGTAGCTATCCCTGTGAAGATTCTCATAACCATAGGTTAGCCAATGGTTATATACTTTAATTGCAGTAAACAATTGTATATACATTAGACATTGCTTTATATTTTGTATATGTACACTAGATAGCCATTAGTAATATTGGCCTGCTCGATACATTCACTGCACATGCTTTATATTTGGATTTATATCCACTCAATAACCATACTATATTTGCTGTGGGAGTGGATATCCTCTGGATATCTCTAAATGCACATTCATTTGCTATTCAGAATTTGTAGAAATCCCTTTATAAATTCTGAATGTTAGTTTAACTATATTATGCTATCAATTTAAAACTGATTTTATGGTATTTATTTTTCCTTTTATAATTTCTGTCCAGACTGTGGGGTTTGAATAACTATTACAAATCAAAACTATATTTTTTAACCTTTAGATGGCGTCCATGACAAAGTTATATTATTTTCACTTCATTATGAATAAAAGTGAAGGCCACAATTTTTAACTCTACAAAGAATTTCGTAGTGCAAGGGTATTCCTTAATTTTACAAACATGATGTGGGAGGTCTACACTGAAAATTTAAGTCATTATTACTGCCCCCACATTTAGGGGAAATAAAACAGCTGATTTTGTAATTGAAATTTCAATATTTTGTAAAAAAAAATTTTATTTCTAAAAATAATATGTATAGCACAAAATCCATGATTTATTAATAGAATATGAATCTGTAGCATTTGTAAAAATTTCAGTCGAAATAAATAGTATTTATTATTCATTCATTTTAACCAATACATATTTTAATGAAAACATTGAAAAATATTCTATTCTAAAGTAATTTTTAAAAATTCCTTACCTTGCATATGGTATTACTTTATGCCAGTTACCATGTATTTGCAATAACCAAACCTTACATAAGTTTACCAAACCAAGCAACATGGATGAAAGGACGATTACGTCATCCAGTATGTAAATAAAGAACCGTAAAATTTATTGTAGTCAAACACACAAGTATTACAAATTTAATTTAATATTTAATTTTCAAAGAGATATAAGTAATGAGTGAAAAAAAGAGAACAAAACCGAAATCATTAAAATTATGTAGGAATTAAGTAACACTTTCGTAATGTTGGCACTGAACTAGAAGCAAACATATGCCTTTCTTTCAGAATCTGTCCTTGTCTTGTGCCGCACCACTTACAATGGGAGCCTTTTTTTAACAGTTAATAAAAACAACAGTTTATAATGAATCTAACCAAATTGTAACAACAAAAATTGCATTTTAAAATGTTTACTTAGTTTGGATATCCATATACACTGAGGCGACAAAAGTCATGGGACACCTCCTAATGTCATGTCGGACCTCCTTTTACCCGGCGAAGTGCAGCAACTCGACGTGGCATGGACTCAACAAGTCGTTGGAAGTCCCCGGCAGAAATATTGAGCCATGCTGCCTCTATAGACGTCCATAATTGCGAAAGTGTTGCCGGTGCAGGAGTTTGTGCACGAACTGACTTCTCGATTATGTCCCATGAATGTTCGATGGGATTCATGTCGGGCAATCTTGGTGGCCAAATCATTCACTGGAATTGTCCACAATGTTCTTCAAACCAACCGCGAACAGTTGTGGCCCGGGGACATGGCCCATTGTCATCCATAAAAATTGAATCGTTGTTTGGGTACATGAAGTCCATGAATGGCTGCAAGTGGTCTCCAAGTAGCTGAACATAACCCTTTCTAGTCAATGATCAGTTCAGTTGGACCAGAGGACCCAGTCCATTCCATGTAAAAGCAGCCCACACTATTATGGAGCCACCACCAGCTTGCACAGTTCCCTGTTGACAACTTGGGTCCATTGATTCGCGGGGTCTGCACTACACTCGAACCCTACCTTCAGCTCTTACCAACTGAAATCGGGATTCATCTGACTAAGCAACGGTTTTCCAGTCATCTAGGGTCCAACGGATATGTTTACAAGCCCAGGAGAGGCGCTGCAGGCGATGTCGTGCTGTTAGTAAAGGCACTCGAGTCGGTCTTCTGCTGGCATAGCCCAGTACAACCAAACTTCGCCACACTGTCCTAACGGACACGTCCGTCGTACATCCCACATTGATTCCTGTGGTCATTTCACGTAGTGTTGCTTGTCTATTAACACTGACCATTCTGCGCACATGTCGTTGGTCTCGGTCATTAAGTGCAGGCGGTCGGCCACTACGTTGTCCATGGTGGGAGGTTATGCCTGAAATTAGGTATTCTCGGCACACTCTTGACATTGTGGATCTCTGAATGTTGAATTTTATAACCATTTCCGAAATGGAATGTCCCATGTGTCTATTTCCAACTAACATTCCGTGTTCAAAGTCTGTTAATTCCTGTCGTGCGGCCATAATCACGTCAGAAACCATTTCACATGAATCACTTGAATACAATTGAAATCCCAACCAATACACTTCCCATTTATACATTTTGTACGCGATACTTCTGCCATCTGTATATTTGCATATTGCTATCCCATGACTTTTGTCACCTCAGTGTATATCCAGGATATGTTGAACTAATAGTTTTCCAGAAAATATTACTTTCCGCATATCTTTACAGGACATCCTAACTACATCCATAAGATAATATGATATAGACCTGGATATGTTGTAGGCAAGGTGGATAGCTACTGGATANACATCCTAACTACATCCATAAGATAATATGATATAGACCTGGATATGTTGTAGGCAAGGTGGATAGCTACTGGATAGTTTTCAGACATTTTGTGCTGTGTGGGCATTGACAAGGCAGCTTCACATAATTTTATTAGTGAACAACCAATTTTCCCTGAACAGTGCGAACAACAAGATCAATTTGTGCATCTCTCCATGTGTGGCATATCTGGTCACGCCCACATTACCACCACAGTAACTGTAATCATCAGGGACGAAGTCATGAATATTCCTTTTTTAGTTAAGCAAGACCTCAGAGGGGACATTATTCTGGGAGTGCCATGGCTCATTGACCAACAAGCTGTCATCGAGTTATCCCGTGACAGCATTAATTTCGGCAAGACTAAACGGAAAACGGTTTACCACCTCGGGTACCATCAACCCACAGTTCTGGACACTATAAATCTCCATTATTTTGACCATGCCGTCCCTGTGGACTTTCAAAGTGCTGTGCAAGCCATCTTGCAAGAATGAAGTGATGTGTTTGCATGTGGGGACCCACTCCATCGCACCAGCATTGCAGAGCACCCTATACCTATGAGTCACGAGTAACTACTGTACATACCACCGAGAGACGACGCAGCCTACCACCATAGCATCATTGGCACCCAGGCGAGTGAAATGCTGCATGATGGTGTTCTTGAGGCCTCAGAGAGGAACTACAACTCAGCCATAACCTTGGCTCCTAAAATGGACGGAACATGGACGTTTTGTGTAGATTTCCGCCCAATAAACTTGGTTACCAAAAGCTCAGCCACTCCAGTAATAAATGTAAATACTGCTGACAGTTTGCTCGGTTCTGCAAAAATCATGTCTTCCTTTGACCTCCGTTCTGGCTACTGGCAAGTCCCAGTCATGCATAACGACCACCTCAAAACTGCCCTCACACACCATGCCAGATGGCAGGAGGCATCAGTTTTATGCTATGCCCTTTGGTCTTAAGTGCCCACCAGCTACCTTTCAAGCCATGATGGTATACGTACTGGATGGCTATATTGGCAAGTTCGTCACCGCCACTCTAGATGATGTAGTGGNACCTTTCAAGCCATGATGGTATACGTACTGGATGGCTATATTGGCAAGTTCGTCACCGCCACTCTAGATGATGTAGTGGTTTGGTCAGACAGCAAGGAGGAATACCTAGAACACTTAGTGTTAGTGCTGGAATGCTTTGCAACCACAGGCCTCACCCGTGCAAATTTAAAGTGCCACAATAGCCAGACAGAATTAAATTTCTTGGGGCGCATTGTAAACAAGACCGGAAATCTCCCTAGTGCGGAACATCTGCGGCTCATTGATGAGTGGGGCCCCCCAGAAACATGCAAGCAACTGCGCAAGTTTTCAGACCTCACAATCATGTTGCGTGTGACAAACGATGATCTTCGATTCAGAACAACACCTTGCAGGAAACCCAACTTATAGAACAACTCGATTGCATTACAAAGGCAAGATGCTATTTCGACAGTTGGATAAAAGAGAAGTACAAGAAGTTACTGTTATAACTAATACGTTTTCTTTCTTCTATTACGATGGTGTGATTGTACTGTGTCCATTGCCGACCATGAGACGAAATAAAAATGNAATACGTTTTCTTTCTTCTATTACGATGGTGTGATTGTACTGTGTCCATTGCCGACCATGAGACGAAATAAAAATCACAAACACACACATAACTGAGCTAGGCAAAAAACGAAAAGACCTTTTTACAACACCACAAACAGATAATTAGGAAAGGCTGTTTCCTTGTCAATAGAAAAGAAACATGTGTATAATTAAAACGTTAAAAAGACAGATGAACAACTTATTATTACAAAACAGGGCAGACAACAAAAGCAAATCAAAAGAAAAGACAAAACTATGACGAAAACGAAAACACCACACAAGTGAACAAAACAGTGTAAAAACAACATTAGTGGACATATCTGAAACATAGAGAAAGTGGTTTTTCTTTTGTGTGGTTCAGCTGTGTCCACTGATAATGTTTTTGCGCTGTTTTGTTACTTGTGTGGTGTTTTCGTCATTGTGTTGTCTTTTCATTTGATTTGCTCTTGTCTGACCTGTTTTGTAATAATAAGTTGTTTGTCCGTATTTTTGTAATTTTAATTATATACGTACTTGTTTTCTATTGCTAAGGAAACAGCCTTTCCTAATTATCTGTCTGTGGTATTGTAAAAAGTGTAATTTTTTGTCTTTCTGAGTTCTGTGTGAGTGTGAGATTTTTATTTAGTATCATGGACGGCAATGGACAGAGTCCAATCACACCATCATGATAACATGAACTCACAATTGCCATCAAACTTCAATAATAAAATTCTTTCTTCTGCATGGGTGCAAATTATTTTTAATGACGTTCTTAACAGCTTATATAGTAGGTACGGTTTGATATCTCGTTGTCAGCAATATAAATAGATGAAACAAGAAACATTTGCAACAGTACCGAGACCATTACATATACACACGTTCCTTACCGGGGACTCGAACCCAGAAAACCTCGTTAAAATAATCTAGAGTGCAATCAACTGCTTCACATGGGTAGGATTCAGAGCATAAACTTTGGATAAAATTAGTCTAATGTTTCGAATGATAGGGTTCATAAACCTTAATATTAACACCGCCATAATTTTTAAAATAAGCGTGTGATCCGCTTAAAACACATAAATTTATATGTTCTACCATAGCCCAACCTATGTGAAGAATCTGGTAGAAATCGGTTGATTGGCCACAGAGATAAAACATTTCCTTAAAAATGGTCTGTATACGATGCTTCTAATAGCTACTCTCAGCATAAAAAAATTGGTTGAATGTGGTTAAATTGTTAAATAGATATATCCAACTGATAAAAAAATTCATTTCGAAAATCAATGCCTAGCCCCACTTAAATCATGTAACTTTGCATTAACTTCTGTACCATTAATTATATGCAAAACTTGGTGGAATCTAGTTCAATTGTTTCACAAATATGCCAAATATTTAATTTTCTCACCTGGAAATATTTTTGCAAAAATGCCGGCAAAAGAGTATTTTTGTATGCAAAATTGATGTGTCTAATGAATACTGGTAGTGTACAAAATTGAGTTGAATTTAGTTTAATTGTTTCACAGATAAAACATATTAATCTAAATTATATATATTTACACCATTAAAAAAGGCCTGCCCGCACATAAAACATATTAGTTTACATACCCTACTGTAGCACTGCTTGTGTGAAATTTTCGTAGGAAGCGGATGATTGATCCTCGAGGTATCATTTTTTTTCAATTGATGATCTTCATAAATAGATAACAAAAATGTTATGTATTAGCACATTCGATGATTGTCGTAGATACTGCCAGTATAAAAAGTTAAGCTAAAATCAAACATTAAATTTCGTAGCTATAGCACACTAAGCTAATATGGTTTTATAGCCACCATTCTGAATATAATAGTATTGTTCACTTAAAAAATATAAATAAATATGGCTTTCCACATACAATTTCTTAGCCGAATTTGGAGAAAAATCAGTTGATTGTTTTTCTAGATAATACACAAAATTTAATTTTTTTATGTAGGACAATGTTACAAAATGGCACAGAAATAGGGCTCTGTTCATACAAATTTGATGCNAAAATTTAATTTTTTTATGTAGGACAATGTTACAAAATGGCACAGAAATAGGGCTCTGTTCATACAAATTTGATGCATATGGTAGGAACACCAGCATGCAAAGTTAATTTGAAATTTGTTTAGTAGACATAACATACCTAGCTAAAATGTTAATATGGGCACTTTTAATAACAAGTGTCAGACCCATTTAAAACATATCAATTTGCATGGCCTGCGTGATGCTACCTGACTGACAAATTTGGTACAAATCGGTTGGTTTTTCCAAAGATATGGAACACAGACTTTAATTTTTCATGTGATGCTATCTTACAAAATGGCGGACAAAAGAGACTGTGTGGGGCTCATTTGATGGTTGTAATATATAATGCCAGAATATGCCATACAGTTGGTTGTGGTAATCGCCCGCATTGTCGATGACTTTGGACTCCCTTGGTCTNTATAATGCCAGAATATGCCATACAGTTGGTTGTGGTAATCGCCCGCATTGTCGATGACTTTGGACTCCCTTGGTCTTCCATGTCTATTTGTAGAGAGTTTGCAAACTGGGTCGAACAATAGATGACTTGTGGCACACCTAATACCGACAAGTTTTAATCGTAGAAAAATTTGTAGACCCAATTACCTATGTGAAACTGAGAGTGGAGAAGTTAAGACCTTTCCACACACCATTGAACACCGAATAAAATATACACATTAACAGTAAAAAAAAACTGGTTGGTGGGCCTTGATCCCAAAATAGATGTTAAGTGGCCCAATCTGAAATAACCAACGAGTCAGGTTTCAATGATTTATTGTAGGTTACCTGGTCACTGGTTACAAAGACAGATACTTTACATATCTGGTAACATGGGCCTGAGTCACAAAGCCTATCAGTGACTTACAATGTATACATAGATGTTAGTGCTTCTATGTGAAATTTAATGAATGATAAGCTTCTGGGATGTTAAAAAGAATCTGCAGAAGAGGGAGAGTCACTTTGCTTAAAGTTTCATAAAAAGTGAAAGTCTATAATTTTTTATGGTTAGACAAAGATTTTGAAGAACCCAGGAGATGCTAACACGACATGGCCTNAAAGTGAAAGTCTATAATTTTTTATGGTTAGACAAAGATTTTGAAGAACCCAGGAGATGCTAACACGACATGGCCTTGACACATTCACGCCTGCTTCAAACTGATGAGGGTGATGCCGACCTGCTCGCAGGAAGCAAGGGAAGCACCACCATCATGGACCAAATGGAACACAATGTTCTTAAAGTACAATTACACACAAAACTCTTGGGAAAGCTACATAAACAACTATCCTCAAACGAATTACATGAACACAATCTGATTCTTAATAAGATAAATGAACCCTAAATGGCATAGCTAAGATTCTGGAATTTTTTTGTAGGTGTTTAATTGCAAATAGCTGCTTCGTAACAACTGGACTCAAAACAGAAAACACAGAAAATTTATAACATATAGATTGCCAGAACATCAAGACAATAGGGAACACACAACAAAACATTTTACAAACAGTGCATATTGGACATATTGGGTACACAGTGTACTCAATATGGCCTAAGTTCCGTTAGCATAAAATCAATGCAGCAAATAATTTGTATTAGTCGGATTGTTACCGTATGGGCAAAAAGAAAGGATTTTTTGTCGTCCTTCGTCAATCCTACACAATCTTCATGTACATATTGTCGACAACTGATGCACAAAAGCATGTACTTCACTGAAGTTTCATTGCACAACCTACAATAACAAGAATAATGTGTTTTGGTTGATTACAAATTGGCCTTCTTCTTTGTAAGTTTGCATGGTAGGGCTCGAGATTTCATTGTTAGCTTACTTACAGACATTTTATCATTTGTCACCACAAACGATGCTTTCTTCATAATAGTAACTTTGATGTTTATAGCAGAATTTCTCTTCGAAACTGCTTGCAATTTTATCTTTGGTTCTACTGCCATAAGTATAACTCTGATGTTTCTAACTGTGGTAGGGGCCGCGGTAATGTAGTGCTTAGACTATTCACCTCCCACCTAGGTGAACTGGCTTCAATTCCCAGCGAGGTCACTCCCAGATTTTCGCGTTTGGGAATCATCCTGGATGATGCCTCTGGTCGGTGTGTTTTCTCGGGGATCTCCCGTTTCCTTCGCTCTTGCATTCTGGTGCTGCTCCATACTCACCTCACTTCACCCTCATCTGCTCTCAAAATCTTGATGTTAAGAGCCGCCCAGATATCTCCACTTCACTCAGCTATCATTTCTGAAAATGAAACACCAGAATCATAGACACTAAGAATAATCACACATGATTACAAAAGAAACAGGCTGTTTATTTGTAAAACATAATATCTCGAAAACTAGACATTGTGTGGAAAAACTGACAATTTTAAAATTTCACGAAACATTTATAAACCTTCTCTCTTATGGTGAGAAGGTGGAAGGGTGGTGTTTAAGATTATATATCACATGTACTCAATATGGCCTACATAGGCCATATTGATGTCTCACTGCAAGGGAGAGATTTTATGTTACAACTCACTGTAATTATTAATTTTTATTCAGTTTATCACAGCACAACTTTAAACTAGACATTATACACTATTAAATAAACAGTTTATATATTTTAAAAAAATTTAAAGAAATTTTTACAATACGAAACATACCATTCGTAAATAATAACGCACAAATGCGGTGCAAGAGATAAACACATTTACCCTTCTCTCCAACAGCTCACATATACAGTGCAACTGGTAAAAGAGACATGCTGTGCTGTTTACTTCTCGAAACTGCTGGTGTGGCCATCTTTTGTATTAATGACAACATTACAGAGAACTTGGCAATAGGCCATATAGGGCCTTATTACCATATGGCCATATGGCCATAAGGCCATATATTACCTTATATGAAAATTGGCATTGAGAATTTTATGTTGTAACCCTTTTTCAATNCATATGGCCATAAGGCCATATATTACCTTATATGAAAATTGGCATTGAGAATTTTATGTTGTAACCCTTTTTCAATTCTTACCATCACTGAAATTTTCATTCCAGTTCTCTTATGCAGGTTGGATGAAAATAGAAGACAAGACGGTATGAAATTATATGTTAAATGCACTAAATAAATGAAAAATGTCCTTTCTCATGTAATTATGTTGAGTGCTGCTTGTCAAGTTGGTACAAGTGAGTGCCCATGGTCAAATCTAAGTCGTCGCACTNTCATGTAATTATGTTGAGTGCTGCTTGTCAAGTTGGTACAAGTGAGTGCCCATGGTCAAATCTAAGTCGTCGCACTTCTGGTTTCATGTAATCATTATTACATGATACCGATGCTTGAAACTTGGTGTACCCTCACAGAGAAAAATATTGCATTCAATACTCTGCTTTTTGGGGGTCACTTGCACCTCAAATCACTCAGGTTTCACAAGGTACCAGCATGGCATCGGCATCCTGATCAGGGACGTGGCACTGCCTTTATTTGCACTACATATTGGTACTGTAGTGTTGCAATGGAGCATGCATGTCAATCCTGTGGGTTCCGAACAATGGGTAAAACCTGGTGCCACCTTAGTGGTTGGTTCAATGGAGGGCAGTCTGCTGACTCAAGTGGTGTTGGTGGAAGCAGGTTATTTCGCAAACACTGGTGAGATGACACTGCTGGTGGCCACACCCCTGATGTTTGTGATGTCAGCATGGTGCTTGCTGGGCTGTTCGAAGACGCAACACATAAACGAGAATGTGTGAGGTTTGACTCGTGTAAACTGCCCCCTCCACCAGGAAAATGTTCTTGCACCATGCCACCATCTGCTGGCCTACTACTCTATTAGGTGCAGAATGCTATAACTGGCTGGTGAACCCAGCAAAGCTACAGGGAATAGCGCACCTGCTGAGATTGATGTGCTGTGGTGATGGGAGGTGCCAATGGGTGTTGTTGATGGGCATGTCAATATGGTGCTGCATGGTGGGACATACTGATCCTGGTGGAGCTGGCGAGGTCAAATCTGTGGGGGTGCCTACGGGGTTGGCGACATCGTGGAGAGATGTGGGCATCTTTGCTGTGAAGTTCCCCTTTGGAAGTCTTAGTGGCTTCTCTCGTTGCACCTACTGATGTACTTTCCAGGTGATCCTTCGTGTACACAATTTCTGCTGTGAGGTGACCCTCCTGGGCTGGCATGCTGCCACTAGCTGTCCCCCGCCTGTATTTGGTGAGTGAGTGAGCGAGTGAAGAGATTTAGGCGGCACTTAACTTCGAGATCTTGAGAGCCGGTAAGGGTAAAGTAGAGTGAACATGGAGAAGTGCTGGAATGAATGGCAGGGGAAATGGGAGATCCCCGAGAAAACCCACTGACCAACGACATTGTCCAGCATAATTCCAACATGCAAAAATCCAGGAACGATCCCCCCAGGAATCGAACCTGGTTTGCCTAGATGGGAGGCGAGTAATCTAATCACTACAACATCACGACCCCCTGTACTTGATGTTGCCAGGTCTTCAGTGTTGGGCATCAAGATGTCAGGCGTTTTTGTTGCTGGCAGGTGTTGGTTATGGTAATAATTGCAGGTTCTATGGCTGTACTGCTGTCTTAATTTGCATCTTCCTGTTCTGCAATTGCTACTCCTGGGGGTTTCGATATGCCGGCCATTGCAATGTCTAACAATTTAGGCAGAGTATGGCTATCAGTTGACTCTGAAAGAGGTGTTTCTCGGTTATTGCACATGGGGACTGTTTAGTGTATGTCGTCTCAACATGCTCGTCTTGATGAGCGGCATATCATAAGTTGTCCATATGGACATGAATGGTGCATCTGCAGCTCATCCTCAAAAAGTATGTATGATGTGAGCACAACCTCGTGTACGNTCCATATGGACATGAATGGTGCATCTGCAGCTCATCCTCAAAAAGTATGTATGATGTGAGCACAACCTCGTGTACGCTTGCGACCATTCGTTGCACCATCATAATAGCAGTAGTCCTGGCCAAGCACTGTCCCGATGTCAAAAAAAATCAGAAGTGACTGTCAGCAGGATCTTATTTGTGTATAGAAGGCACCCATTTTGCCCAATACAGCGCGAGTCAGCTGACGGTTCCACTTTGATCAGACCATGTGGACAACACCAAGACAGCCCCCTGGTTTGGATCTCAACCGACCAGCACATGTGCTCNTCCATATGGACATGAATGGTGCATCTGCAGCTCATCCTCAAAAAGTATGTATGATGTGAGCACAACCTCGTGTACACTTGCGACCATTCGTTGCACCATCATAATAGCAGTAGTCCTGGCCAAGCACTGTCCCGATGTCAAAAAAAATCAGAAGTGACTGTCAGCAGGATCTTATTTGTGTATAGAAGGCACCCATTTTGCCCAATACAGCGCGAGTCAGCTGACGGTCCCACTTTGATCAGACCATGTGGACAACACCAAGACAGCCCCCTGGTTTGGATCTCAACCGACCAGCACATGTGCTCTAATGCAAAACGATACCATCAGGGCATAACACAAATGAAGGCGTCACCAGGCACTTTAGCACCCCTGATCAGGCCGCCTATGAAGAGCCAACATAATTTGTGTTACCCGGGTGTAATGTATATTAGTGAGCCTCAAAAGCAATGTCTAAATATTAACCTATTTTCCCCAGTGCATAGCTCAAGCACCCAGTGCTTCAGCATCATAATTATAATTACATAAATGCAATTGTGTAATGATTTCAGACTTGGCCACGGACTTCACCTGTGCCAAATTAATCAAAGACCCCAATTACATCACATGTCTCGGGGCATATACTTAATTAAGCGTTGATGTATTTATTTATAGACTATGTGTGTTTATCACGTAAGTCATTTCAGTATACATTGTTTACCGACTGGCAAAGACTGTCAACTGCATTTTTAATCACTGTAAAATTAATAACATAAAATTATTTTAATTATATTAGGTCGTCAAGTGTTTCTGTACTTTCATTAAGGAAACATGTAATTACTATCTTAGTTAAGAGAATTTATCCTAACATAAAATTTAATAATTGTGCTCGAACACTTTGTTCCATTTGTTCTACAATGGTGGCGCTTCTCCCGCTCTGACGAGAGCAGGCAGGTAACACCATCGTCAGTCCGAAGAGTACGTTTTCAAGAGTAAGCCGCACCTTTGTTAGTACCTCCTGAGCTCTACAATGACTTCTGTGTACCAATCGTCAGAGAAAATATACTTTTTTTTCATTTTGGAACTGCAACATTTAAGTAACTTCATTATCCCTGGAGGAGTACCTCTTCCTCACCTGCAGCGTCATGTACAACTCAGCAGCTTAATTTAATTACTATTCACTTAAGAGTACTTGCTCATTTACCCATGTAAGCCACCGACAGGCTCAAGACATCAGGTCCACTTCAATACAGGTCCTATTGAATGTGTTCATACTGTAAACAACTAATATTGTGAATAAAACTGTACTACATTAAGTGTGTTCCATTATTGATAGACCTCGCCGCTTAAGAGGGATCAGGTCCACCATCTTGAATTTTATTTTCGGCTACTACCTGCAAATGTGGATTTTGGATAAATTATTTGGGACATGACATAGGGTATAACTAAATGTGTTTTCTGAAATCTGTTCTGTTCAAATGCTGTAGCTATTATGCCCTCTGCAGTCGCTCCCAGAAAAAAATCAATTATTTTACCTCGGCCATTACAAGTTAGAAAATATCAAATGCAGAGAAGCTTTAGCAATTCAGGAACATTAAGTAAGTTATTATTCATGCTTTGTAATGCCAAAAAGTGTAATGCGCCTTCTGAAATCGGATTTGTGGAGAATAATCTATAAAAATAATTCGACAGGGACTGACCTCCCCCCCTCCCCTCGCAACCATCTTAACATCACTTCGGAAGCTAGACCCACCAACTAGCTTATTCAGGGTTTTGTGTGTATTTTTCAGTGTTAATTAATTTATCATTTAATCAGTAAAAATTGGCATGTGGGGAGGCCTTACAGCTCGAAACTTTGTTCAGTTTCAACATTAGCAACATACACGTCATAACAGGCAACCACTATCGTAACCTGCATACAATGCCAAAAACCATAGCACCCCAGCACATTACTTCGCAAGAAAGCATGTGCATTTGCAAGGAAGACCTTACATGTGCCTGTTGTTGCAGATAGCATTAAGACAATACATTATTTCTAATAAAATGGACCCAATATGTTAATGAATATTGTTGAGACTGTAAAATTCTTTCTGTTATTTGTTTTGCTGTTGGAAAAAATTTAAAGAGAAATAATGTTATTTTAGAGGTATACAGATTATTGGAATATAAAGTAGTTTACCAGCATATTTTAAGAGAGGTTTTCTGTTCATACTGTGCACATTAAACTTGTCTACCTAATTTTCGTCAAGTAGATGAGCTGTGGCAGTTGTGTTGACAGTCCGACCGAAGCAACCTGACATGGGGTCGGTTACCAGAGCGGGTTGGATGTTGAATTTTTGCCCGGCTCCATAGCTCAGTGGTGAACTAATGAATTGAGGGTCGTACAGTTGATGGCCCAGGGGGTCTGGTTAACCTTCCATCAGTTATTTACTTGGTTGTCGCGTACTTACAGTTGCACTCTTTACAAAGGATGGCGAGACTGTCGGCGGTCTCGTCCGCCTGAACTATATTACTAAAAAGGTTGGTGGTGCTAATAAGGTTGCCCTACAATGATTTAACACTACTTCACTTGTTGAGTGGTTTATTCATTGTCTATTTACAGATTAATAAATGTATGAATTATGTGCAAAATGGCCTCAGCTCTTACACGACAAAAAACACATGGTTTTAGGTTGAAAACACAATTGGGTTAAAAACTCTCTGGTGAGAGTACGATGGTTCTCCCCTTAGTACTTTAAATATAATACAAATAGTCCGGTAATTAATCTTAAACTATTGAACTTAAAAATTATTTCAGCCTACATGCCGGTACCGAGGGCCTCGTGGAGCGAGATAATTACGCCGCCGGTCTCGTTCAGCTGCTGAGATGAACTGGGGCGAGCATGAACTGGAGTCGAAGCCAAGCGGCGAAAAGATGAGACACAACATAACACTGAAAGATTATTATGTGATCAAAAATTATATGAATTAAATTAAAACATAAGAAAACATAATGACTCTTACATAAATACACTTTTAAAAGTTGTTGCATTATCTCATAAATGTTTGTACTGCACTATTTATGACACAACGGAATTAGACTAGCCACAGAGTTGCCAAGTATACCATGAAAACATCCCTGACTGTGGCTGTGTATGCAACGATGCGTCTTTTTATGTTTGCTGAAGTTACAGACACTAATAAATTACACTTTGTAGCACTTTTCACTCTCTCTGGCCTACAAGCCAGTTGGTGTGGTGTAGCTGGTGCGGTTGAAACGACTGTAGCAGTCAGAGTGGGCACAAAAGAGATCGTGAATGTGTGGTTAACGTCCGGCGCCTCTTCTGGTGACGACTTAACTGCGCAGTCCGCCAGGTGTCCCATCACGCTGCTGGGCACATCAGGCAGTGGGTGGTTTCAACTTATGACGAGGCCTCAGTGAATAAGGCCTGCACCTCAGGGAGCTTACTCCGATTGCTGCTAGGGGGTCAGGGTGTTGACCCCGGTGATGCTGACTTCCCATGACATACATGTGGGAGCGGAGGGTGTTCCACCACATGTGATGCATGCTGGGCAGATCATACTACACGGCTGCTTAGAGCAGTGGAGAGGGTTGGTATACCCCTCCTCCTCCGAAACCTCTTCGCTGCTGCTGTGTGGATGTTGGTGTGATGTGAGTGTTGGTGAGGGGGAAGGAGAGGGCCCTGGTGAAGGGCTGCGGAACCCCGTTACACTCCCCCTGTCGCTTTGGCCGACGTCCTCCGGTGTGATGTCCCCCTCTGTTGGTCCAGCTGAGGGCACTGCGGCGGAGCCCTCCAGAGAGCTGTCCTGTGGGGAGCTCTGCCCCACAGGTGTCTCTGGCTACTCGCCATCGGTGGCATCTCTGGTGACCAGCGTCGAGACACAGGGCTTCATGATTCTGCGGAGTAACCCTTCCAGGCCTGCAGTGATGTGAGTGGTGCTGATGCTTGCTGGCGGGTGGCAATCCTACCTTGGGTACTTCTTCCTCCTCCATGTTCCTTGTGGGTGTCGAGATGCCAGGCATAGTGACGGAGAAGAGGCGCCGGAGAACTCTTTCGTCGCTGCCAGGACTCTGCATCCCGACATCGCTTCTGTCGGCGATTGTTGTATTGCTTTGATGATGTTCGACAACCTGCCGATCAGGCATTGTTATGCTTGGCGTCCCCACTGCCAATTGGAGGTCGTTGCCGTGGACGGCGGCCCTCCTCCTGCTGCTCAGCCTGATGAGGTACATGGTGGACCCCAGCGGCTTTACCACTGAATGCGGTCCACTCCATTTCTGGGCGAACCTGGCGCAGAAGTTCTTTTCACCACTTGATATTCTGTGTTCCCTGACACAGACCAGCTGGCAGGTGCCAACCGCCGAGGCGCTCTTGTGGTGGCAGGCATCCACCCACTTGATGTAGCATTCTTGGTTACTGCAAGCTGCTGTTTATGCTGCCTCCATGTGCTGTCTTCTAGCTGTCCCATCTTCTGGTTCGCCCGCACCCTCTGTTTGGCGTGCGGCGAACTCTCTATGTAGCATCAGTTCATGGCTCTGCAGAATCACCTCTGGAGTCTGCCCTGTGGCTAGGTTCACCCGTCTCCTTATGGTGAATAGGGCGGCAGGTAGATGTTCGGCCCAGCTGGTGTGGTCCACTCCCACTCTCATCCGTAACTTCGTCTTGAGGTCTTGGTTGCGCCTCTCAGTGGGGTTTACCCTTGGGTGGTATATTTGGGTTGTATGGTGCCTCCCCCCAACGAGTCCACAGCTCATGTCAGTACCTTCCAGTGAACTGGGTACTGTTGTCCGTGAGTAATGTGTTTGGGTACCCCCAGCGAGGATAGAACTTGTTTCCAGTTCCGCATTATTGTGCGTGCTCATGCGCTGGAGACTGGGTAAGCTTCGGTCCACCTAGAAAATGTGTCGCTTACGACCAGGACGAACCTCTTCCCTGTGGAAGTGCGGGGGTAGAGGCCTATAAGATCTAGGGAAACCGTCTCGAATGGTTCTTTCGGCACCCTTGGTTGTTGTTGGGTCACCCCATCTGTCCTTCTGCTGTTGAAGTGGTTGCAGGGGACGCACTCCTTCACATACCTGTATACATCCCTGCTTACTCCTGGCAAGTAAAAATACATGTGGAGATTCCTGGCTGTCTGGGTTTCCCCAGGATGACCCGCAAACTGGCTATTGTGGGTGCGCCTTAGAACCCATTCTCATGCTCTTGTGGGTACATAGAGGCACCAGGTTGCATCGCGATGCTGCCGGTGGGTCTCTACGTGCGTATCCCGGATGCGCCACCACTCACCATCTCCATGCATGATTTTCGCCCTCTTGGCCTGCTTTTGTGGGCATTGTTTTTGGGTGTCTATTACTAATGTCTTGAGCTCATCGAGCCTGGGTTCGGTGTCTGGTGCTGCCTCTATGGCGTTGCAGATTGCTGGCTCGTCTGTTATTTGCAATAACACTATTTGTTGTGGGTTGGGTTTTGCTGTGGGTAGGTGTTGGCGTGTTGCTGTCTGTTGATGTTTTGACTGTTGATTTCCTGTTGTTTACATTCTGTTGCGTTTGATTTTTGAGGTTAGGGCACTTGCTATGCCAGTTATATTGCTGGCCTGAACAGTACCTGCATGGAAAGGGGGGCCTTCGCTTCTAACTACTCCTGCTTCCTTGTTTTCAGCTGCCGCGTTTGGGCGAGCAGGTATGGGTGTGGCAGTTTTGCTATTTCCCCTGTTCTGATGGGTGGTTTGGCTCTCCCCTTTCCTGCTAAGTTCAGCTGATGGCAGCGAGCTCCCCGCCCATGCACTGTGATCACGGGGCCATGGTTGGTGTGGCCCGTCCCGTTCCCTGCGATGCACTTTGTTATCTGTGTTGGCCTGGTCGAATAAAGCAGTGGACCTCAAGAATTGTTCTTCACTGCAATGCATTAGGGATGCCAGGGTCAATTTGAATTCAGATCTTACCATTGAGGCTATTACATCTAAAATGTCGGGATATAGCATATTAGGGTCGAAGTGTCTAATGATATTAATATTTTGTGAGGCAAACACTGTCTGTGTCTCACAATCCCCCTGTGGCTTTAAAACGGCACGACTTTGAGCCTGCAGTGACCCATACGTGGAGTTAAAATATCATAGGAAGGCACTTTGAAACTCGGCCCATTGTATGCCATAGTGGTCAATGGACTGCCAACATGTGCGTGCCTCCCCGGATAACTGGCATCCAATGCAGCTAGGCCACTCTGCATCACTCACACAGTACCTGCTTAACCATAATGTGCAGTCTCTTAGGAAAGCCTGCGGGTCCTCCTTGGTGCGTCCTGCAAGGTTTAGTAGAGACAGGAACCAGGCTGGTGTCATGCCCGATACTGAGGTCGGAGCTGTCACTGCTGGGGTTGTTCTGACCACCTGGTGTGGCAGAGGCCACACGAAGCCATATGTGGTGTGTGACACCAATGGGTTTTCCCATGGTGTTGCTGCTCCATCCATGCCTGTTGAGTGCCCCTTCCATGCAAGTTGAGTGTTGTCGGCTGCTATGCTCACTGCCCTCATGGAAAATACATGGTGTCGTTGCCTGTGGTACATCCGTGCACTGTTCGTACCCGAAACGTCCCATGGTGTTACCGACAATGTCCCGTTCGGTTGTTCGCACACACTCATCGCACTGAATTCTGCCATGGTTGTCTGTGGTCACACGCTCTTTTCTCGTGAGGCACTCGGCATGGTAATTCTGGCTACAAATTATGCACAATATAGTTCCGTCATCTACTACTGCGCATACGATCTGCTTCGCGCACTGTCGGTTGCAAAAAATATTTGAAACTGTATTTTATAAAATTTGTTTATTTGAGTTCGAGTAGAAAGATGTTTCTTGTAGCTGCTCACGTTCGTACTGGCACGTGCGGTTGTTGATGCTTAAGTTGCCTCGGCAAACTCGTGGTTAGATACACACTGCACATAATGACGCTCGTTTGCCATTCGAGGTGCTGCTCACTGCATTTTCTATTAGCTTATTGTTATTTATTTGAATGTTTTGCGCGAGTCGTCGCATGTTCGCTAATTCCCCACACGGACATTTATTTGGTATGAATAGATTTCGTTCATTTGTTGGTCGCATGCATTTAAGGTACAAAAATTGTGATTTACCATTAGTCGTGGTCCAATTTAATTTGCAAATATTCCGTCTTATATTGGCCATGTGGCTCGTCGAGGAATTCATGGTGGCTGGACTTCCTACGACACGTATCTCCGAATCGATTCTACAGTCCGCGTGGTCGATTGTTTCAATTCCCCTACGAGGGGATGGGGGTGGTAGTGGCCGTTAAAGATAATTTTTGCTGTTCGCTGACAAAAATGGCCGATTGCCCCGAGACTCGATTTTCCACTTTTTGCCCAAAAATTCTCTTTAGAATAAATTCTACTGTTGAGAGCTGCAAAATACTTCTATTTTCGTGCTGGCTACTGACTGAGTTAAATACTTACAGTATATTTATTACTTTAAATGTTTTTTGTTGAGTCATAGCAAAATTATTACACTGAAAAATATAATTTTTTACTTTCAATGTTGGTTAAAAGTATGTTAGCGTGTCCTCTATGCAAGAGGGGTCTATTGCACACAATTAAACACATGGTCAATGTTAGCGTGATACATTCACGTTATTTATGACGGTATTAAATGTTTGTAACATGGTGAATTAGACGCACTTTACTCACGATTTGTTGTTCATTCTTCCGTTAGTCGGTAATCCATGGCTTGGCGAACTGCCCCTAATTGGTGCACCAATTTGACGTAGGGTCGGTTACCAGAGCGGGTTGGATGTTGGATTTTTGCCCGGCGCCATAGCTCAGTGTTGAACTAATGAATTGAGGGTCGTACAGTAGATGGCCCAGGGGCCCTGGCGAACCTTCCACCAGCCAAGATCTGTTTAAGAGGTAACGCTAAAGATAAATAATTCTCACGTAATACAATAATAATGACGTGATAAAACCTGCCATATTTATAAAATTCACATTATCATTAAACTGGCAAAAGTGAACAAGTCAGACAATGCCCGACAGAGTATCAAACTACTAAGTGAAAACATTATTTTAACGATAGATTCTGAACATATGTATTTGCATGGGCTTTGTGCACATGGAAGTAAATTAAAAATTCAACATAATATACAGGGAAATGAGGCCAAGATTGCATTTTCTCAAGAATCGCAATTCCGTTGAAGGAAAACAGTATTTCAGAAAGGAGACGAGCCATTTGACTGGTAGATTGCTTAATTCCTCAATTAGTGTATTCGATATTATCAAATATTAACTCTTTTTTTTCTTTTTTTCATTCAGTTTTGGCACCAACAACTCTCCAAGAAAATTATAGGAAATGGAAAGAAAAAGAAATTGCAATTGTAAAAGGCAATGTAGAAAATGGAATACCATATATTAGTGTCAAAGGAGATGGTGAATCGAACAAGAGGACCTACGGACACAGTTACAATTCAACGAGTGGAGTGATGAGTTTGGGTAAACTATTATACTTTTTTCTATTTAGTTATGTTTAATTTTAGTTTGGTTTATCCATTCTTATTTGTCAAACAAACATATTTCTTCTAAAGATATCTTCTAAAACAACCGTAAGAATTAACAACATCCGAAAATCTGAAATTTTTAAGTACGTACATAATTATAATATTAATTAATTTTATTAGCTATTGATGTTTCATGGCACGCAAAAGTATTAATTGCGGAAAATAGTGGAAAAAAATTTCGTTACACAACATGGACCAACAAAACAAACATATTTTTTTTTTGTTAAATTATTTCTGCTCCAATATTTCTTGACTGTACTTAAAGGCACTATGTATTTGTTTCTGAAATCATTCAAAAATCTGTAAACTAGGCAATCTGCATTATACTGAATCCAGTAACACTAATATAGCACATAATGTGTAATGTGTATAGAAAAGTTATTTTGGGCAAGATATTTTTATTAATATCTTAGCTGCTTTGTGCTTCTACATATAGCTGCCACATTTTTATGCATATATAATGGAAATTCACTGTTAAGAGTGGCAGTTTCATCACTAGTGAAGTCAAATGGGAAGACAAATTCTTACACATTTGACAGCCATTAACTACAGTAAAATTTTATATGTGAAGATGCATAGTTGAAATATAACAAGCACTTTGGTAATTTTGCTTTAAAAATCATATCTCTATTAATTGTCTTACATAAGTTTTACTATGAAATATATAAAAAAATTCAGATAAGTTCATCAAATTTTTCTTTATTTATACGTGTTTCATATATGTGTATATATAAATTACAATAAGTGTACTTTCTTCTAAAGACTTGTATCATTGGAGCTGAGATGAACCAACTGCTGTACCTGGGAGTGAAAGGAAAATTTTGTTCCATGTGTGAATTTGCAAGAACTAATAATACAAAAGCCAAGGAACATGTTTGTTTTAAGAACTACAGTGGACCCAGTACTGGCATGGAACAGCTCATAATCGTAGAAGGCTTCTGCATGAGCATCACATAGCATGGGTTGAAATACAAATTCTATATTGGTGATGGGGACTCAAGTGTTTATTCGAAGATCAAACTGAGAGTTCCGTACAGAAGACAAGTCGTCAAAGTTGATTGTGCAAATCATACTGATAAAAACTATTGAAACTATTTACACAAGATCTCAAAAAATTTGTCATTTCCACTTCTTGCGCGACGTTTGCTTAAATCACGGATAGTAAGGCTGAAATCTGGTGCCAGAAAAGCAATTGAAAGTGCTGGGAAGTCAACTGAAAGTGGAGCGGTTGTTCAATGGAAGCAGGACATTAGAAATGGCCTTATCATGTACTCAGCTGCCACGAAAACTGCCGTGAACAGTACTGTAAAAAGAAAGGTACAACAGACGAAAATTTTCTGCCATTAATTAAAGAGTCTGGGATAATGGAAGCTATTCAGAAGTCACTTGATCCAATGGTCATGAAAGTTGACAGGCTCGTCATGAATAAAACTAAAAATCAGGCTGAACGGTAAATGAGTATGGTAGCTAAATTTACAGGTGGAAAAAGAGTAAACTTTGCTAAAAGAGGCTCTTACTATGCACGCTGCATGGGTGCTGGGTTGGCGCACGTTTGTGGTCCTAGCTGGCATTTTAGTCCGTGGAAGAACAAATTTGGTCTAAGTCCAGGAAAGCATTTGAAATGTGCTTTTCAAAGAAGAGAAAAACGCAGTTCAGCTCGTTGTCTTCAGTATGGAGAAGGGCCTTCAAAGAAAAAAGAAGAAGTGTAGACAATGCTGGCCCTGATATGGAGTATGGTCCAAGTGCTGCAAAGGAAGACGCGCTAAGTCCTGAAGAACTGGATAAGAAAATGAAATTAATTTTAGAAGACTTGAACAGTGATACAGTAACACCTCAAACGATCCGTGAACTGGAAAGAAATACTGTTGGTCAACATGAGATCATCAGATGGAGGGATGTGCGGTTAAACAGGCTCACAGCATCAAATTTCGGCTCTGTGTGTAAACGGAAAGCACGCACTTCCTGCCATGGCTTATTGAAGTCAATTTTGTATCACAGAGAGATAAATTCAAAGGCCATGCATTTTGGAAGAACGAACGAAAAAGTGGCAAAAGAACTGTATTCCAAGATGAAAAATTGTACAAGCAGATGAATGCTGTTTTTTTTGTACATCCACAATACCCGTTTCTCGGAGCGTCTCTTGACGGATTAGTGGGCGAAAACGGATTGCTGGAAATTAAATGTTTATTTTCAGCTGGGGACTACAAACTGAAAGAATTCATCGCCAAAAAGAGAAGTACATGTTTAAAGGAAAATTATGGAATTCTGCAACTAAAAAGAAATCACAATTACTTTTTTCAGGTACAGGGGCAACTATATATCTGCAACAAAAAATACTGTGACTTTGTTGTTTATGCAAACAATGATTCTCATGTTGAACGGATTTGGGTGGATACAGAAATGTGGAAGAACTGCATGCTTCCGAAACTGAAACAATTTTATAAGGAATGCATGCTTCCAGAAATAGCAGATCCGCTCTTTACACAAGGTTTGAAGGCACGTGATCCCAACTACATAAGAGAAGCTCAAGAACAGTGAATAAAAACACAGGAAAAATAACTTTCATTAAGTTGTTTTCGAGACTGTCATATTATTAATTTTGTTGGGTTAAGAATTACATAAGTCAAGACAATGTACAGCCGTGTTTGTTTGCAGTATGTGTACCTATTTTTTTTTTTTAACTATACACACAACAGTTTTCAATAGCCATAATAAAAAACGTATAAAGTGTAAATGTATGTTAATTAAATATATATCTTGGATTGCTATGTAAATATTGGGTAAACAGCATATTAGTACTGTGTATTTTATTGGTGGTTGTTTTCATTAATATTATTGTTACATTGTAAATTGTACTGTATTACAGTGTAGAGAATTGTACACCATAGTGTAGAGAATTGTACTCCATAGCATAAATATTCAGTTCTGTGATAAGTCTGTTGGTTTGTATTTACAGGCGGTGACTGCCCATATTGTATTTTCGTTTCACTTTTTATTCTGATAAAACAGTGTTATCATATAATTATTCACTAATAGTTGGAATGTTTCTCAGAAATTACGGCTGAAAATGTTGTGCATATCTGTGAACTTCCTGTAAATAACCAATTACAATACATTTTTTATAATGGTTTACTTTTTGTGGGGATTTCAATCCAAATAAAATGAGATTTATATGGAATTTATTAATTATACTACGCAATTTTATAACACATTAACAGATCGTAAATTAAATTGTCATTAAAGTGATGAAAATTTATAGTGGATTCAATCATATTCATTCGAGCAGAGAAACGCCCCCAAAAGACATTTTAAGTTCAGTTACTGTATAATAAAGTATGGACTATCGAAGATTCCAATAGGAATGAACTAAAGCAGGANAGATTCCGATAAGAACGAGCTAAAGCAGAAGAGCTGCCAACACGTTGGTAGTTACACACAAATGAATAATTACAGTTTCTTCGCGATGCTAACAATTATTAGAAAAGTGGCTTGGCCAGTTATGCTTACTACATTACATTAAAAACTAACGAAATGCCTGATTGTCGTTACCAACTATTTCAAAATTTAAACTACAATCAATGCATAAAATATAGTTTGTATACTAACATCTGGCACAGTTTGTGGTGTATTTTGGAACTAGCGCTGGGTGGAAATGAACTGGCTGGTTGACAGCGGGGGGGGCGCGCCTACCACACATTCCCCCCTCGGACAATAAGGCTCTGACCAGGCGGACAGGCGAGTTGGCAACGCCGCGCAGAGATAGCGAGTTGCCTGAATGGAGCAACCCAGGTTCGCTACTGCCGCGCTCCCCGACGGATATCAGCGGCATGAGAGCCTCTTGTACGCCGTTAAGCACGGATGTAAGTCACTATTTAAAAAATTCTGCAGTGCATGTATTCCAGTGCTATATGTATACATATACACTGAGGCGATAAAAGTCATGGGATAGCTCCTAATATCGTGTCGGACCTCCTTTTACCCGGCGAAGTGCAGAAACTCGACGTGGAATGGACTCAACAAGTCGTTGGAAGTCCCTGGCAGAAATATTGAGCCATGCTGCCTCTATAGACGTCCATAATTGCGAAAGTGTTGCCGGTGCAGGAGTTTGTGCACGAACTGACTTCTCGATTATGTCCCATGAATGTTCGATGGGATTCATGTCGGGCGATCTTGGTGGCTAAATCATTCACTGGAATTGTCCACAATGTTCTTCAAACCAATCGCGAACAGTTGTGGCCCGGTGACATGGCGCATTGTCATCCATAAAAATTCCATCGTTGTTTGGGTACATGAAGTCCATGAATGGCTGAAAGTGGTCTCAAAGTTACTGAACATAACCCTTTCCATTCAATGATCGGTTCAGTTGGACCAGAGGACTAAGTTCATTCCATCTAAAAACAGCCCACACTATTATGGAGAAACCACCAGCCTGCACAGTTCCTTGTTGACATCTTGGGTCCATGGATTTGTGGGGTCTGCGCCACACGCGAACCCTACCATCAGCTCCTACCAACTGAAATCGGGTCTCATCTTACTAAGCCACGGTTTTCCAGTCGTCTAGGGCCCAACCTATATGGTCACGAGCCTAGAAGAGGCGCTACAGGCGATGTCGTGCTGCTAGTAAAGACACTCGAGTCGAACTTCTGCTGGCATAGCCCAGTACAGCCAAAGTTCGCCACACTGTCCTAACGGACACGTCCGTCGTACGTCCCACATTGATTCCTGCGGTTATTTCACGCAGTGTTGCTTGTCTGTTAACACTGACCATTCTGGGCACATGTCGTTGGTCTCGGTCATTAAGTGCAGGCGGTCGGCCACTACGTTGTCCATGTTGGGAGGTTATGCCTGAAATTAGGTATTCTCGGCACACTCTTGACATTGTGGATCTCTGAATGTTGAATTTTATAACCATTTCCGAAATGGAATGTCCCATGTGTCTAGCTCCAACTACCATTCCGCGTTCAAAGTATGTTAATTCCCTTCATGCGGCCATAATCACAACAGAAACCTTTTCATATGAATCACTTGACTACAAATGAAAGCCCAACCAATGCACTACCCATTTATACAGTGTGTACGTAATACTACAGCCATCTGTATATTTGCATATTGCTATCCCATGACTTTTGTCACCTCTGTGTGTGTGTGTGTGCATGTGACTATATATACAGACACACACGCATGCACGCAAACACACATAGATATAGATATATATATATAAACCCCTATTATTAAAGGCTGAAGGTTGTCCTTTTTAATGAAAGTCTGGTTTATAAGGAAGTAGATCTGAAAGGTGGTATTTACATCAATAAAACAACCAAAATGGATAAAAATGTGTTTATTTTATATGGTATAGGTATATACAGTAATACAAAAGCAATCTTATGAAGTTTACAAATTAAAAATACTATTTATTTCAAAACNATGGTATAGGTATATACAGTAATACAAAAGCAATCTTATGAAGTTTACAAATTAAAAATACTATTTATTTCAAAACAACTATACTGCATTCGTAAATGATACATTTGATCGAAATAGAACTGTATGCGCTGTGTCTGATGTCAACATATCATAATGCGTGGAATTATTAGCCAATGTCGCTCAATCTTCATATGTATCATACATAACAAGATGACGATTTTCACATGATATAGGATACTAAAACAGTTCTTTGAAAACATATACATAGATTATCCTAAAATAAATTCTTCAATAAACTACGACAACAAATTAATGCAACAACTATGATCAATCGTTTTAGAAGGCTATCCTTCAAATGTTTTCTGGATAAATTACATAATAAGGTTCATGAAATATTTCAGGACAATTCAAGTGGCTACATTCCATTGTACAAAAGGTTAATATATGACACTGTTTTGAAGCATATTGTATATAACACACCTAAATGGTATGTAATTCATATTGTATTAGTTAACAGTAGGTTATTCATATATTACACGCATTATACATTGTTTGTATTGTGGTTATGTATTTTAAACACATATGTGTATGATGTACTCATTATGTATTTAAAATGCTTTACTTGTTGATATGTTCTTNTGTATTTTAAACACATATGTGTATGATGTACTCATTATGTATTTAAAATGCTTTACTTGTTGATATGTTCTTATAAAGAGGTATCATATTGACAAATAAGAAAGAAAAAAAAATTATTTGTACTGTTAACATTTTATGGTATTTTAGACCAGCTTGACACATTTACTTTTATTATAACAATATTGGCAGTGTGACATGCAATCCAGTGTAAATGTTGAAAGTTTATTCTGAGTATAGAACTCCAACAGCTTGTTAATTTGCTGTCATTCACATTTCATAGCTCAAAAAGNGTTGAAAGTTTATTCTGAGTATAGAACTCCAACAGCTTGTTAATTTGCTGTCATTCACATTTCATAGCTCAAAAAGAAACAAGAAAGCACTTTACCTGATTGTGGTTATCCATTCTGTGTCAGTTTCCACATCACCTTAGAGATCTACCACTGGTGGTAAACATCTGGAGGTACAGCACGCAATGCGCTACTCATTATTTTACATGGCGAGTTCCCCAGGAGGCCTATTACCATGTCACAAGTATGCACACAATGTTGAATCATAAAAACAACTTCACAAGTTGTTTTTACAATACAGCATAATTTGCTTACGTAAGAAAATGAGCATAAACAGCTGGACAACAGCTAGACAACAGTAGTGGTTCTCAGTTAAAGTTTCGCGGAATGAATATAGCTCTGACTTCAGCTCCACGATTATTCCGTGGTGCAGCATTCTCCACAGCAGGAACGGGAGGTATTAATTGATCCTTGGCAGCTGGAGGAGGTGGTAGTGGTTATGCATGAGCAACTGCAATGTTGTGTAATACAGTACATGCAGCGATGACCCTGCTGGTTGTATGGAGGCTTGTTCATAGTCGATGGCCCAGGCATGCAAACCTTCTGTTTCCAAACTCCGAACAGCCTTTCGACTGTGTTCCTGGTCGTTTTATGTGCTGTGTTGTACTGGTTTTCTGCAGCTGTTGTTGGGACCAGTAATGGAGTGAAAATAAATGGCAGTTGAGGGTAGCCATTGTCTCCCAGCAGTATTCCTGGCAGAGAGCGATTTTCAAAACGGGTCGTCACCCTGCTGTTATTGAAAATGCTTGAGTCGTGAGTACTGCCGGGCCTCCTGGATACAATGTCAAGGATCTGTAGGTTAGGGTGTGAGACAACCTGCAAATTTAATTTGACAATGTTACCGAACATATTAACCACTATGAATGCTGGCAGACAAAAACATTTTAGTATTGGTATATTTAAAATAAATTATAAGGTATTAAAAGTTTTGTATGCAATAAACAATAAACAATCATGTGGTACACATCCCAGCAAACATACCTGAACACTGAGCGACATGTATCCTTTCCTATTACGGTACAGCTATGCAAACTGGCCACCTGGGCTCCTAATGCCAATGTGGGTGAAATCAATGCACCCACTTACACCAGGAAACCCACCATCCACATAGAACAGCCTGTAATTTTCCTGAAGTTGTGGCTGTGCAGGAAAATGCACAAACTGCAAGAGGTACCCAGCCTGTTACAAAAGTCAATACTTGTAAGAAATGCCTGTGCTTTATTTACACAATTCAACTCAACTACCTGCGAGGAATACTATACACCTTATTGCAGATATTACTGATTACCACACAAGCTTATTTTAAAATTGCATTTCAGACATGTTGGGACGTATGTACTGATAAGCACTATATGCCACTACTGTGGTCAAAGACATAATATGACAGATGTTTAAACATGAGAAGATGAACTCAAGTGTAATTTACTATTTACATTGTATAGGGTATTTGCAAGTAATGGTACTGTCCACATCATTTACAGTGTTCTGACGTGACCAAACTGAACGTCATGTTGCACGAACCAGTATTTTTTATGCATCTAATAGGTACTTGTGCATGGATAACTTAGTGGATACTTTTGGGTTGCATGGCTCAGCTGGTTTGCATTCCTTACATAGTATCTTTAAGGGCTGGGTCTGCAACCTATTATACTAGCATGAACAAACTGCAATACCAATTTCACTCCCAACAATTCATTTTGACGTTAACTGATTTGCGCTTGAGGTTGATACACCACCTACGACAAGCACCACCATTTGATACAAAATGAGCAAACCATCCGACATGTCATAAACACATGCCTCGCTGGCAATGGACATGTTCTATTTGGTGTCTGCAATGCTTCATTACCGACTTACTAGGAGACACATAGAACATGGCATGAAAATAATTTCAATTGTAACTTTGTTAAAAGGGATACACAAAACGTTATATTTATTTTAAACTACCTGCAAATGTAAAACATGTTAATGATGTTAGAAAATTTAAAAAGGAATTGAAAACATATCTGTTAATGAAACCATATTATATAGTAGATGAATATTTAAGTGACAAAAACAATGATGGACAGTTGTATGTTTTGTTTTTTGTTCATGTATTTGTATTGTAATGGATACTGTATTTCCTATTATTCATATTTCAATTTCATATTTTGGTAACTTACACATGCATGGAGTATTCTATATATTCGCAACTGCTAGATTGGTGTTATTTGTGTATGGTAATTATTAATATCTGACAGATTAAAGTCCTATTTGTCTATTCATGTATTTAATTTGTAATGGGTACTGTAATTCATATTCTTCGTATTTTGATAACTGAGATCTAGAATTCCATATATTGTCAAATTACAGATTGCTATAATTTTTGGTATGGAAACTATTAAAATCTTACTGATTACTGTCCTATTTGCTTATGTATTATATTACATTAGTGTAGTCTGTATTTTTGGCAACTGACAGTTTATTTGTATTCTTGTATTTATATTTGACAAGTTACACTTCATATGTATTGAGATTTATGTGATAACAAATAAATAAATAAAAACCATTTTCCTAACTACGGGATAATTTTTAGGTTAATGAACTCTGTTTTCATTACAAATGCATACAAAAACCAAATAACACAGCACCCACCTGGAAACTATTGGTGCCATAAAATCGTAGGGCGATTACAACTTTCAGAACTGGTGGCACAAACAATCCTCTTCTATCACTGTTATCGGCGGCAACAAGAGGCACAATAGTGTCCATTACAGTTTGTTTCGTGAAATGAAAACGTTTCACAAACTCTGTGTCCGAAAAGTATTCACACGGATTTTGGCCTTCGTGCAAATACTGACGAGGACGTTCATTACGTTGACGTTCTCGACACACTGAAGTAAATCCAAATAATCTTCATCAAATAACCTCGGCCTTTCGTAGTCCATAATCATCACCACTATGCACAACCGTTAGGTATACACATTACACTGAACATAAATTAAATTACCACATTCATTTTTCAGAAGTTAAAATACGCAGTGAAATAATTCCCATGTGGTAATTACAATAAATGTTCATCATTTACAAGTAGCATACATCACAATTACTCTTTAATTCAACATAACAACTTATTAAGCTGGTGTTATTTTCGAAGGATAGCCCACCATCTTGCTTACGGAAGCTAAAAGGCAGGCATTGGGCAGCCTTATTTCTCACCAGTTCCTTTCCTTAAATTAAAGGTCACCTTCAACAAGCTACACTTAAGGGAGGTTCTTGAATTGTAATTGAGGCTTCCTTTTTGATTTAAGGATGCCTTCGTGAAAAAGGGAGATCTCTGCATACTGCCCTATTACACTATCAACTTCTCTACCATGCAGCTTGTAGAACCTTTTTAACTAAATCTGAATACATTTCACACGTATAGTATAAGCTGCATTGTTAACTTTGCTACAGGAGACACCATGTATGTTGGTAGGCATATGTGTTATGTTTAAAAGATTATTATTAAAATTTTGGACTACTTTCAGGTGGTATTTAAAATGTAAAATAAATAAACTTGTTTACATTTTATGCTTTGCAGGATTCCAGCCTAAAAAATATTTTTTTTCTGTTACTAATAATGTCACATGATAAATTTACTTTATGCGGTCAACTCATGTTTCTAAGACCCTGAAATAGTAACCCTTTTGAAATAAAAATCCTTTTTTGGGGAACCATAAAACAAATTTAACTGAACAATTTCTGTCAATAACAACACAATCTAAATAAAAACCCTTTTCCTGGGGACCATGGAAGGGGTTTGAGTCAAGAGATTGCTACATATTAATGAAATAAAAAAAATGTAAAGCCAATTCACATATCATATTTGCCATTTCAAAACAACATACAGTTGTCATGTCATAAATGGCCCATAAGCTTCCTGCTAATATTTTCTTAGTTGTATGAAACAGTTGGCATGCCATAAATGACCCCTAAGCTTGCTGCTATTATGTCCCCAGCAGTAATCAACAGTTGGCATGCAATACATGGCAGTTAGCTTGCTGCTAATATTTCCACAGCAATAACAGTTGGTATGTCATAAATGACCCATAAACTTGTTGCTAATATTTTCCTAGCAGTAAGTAAAAGTTAGCATTTTGTCTATCGTCTGCTAGTGGGGCTTCTGTTGAATTTTAACAATCATTGTGACAGCATTGGCTCACATTATGATTATTTAAAAAATAAAGTCACTCTTATTGATATGGTCTGAAGAAATGATGACAGTCATAAATGTGAATGTTTGCCACCGCTGCCAACAGTTGACCAACTGTTAACTATTTGTTGTTTGCTACTTAGGAACCATCCATAATGGAGAAACCCTGGTAGAATATACAATCCCTGCAGGCATACGTGACTTAAAGGAACCATCATAGCACTCATCACAAACGAGGTATGTGAAGATGCCATTCTCTATCTGCCATGGCTTAAATACCAAAACACTGTCGTGGAACGAGCTGCTAAGCAGATTTATTTTGGAAATAAAGAGTGTATAACAGTTTATAATCTAGATCCCCGCCCTGCAAACAATGTCCCCAATGCCCTTCTGGATTACCTAGACCATGAAGTTCTACCTGCTTGCCATGATACGGTTCAGCGAGTGCTGAACGAAACACGTGATATGTCCATAACAGTGGATCCATTACAGTGGACTAATGTGATAGAGCATGTGATAGAAGAAACAGACCACCTGAATCCAATATTCATTCCACAATGTAGTTATACCCTCTTCTAGAGTAAAATAATAAAGGAACAGATACAAGAGATGTTTGTCCAGGGCATCATATAGTGCACCGAAAATCAGTGTAACTCCGTCATTAGATATACGCCGAAAAAAAGATGACACCTTGCATATACTTCTGGCTCATCAATCTTGTTACCAAAAGCACACCACCGCCTTACATCAGCATAAAAGATGCATTGTAGAGATGGGTGATAAATATATAAAAATAGGTATATCTATATTTTTGTTGATATGTATCAATATTTATACATCAATACATTTTGAAACCTAATTTGATTATACATATATATATATTTTTTTTTTTTAAATTTAAACTAATATTTGTTATTTGAAAAAACCTTTGTGAAGTAAATTTGTTACCAGAGAATAAATACAGTCACTGTTTTCTTTGTGATTTATAACAGCAGGATGATAACTAACATGTGATCACACAAATGTGTGTTTCTATCTCTATGACATTGTGTGCATGACAGTGACCATGAAAAATAAGAGCTTTATGAGGAAGAACTTGATTGTAGTGCAATAAGTTACCTGTAGAATTTAAGAAATATCAATACAGACCTATGGTTGATATACATTAAAAATAATTTTTAAATGAACTTAAGTTTATGTAGTAGTGATGTGTAACCTTCCTACTCTCACTTATTAAGTTCCATCTGAGAAGTACGTTTTTATAAGCTGGCCTCATACAGTACATTTACATTGTCAGCTGAAACTTTTATTTCAGACACCCAACTTTCCAAACCAAAGTTTTAGTGAAGTGTTTATGTTTGTGTATTCGAAAATTCACCAGCGAATCCACCGCTGTAAACCAGACATTCTAATATTACTGTTTTATTTGATACCGGTTAAACTCATTTATCAGTTCAATCCGTTTGAAAAGTTAGTGGTTTTGATGGATATGCACGAGAACATTAAACAATGACTTTACAAATGCTTACGCTTTAAAATAAAAGTAAACCCTCTCACTTCCTGTACTTTTCAGGCATTCCAAAATAAACAAATATAATTGATGGTCAATTTTTACAAATGATAGATAGAAACCGTAGTATTAGTGCATATTGGCATTAATTTGCATCTGGAAGTAGTTGCAAATACCACTGAAAAATAAAGATTAGAAAAATGCCTCAACTTGTGCATACCAGCATTTAAGCCACTAGTAGATCCATCAATGCATTTCTGAATATGCAGTATCATAACATGATACTCTGTTTTGGAAACTTGTGTTTCGCATGTTAGTTTATGTCAGAAATCTATGGTATCAACATAATTTTAAAAAAATAAATTTATTTCTGTTATGCTACTATAATTTACAGAAAAATTATGAATATTACTAAAAAGTAATTTAAAGATTCAGTTTCACTATCCACTAACTGATTTGATGCCTTTTCCCTCCTGTCACGAGTGTCACTACGAAGCCCATAATGTTGAGGCAGTAAGTCAGCAGTTGCCAACCAGACTGGTCTGGTTATTGCCAGTACCATGACCTGCGAGATTTATGCTCAGCTAGCCCAACACCAAGCAGCAACACCACCGACGGTTCCGCCCCAAGNAGTACCATGACCTGCGAGATTTATGCTCAGCTAGCCCAACACCAAGCAGCAACACCACCGACGGTTCCGCCCCAAGGACTGATTGGTCCAGTGATAAAAGTCCAGGTACAGGTTATCCTTGGGCTGGGCCTCACCCTCCCATTGACAAGTTTGCCACTGCAGGCTATTATAGTTGGGTAAACTTCAACTTTTCACTGCACCACTGNAGTACCATGACCTGCGAGATTTATGCTCAGCTAGCCCAACACCAAGCAGCAACACCACCGACGGTTCCGCCCCAAAGACTGATTGGTCCAGTGATAAAAGTCCAGGTACAGGTTATCCTTGGGCTGGGTCTCACCCTCCCATTGACAAGTTTGCCACTGCAGGCTATTATAGTTGGGTAAACTTCAACTTTTCACTGCACCACTGNCTCACCCTCCCATTGACAAGTTTGCCACTGCAGGCTATTATAGTTGGGTAAACTTCAACTTTTCACTGCACCACTGACGTCTAGAGTCTGCTGCTAGACCAACAATTCTACCAGTGGAAGGTGCACAATGTCTCCAACCCCAATGTACGCCAGTCCAGAACCCTAGCCGGAACTATCTCGAACCAGTGATCACNAAGGTGCACAATGTCTCCAACCCCAATGTACGCCAGTCCAGAACCCTAGCCGGAACTATCTCGAACCAGTGATCACTTAAGCCATCTAACTCACCAGATCCAAAGTCTCTGAGCACACCCTACGTGTAGAACCAGTGACAAGGCTCATTGCCACAATTCTACATAACAAAATCCTGTNAAGGTGCACAATGTCTCCAACCCCAATGTACGCCAGTCCAGAACCCTAGCCGGAACTATCTCGAACCAGTGATCATTTAAGCCATCTAACTCACCAGATCAAAAGTCTCTGAGCACACCCTACGTGTAGAACCAGTGACAAGGCTCATTGCCACAATTCTACATAACAAAATCCTGTNAAAGTCTCTGAGCACACCCTACGTGTAGAACCAGTGACAAGGCTCATTGCCACAATTCTACATAACAAAATCCTGTGGGCAACTCCATATGAGTTGAGAGATGTATTGTACAGTTGCCAACCCAGACCCTTAGTCTATAGTCTACTGGCTACTTTGAACTGCAGACAATGAGTCAACAAACATGACTCTGGTACATCATGCTTACATTACGTATAAAATGTGAGCCCAAAATACATATGGCACGGCTGTTATATAACTTTAGTTTCACTAACTACTACAGACCATTTTACAAGAAACTAAGTCAAAAGTTAACACAAAGAGCTAATTCATTCATCCAAAATTTTAATTACAAGATTAGACGAGATAATCAATTACTTTTGCAAAGCTTTCGGTCGAACAGACAAATGACAGCACATGCTCGTTGGTTCGAGGAAAAGNAGATAATCAATTACTTTTGCAAAGCTTTCGGTCGAACAGACAAATGACAGCACATGCTCGTTGGTTCGAGGAAAAGAAACGTGGATATGATTTACAGGTCTTCCATTATAGTACTGTCATTGGTTTCAATGTTGATGGGACACTATAATGTANAAACGTGGATATGATTTACAGGTCTTCCATTATAGTACTGTCATTGGTTTCAATGTTGATGGGACACTGTAATATAATTATGCCCTCTTACAAAATGTTAACAATTTTTTTTATTATAGGGTTGCACAGATAATTAAAAAACTAGTTTACCAAAGCATGAATATGTAGATGTATACTATAACTAGTTTTTTCTTGATAGCGTACATGGTAAATGACAAATTCTCTGGTTTGTTTATCCTTTATTGTTCAAAGTGAAAAATATGTGTGTGGTATAAAATATTTTTAACACATTCTTAATATACTACTAAAACAAAATATTTTAGTCAAACTTCAATTCACAGTAAAATTTTACTCACAGTAAATATTTTATTAAAATATAAATAATTTCTCTGTAAGATTACAAACCTTGTACAATTGTCAAAAATACTTACTCCTTGTACAATGCTTCAATTTTTTTTTACTTACATTGCATAGGAGGTAATTATTTCTTTGTTGCAATACTATTATCAAAAATAGTGGGTTGAGGAAATATCATGTTACATATCAATTTGATTTAAAGATGTGATTTTTTTCTTATTTTCTACTGTTACATTTTGAACTATGTATAGTATGTATGAAGCATTTAAATGTATTTATAAATAATACNTTTCTTATTTTCTACTGTTACATTTTGAACTATGTATAGTATGTATGAAGCATTTAAATGTATTTATAAATAATATGTAACATGGCTGCATGAAAAAGCATAAAAAACCTATGCATTTATATACTTCAAATTACATCAGCACATTTTTCAATTATGATTTAAAGAATGTACACATGATATGGTGAAAACCATACATAAATAAAATAGATAAAATGAAATTCTCTATAATGCAAGACTCATCTTCTCTTAGCCACTAATCAAGAGCACACACAGTATGACAAGGTGTACATTGAGATCATGAACATAATACAAATACAAAAGGAATAACAATGCTGATAACTTAACCTAATTGGTTAACTATATAACTGATGATGGTTTTGTGAAAGAATGTCAAGAAAATTGTACATTAGTGAATGCCAATNCTAATTGGTTAACTATATAACTGATGATGGTTTTGTGAAAGAATGTCAAGAAAATTGTACATTAGTGAATGCCAATTACGCAACTTTACAGTTACATAGGCCTATTATGGTAAGGAAATTAATGGTACATATTTGGAGTGCAACAGTAGATATGACCATGCTTTACTGTGTGTGTGGTATAAACTTTAAGAAAACTATGAAAAATTGATTGGAGTGCAAATACAGAATTTCCCAAAGTAAAAAACAAAGTCGTTACATAGCCTTCATGAACAATACAACTGTTTTAGTTTTAACACCAGGGGTTTCCACAGGGGGATCCATGATGCCTACTGTACCATAAAAATTTTTAGGGGAAGGGATTGGGGCAGACGGGGGGTTGTTTTCAAAAAGTTTGTTTTGTATTGGGAACACAGAGATGAGTGGGTAGGATGAGAGGCCCAAGAAAAATAATGTTGGTTGTGAAAAATGGAGAGTTGGACAAAGTAGCTGTGTGAGAGCTGAGACAAATTTACTGTCTCAACCCAATTGGCACACAGATAAGTCTTCTCCTTCCTCCCTCACCATTCCCTCATTACATTATACAGGCCAGGTAATAAGGCTGGTAAAATTACTTACTAAAGAACAAAAATTTATCATGGGAAGCTGGAACAAATTTTATTTTCTAATTAAAATTGTTTTCTAAAACTTCTTAATTTGTATCCCTCTATTGCCATGGGTTTGGGTGCCCTATTAGAAAAATAGCAGCCAAAATGAGTTTTTTTAAATGATCTTGCTTAATATACATCTTAGAGAAAATATTTTTTACAAATAACTTTCAACGAAATTACTATTAAAAAATGGTAAGATCCATTTTCTTTAAGGTTTTGATGTGCCATTTAACGGCTTGTATCATTTTATTTTAAAGCCTATATTCCAATATGTTATGTGCAAAAAGGACAAAAAAAATTAATGATTTTCAAATAATGGCAGCAAATATCTTAAAACGATTTGTAGAAGAATAAATAACATTATACTGTTTTAATACTCTTTCACTTTTTTTTGGGGGAAANGGCAGCAAATATCTTAAAACGATTTGTAGAAGAATAAATAACATTATACTGTTTTAATACTCTTTCACTTTTTTTTTGGGGGGGAAAAAAGGTGAGGGAGAGGGATTTATTACTTATGTAAATAGTAAAATTCTTATAACTGCATATCGAAAGGATTATCACATTCCTCTTGTTCTAGATCATTGTCTTTATCAAAATTCACAACAATGTTTGCAAATCACTGTAAGCAAAGTGCTTTACAAATGTTTTACGAGTACCTTGTTTTACTTTTCTTTTACATGTACAAAGCTTTAAATTTTTCTTTTTTTACTTAAGTGTTTTTTCAGTTGCTGCTTAGCAATGTTTCAATTCAGGATCATAAAAAAAAATATCTTAATAGTTTTTCCTAAAAAAAATTAAAAAATTTCAGCCAAAATATATTTGTTTGGTTTTATTTAAGTATTATTTATTGACTACGAATTTCCTTTTTACTTNATCACTGTAAGCAAAGTGCTTTACAAATGTTTTACGAGTACCTTGTTTTACTTTTCTTTTACATGTACAAAGCTTCAAATTTTTCTTTTTTTACTTAAGTGTTTTTTCAGTTGCTGCTTAGCAATGTTTCAATTCAGGATCATAAAAAAAAATATCTTAATAGTTTTTCCTAAAAAAAATAAAAAAATTTCAGCCAAAATATATTTGTTTGGTTTTATTTAAGTATTATTTATTGACTACGAATTTCCTTTTTACTTTTTAAATTCAATATTTGCTCATGCTTTCACATTCAAATTTTTTGTTTTTAATGTTTTGTTATCGGTTTTTTGTGAGTGTGATTCTGTGCTCACAAGTAGAAAAAGAGGGGAGGTAACAAGTTTCCAGTGTGTATGCCAAGGGAAAAAGAAAAGAGCATATGGAGTTTCTTGCATAATAGTGTCTAGGGATGGTGGGCCATCCTGTTAACCCAGCCCGATTTACTTATTTTAAACAACGATTTTCCACCTGGTAACATGCCTATTGAGAAAAATAAATTATATAATTTTGTTTCTATAAGTGTGAGGTAGGCACAGTAGGGAGCTCACAAGAAGGCAAGGCTGCGTGGCGGGGTGGTGGTCGGGGCCGCAAACCCTCCCTTGCCCCCTTCCGGCGTTTAAAGACCGCTGCCAGAGTAACGGGGTCACACCAAAAGAAACACTTTCTGGAAGTCAGTCACGAGTTAGTGTCGGTTGCGTGCATATCAGGACGGTACATTATGGCGCAGTCTAGGAAGAAAGGGAAAACTATACACAGTGAAGCCAGGGAGGTGATCATACATGTGATAAATAAATGCGAAGAAGAAGTTACTGATGGTAATATAAAATTATTATCTCAATCCAATTTGCGTGCATCAGAATACACTGGAATTTCTATGAGAAGTGTTTCCAGAATTCGCAAAGAAGGTGCCGATGCTTGTAACAGTTCGCTGTCAAAACCAGGCAAACACCGAAAGCGTCCGCATGAAAGAAATGTGCGCTGTGACTCATTGAATAGGAGAGTAATCAGAGACGTCATTCATGATTTTTACTTAGTACAGAAACAAGTACCAACATGTCCTAAGCTTCTCGTTGCTTTGAGAGAAAAAATTGATTTTCCATGGCGTGTTCACATGCTCAGGCGGATACTGAAAGAAATGGGGTTTAAATGGAAACGGTGTAACAGGTCTCGGAAACTATTAGTGGAAAGACCGCACATTGTCCACTGGCGTTGTAAATACTTAAAATCAATTCTCCAATACAGAATGGAGGGGCGCCCCATAATTTACATTGATGAAACCTGGGTTGATAGCAACATCACATTTAACAAATGTTGGCAAAGTGATACTGAACGTGGTGTGTTAACCAACAGCAGTTCTTCGAACCGTTTAATTGTTGTTCATGCAGGTGCTAAAACTGGATTCATTGAAAATGCACCACTAATTTTTCCAGCAGGCAGAGCTACGGGGGACTACCATGGGCAGATGAATTCTGCGAACTTCGAAAAGTCGATGCATAATCAGTTATGGCCAAACCTACCGGAAAAGTCTGTTGTTATTATGGACAATGCGCCTTGCCATTCAGTGCAAGAAAATAAACCCCCATCGAAGTATGCAGTGAAAAAGGAAATGGAGTCACGGTTGACCAATAACAACATTCCATTTACTCATGAAATGCGAAAAACTGAGCTTTTCGACTTAATTGCGCAGAACAGGAAGCCTAAAAAAGTATTTCGAATTGACCAACTTTTAAAACTGCATGGACATGATGTTCTTAGACTTTCTCCTTATATGTGCGAACTTAATCCCATTGAACTAGCGTAGTCTAAAACAAAGAGACTAGTGTGGGAAAAGAACATTACTGCTAGATTGTCGTTAACAAAGCTAATGGAAATCACAACGGAAGCAATATCTTCCGTCGCTGAAAAAAACTGGCAAGGATATTGTTCGCATGTCCAAAATATAGAAGCAGACTACTGGCAAAAGGACTGTCGTGTGGAAGACAAAATAAACCGATTTGTGATATGCCTAGGGCGTGACTCCAGTGGCTCGAGTGATTCATCTGACGATGAATTTTCCTCTTCCGAATCGGAACTGGCGCTGCCACTTCCCGAAAGTGAATAAATTATCACCGAACAACAACATCNTATGTGCGAACTTAATCCCATTGAACTAGCGTAGTCTAAAACAAAGAGACTAGTGTGGGAAAAGAACATTACTGCTGGCTTGTCGTTAACAAAGCTAATGGAAATCACAACGGAAGCAATATCTTCCGTCGCTGAAGAAGACTGGCAAGGATACTGTTCGCATGTCCAAAATATAGAAGCAGACTACTGGCAAAAGGACTGTCGTGTGGAAGACACAATAAACCGATTTGTGATATGCCTAGGGCGTGACTCCAGTGGCTCAAGTGATTCATCTGACGACGAATTTTCCTCTTCCGAATCGGAACTGGCGCTGCCACTTCCCGAAAGTAAATAAATTATCACCGAACAACAACATCCACTGTTTGAGGTAAGCGGTAAGAGTATCTCCTTTCAGAGTATTTTGAAGTTATGCATTCCTGATCTTAACTGTTTTTGCCCTAAATCTGTGGAATAAAAATTATTTTCAGGTCACTATGGTTGTTTCCCAGGTATTTAAGTAAAACAATTTAAGTTAAAACAGTTTAAAAATGTTGTTTTTGGCCATACTGAAAGTCTTTAAATTACTATTGGTAATATAAAAGATGTTTTAACAATTGTAACTATTGTGAAATGTGATTAATTTTTGTACGGGAACAGATTGCGAATATGTACAATAAATAGCTTGCTTCAAAATGTGTACTTCAAACACAATGTAAAACATTTCGCGCACCAGGCAAACGACACCNTGCTTCAAAATGTGTACTTCAAACACAATGTAAAACATTTCGCGCACCAGGCAAACGACACCTAAAATGGTGAGTTTAAAGGTTACTCTCAAAAAAAAAAATAGAGGTGTATACCATAACATTATAGAGTATATCTGTATGCGTGTCGTATGAAAGGAAAATCTCCCTGCGAACTCATAGTTTTAGTACTGGNCGAATTCCAGAGCCTTGCCTTCTCGTGAGCGCTGGGCAGTACAAAGGTAAAAATATATTTTCTTTGCACACATTCCTTTTAAATTTTTATTTATATGTAAATAGTAACTTTAGTCTTATATTTTAATTAAGACTGTTCTGATACCTCAATTTCCTATAACAATTTGCAATACTTTGATATCACCACTGATCCCTAATACAACACCTCCTCAATTAGTAAAATTTTAAATCAGAAGTCTGTAATGATTTTAAGTGCACTTCACAATTTAATTATTGTATAGAAATACTTTAAGAGGGCATGGTACATAAATTAAGCCAAATACTTTAACTAAGGTCCACAGACTTTTGGAAGAAAACATTGAAAAGCTAAGAAAGGGCAATCCTAGATAATGGTTTTTGCCAACTCTGAGCAAATATTTTGCTAGATTGATGCACTTATTTTGCATAATTTCTTGCACCACAATGGCAAGTCAAAATTAAAGGTATAAGATATAGTTCAGCAAAAATTCATCTCTCTGCTAAAATATTTGCTCCTAAAGTTATATAAACTATTATTTACCATTATCTTCCTTGGCTTGTCTATTCTGACTCCCTTAAGATTATAAAACATCAACATTTGCAGTGTTAATTTAAGTCTCATGTGCTCATAACCAGAAGTTGTACATCATTGACCTGTTAATTTACATATGTTTATATTTTTATTTTAACCATAATTGATTGTNCATAACCAGAAGTTGTACATCATTGACCTGTTAATTTACATATGTTTATATTTTTATTTTAACCATAATTGATTGTTTTTAACAAAATGCCAATGTTTATACTTAAATTCCCTCTCGAATCTGAGGTTTTTAAATAAATATAAACAGTAAAATGCAACTACAGAGAAGCAAATTTAATTTTCAATATCAATAGCTGTTNGAGGTTTTTAAATAAATATAAACAGTAAAATGCAACTACAGAGAAGCAAATTTAATTTTCAATATCAATAGCTGTTACACTGTATGCTATACATAACACACCCAAAGCATGTATCATATAACAAATTAATTCAGTTCTGAGTAAGACTTGTACTCTATTTATCAAATGAGGTTGGAAAGAAGACAATGTATCAATTCCAAAAAGTGTGTATTTTGATTAAATGCTATTAAGTTGTTTTTATGCGAGTACTCTGATTTTCAGGAAATTACAATATTTTTTGTATTTAAATTAAAATAAAGGAATTGTTCTAATGCTTCCGACACCTGCACCAATAACACATGACTTGACAGAAAGCTTACAATTATCCTATCAATATCTAATATTAGGAGTTGGTATAAGAACAATTTAATTTTAACAGTACAAAAGAGTGTATAATATAGCAAACCTTGTACCACTGGCCAAAATAGTTCTTAATATCTTACAAGAAATTTGTACTTTTATGCCATCATACTCTATAAACCATTTATATAAATATATTTATCTTTCAGCTTTTGTGAAGGCTATATTATTAATTTTCAGGAAGCCATTTTCAGGAAAGGTAAATTTTTTGGCTCAGTGATGAGAGAATCCTCATCCAGTGCTTCAACATCATCGTAAACTAATTTTCATTTCTACAATATACATTTTTCAAACAATGTTTATATTGTGTGTACCACTGCATGTAGTCACTTATAAATCACATAAACTTTTTCAACTATGATTTTAAAAATCCAAAATAGAAATTTTGTTATTGTAATAAAAACACTGCTCATAGTTTTTGGTAGTACAAACACTGTACAATGTAACAAGTGCATGATTTTATACAGTTACGACTCTGTAATAAAACAAGCCTCAANGGTAGTACAAACACTGTACAATGTAACAAGTGCATGATTTTATACAGTTACGACTCTGTAATAAAACAAGCCTCAACTAGTTGAAGCTACTATTGAAGAGACACGTATTACAATTGAACTGAGCAATTATTTTAACCAAACACTTAAAATGATTTAAAGAAGGAATAGCAAAAAACCCAATCTAAAATTACTCAGTTATGATCAAAGTAACTTATAAGTAATTGTCTTAGGGTATAAATAGCCACAAAAATAACCCAAAATGATTGATACACAATTTTTTTAAGAAAGGACCTGTAAATAATGATGTAAAACCGAAATAAACACAAACAGAACCAAAAATTATTAGGCTCTAATTATTTTAACAAGCAGCTTGTAACAAATGATTTAAANGTAGTACAAACACTGTACAATGTAACAAGTGCATGATTTTATACAGTTACGACTCTGTAATAAAACAAGCCTCAATTAGTTGAAGCTACTATTGAAAAGACACGTATTACAATTGAACTGAGCAATTATTTTAACCAAACACTTAAAATGATTTAAAGAAGGAATAGCAAAAAACACAATCTAAAATTACTCAGTTATGATTAAAGTAACTTATAAGTAATTGTCTTAGGGTAGAAATAGCCACAACAATAACCCAAAATGATTGGTACACAATTGTTTTAAGAAAGGACCTGTAAATAATGATGTAAAACAGAAATAAACACAAACAGAACCAAAAATTATTAGGCTCTAATTATTTTAACAAGCAGCTTGTAACAAATGATTTAAANGAAATAAACACAAACAGAACCAAAAATTATTAGGCTCTAATTATTTTAACAAGCAGCTTGTAACAAATGATTTAAAATCATGAATATCTATAAACACAACCCAAATTGTTTCAGCTACAATAATTCTGACAAAATTCCAAGTGCTAATGTAAGGGCACCTACAGACACAAACACCACCCAAAACAATACAATCTTCCAGCGCTCTACTGTAACTTCTGCAGGCTTACTAGCAACTGGAGTAACCTCTAAGATTTCTCTTTTCGAAAATGACGGAGAGTTTGAAGGCACAGTCAACACATCAACCGGCGTGCTATGCTCGCGTTGCTTGGTTGTTTCTTCAAGGCCCTAAAAAAAAATTATCTGTGTCCTTTATATAATTAATATAAGTCACATGAGTTGGTGTGGAATGTAATCTAATCACTTATTTACCACATTAGAAAGTATCATTACCTTAAAGTACTTAACTCTTATTATTCCTAACAAATCTTAATAATGTTAGCCCTAACTCAGCATCTCTCTCTTTCAAACGTCAAGCATGTGCATGTGGTTTGCATGATTTCAGTTTGCAGTCTACTTGGAATTCAGGCTGTTATGATTACCTAATTCTGCAATGGAGGTAGACAGACACACACTAGCAGAGTTTCATTTTTATTTTAATATTAAATGTAACTAAAATACCTAAGGAATCCCTACACTAACGTAGGATTTCGGGTCCCATTCTTAGCATATTTTGTGATATTACACTTATTTAAGATGAAAGGATTTTATGTGTGACTACATAAAGAAGAAGTTTTTACTTTATCTATACAGTTACATATCAAGATACACTTTCTCTAACAATTCTAAAAAATATTAAAATTGACACATTAAACAGTTTGTAAACACACTTGGTTAGATGTTTTTATCACCTAATTACCATGTGAGGTAGTGTATCTGTATTATAATACAAATATTAGATTAATTAATATACTGAACGTCATCCTGTCATGAAAAAAAAAAATATATATATATAATGTTTAATGTCTGCTATGAATAGTTACAAAATATCCTTTTTGAGGATAAAACACATACAAACTCAAGAAATTTGTGTTTGACTGGTTAAACTGAATTTACTATTTAATTCAGCACCTTTATAACTGGTACATCAGCAGCAATTTCAATGTAATACATAAAATACTCAAGATTTACAAGGCCAAGTACGGGATTTTGTTGAAAACTATGCCAGTAGAGCGAATCCAGTGTTTTGTTAGCAGTCAGCTTGACCTGCCATGGACCACGTATAAAGACAGCACTGCAGTGTTGCGGTATCTTTTCACATGGTAGTGAAACTACTAAAAATGTTGTACGCATAATATGAAATGAGTATAAGGAAACATCTTGCCATGATAAAAACTATTTTCAAGAAATTGAAGTAAACAAATAATAAAGTTTCCATCCAAAAATTAATTTTAAACGTAAATTCCAGTAGTCTGTATAAATGAGTTTTATATATATTTGCCCTAATTTACAATGTTACATTCACTGCAATAACTTGATTCATTTTAGAACACTTTCTTTGTAGATGCACAACTCAGTCAAATACCAGATGTCACCTGTGTTTTAAATTATTTTTAAAATCAATTTATGGGTCTTTGCAGTGCTTCATATTGTGTAAATAAAATTGCGTGAATAAAAAAAAGGCATAATGTAACTGAAGCAGCATATAAATATTACACACATAACTGTACTACTGGTGATATATGGTTTATTACATTATCTTTACTACATGGCTTTGTCCATAATGTCTACATATTGGGTGAGATAAGTTATCATGCAAAAACATGAGTTTTTCTGCCAGAAATTTTCAAGTACCAGCAGGCTTGTAACATGATTTATAAATAAAAATGGAAAGCTTTTATTTACAAATGTTGATTAAAATTTTTTTTCTCACAATAAATATAAAACAAATTTTTAGTTTTTTTTTAATTATACATTTACCCACACAACACTGTTAAACACCATTCCTGTTTCAACATAAAGCACAACTCATTTTGAAAGACATTACTGTTGGCCAAGTTACAACTCATTACGAGAATGCAATTGAAGTTTAAATAAATATCTGGNCATTTTGAAAGACATTACTGTTGGCCAAGTTACAACTCATTACGAGAATGCAATTGAAGTTTAAATAAATATCTGGCAGTAATTAAGAACATTGCCTACACCGTAATGGTTCATTATTTTGCACAAAATTACAAATTCTATAATTTGGCAAACCCAATAAAAATCAGAAAAATACGAAACCTTATTACATCATCAATCCAGCGAATTCCATAACAGAATTCTATAGATTATGCATTCAACTTAGTTCAGTTGCCTTTATCAAAAGAAAATCACGTGATAATGTTTTCCCATACATTCCTTTAAAGCTGATGTTCGATTGTGTTGTGCTGAAAAAGTTCTATCTTCATGACAGTGGCTTGGGTCATTTCTATCTGNTTTAAAGCTGATGTTCGATTGTGTTGTGCTGAAAAAGTTCTATCTTCATGACAGTGGCTTGGGTCATTTCTATCTGCCACACAGATTAATTTCCTACAACTTCAATGAAAAATTCACAATGATAAAAACAGTTTGGGTTTTGGATGTATGAACATAGCCATAAACAACTCTGTTATACATTACTATGAAAATATGTGAATTGTTCAAGCCATGCAAGTGTTTTTCTCAGCAGTGTTTGTGTAGTTTCTGATGACGATGCTCATGATAAAATGTTTGAATTCTCCTGGCCAACCATCCATTCACTAAGAATAACAGGCACAGATTTATCAGTTTAAGTGTCATGCAAGATGGTAAAATTGTGATCCAAAATCATTTTACAAAGCTAATAGTGAAAAAATGCTAAGTAATTCCAATATTTGCATTTCTTAGTTTCAATAAACAGATGCAGGACAGTATCCTGCCTTCCAGACCATTTGTCCACCGCATAAACCGGCACCAGTGTGCCCTCAGTGCAAAGTGCAGTGTCGCGGGCAGTGTGGTGCGAGAGCAGGAGAGTGCAGAGTAGTGCCGCCCAACTTCATACACCCACCCCCCCAACCCCGGGAGGGCGAGGGTGCGTTATGATGGACTCAGCACACATTAATTATAGGCCAATTTAAGATCAAATAATAAATAAGTAAAAGAAATACACACCAGGAGTATGGATGCTCAAAGACGCCTTTATAAGCGGTTCAGTGTNCAAATAATAAATAAGTAAAAGAAATACACACCAGGAGTATGGATGCTCAAAGACGCCTTTATAAGCGGTTCAGTGTTTTAATTATGATTTTCTGGAAATTCACATATTTTTTACCTAAGTTATTTCACCCCCATTTCATGCCATCCACATAAAAATTTTATTTGTTCATGTGCAGTGTAATATAATGTATTTATTTATGCTTTATGCAATGGTTCATGTCCATTTAGTTGTGCAAGTGTTTTAGTTCAACAGAAAGTAGTGCAGCGCAAGTTGCGTGCTGCCATAGTCTGCGCATTGCGAGCTCGCTAGATTCAGTCGCCATCAAGTATCTCAAGGGGTTGGCATGTGCCGCGTCGTGCTCCGGGTGCTTTCACGTTTTCATACCAATAATATTTAGCTGCCGTAGCATGATGTAACTTACTGGAACCTGTTCTTTTCTGCACCTGGAAATGCCACCCCTTCTTCCACAGGAATAGCATCAGCCGGGGAAGTTTAACACACCAGTAATTCATTGTTGTGTACGCCTGTACACTTTCGCAGTTTTTTCTATCTGACGGGCCGCAGGTCAGAACCCGTGTAAAGTTTTCACCTAGAGTAATGTAATGTTTTGTGCAAGAGTAATTACACGCAAGATTTCAGACTTCGTGTTTTTCATTTCAAGCACTGTCTCCAGGCATTTCAGGGTCCGGGTCCCCTACAACCCACTTTCACTGTAATTTCACATAATTTACCTTAATAACCAGCATGCTCAACACAAGCTTTTATCAGTAAAAGGCGTGTGGGTCAGCCTGAATAGGCCCACTTCATTCCGACGTAAGTATCAGGCATAGGGAACGCCTGGTTTTCCTGTCCAGAGGGGCTCATCCAACAATTTCACAGAGGAGCTGTGCACTTCCCGGCAAACGGCCAGCCGTACCCTGAGATCATCATCATAATCATCATCACCAGCAATCGACATCGCCTGCTGACGGTGTCTAGCTCCTAGTCCGGTATCCAACACTAAACCCACCTAACAATGTTTTCCATCGCCCATCAAAACTTCCATTAACCTAACACCAACAGGCATTCAATTGGTGCTCAACATAATCCAATTCCTGTTGAAACCCTCATTGTTCAACATTTCAACAGGTGTTAAAATGTCGCCCTTCTGTGTGGCATACCTTTCAATCATCATTCCTCACGTTTTTCGACCCAGAAAACTTCAAAATCTCCAGACACTTCAATCCCTCTTTGAGCAATTTTCCCACTTATTTTCCCCCGATAACATCAAGAACACGTAAGGAGCAGTGCGATCAACCTAAGAGAATGCTCTGATAGCAGCCAAACACCAGAACAATGCCCAGAGACGCCACACCATGTGGTATAAAAGTGCGTCAAAACCAGCTTCGCAGCCGCCATTATATCAACGGTGCAGCGAGTCGGCCATAACGGGACAGCAAAGCATTACTGACCCTCCCCCTCTCGCACCGTGTACTGCGCACAAGAGCGGACGGGTGCAACTGCACTCACCCCCTCCCCCACTTCAGCACCCCAACACCAGCTGGGAGTTTTAATCAGCGCAGCAGACTGTGTGCGCATGCACGCACACCCCCTCCACCGTTGTGCGGTACATCCCTCCAAGCGGGTGCAGGGAGGTCAGCTGCAAGGGGTGGGCCGTGGCCTTGACCCCACCGCCGGGTTTGGCTCCCGTGGCGCGACCGTCAACAATGGCTGGCCTGACACCTGTAGGCCTCCAGACGCCTCTGTGTTGGTAGTATTTGCGCCCCATCCCACAGGATGTGGTGGCCAAGTACAAATTAGGCATAACATATTGCAAGTGCTCTGGTAAGACCAGCCCAATGAGCAACCGCCAACACATGGACAGCTCCGATATGATAAACCAAATTCAAAGTCAGTGCAAATTTATAGTTTTAGACAATACCAGTCAACAAAATTCAAACATTCAGCTCCCAATCAACAAAATTATGTGTGCCAGTTTACTGTGCATGGGCCAAGGTATCCCTACTCTCTAGTGAGCTCTATACTTACAGCATAACCATTCAACGTGCCTAACCGTGACCAATCTCACCACCATACAAAACCGGAACTTTCAGTGCTCACAGTGCCACAGCAATAACAATCAATTGAATACTTCTACAGTGTATAAATATTTGTTAACTGGTCCAGACTCAACCAACGCAATGTTACCTCCCAGTGTGTCCAGGGAGTGAAAGTAATGTGTTTAAATGCAGGGTGCGTGCAGTGCATGTACACGGGCAATGTTTGCAGCCTGGAGAGAGACTGACAGTATGAGATGGCAAATTCATATGTTGACAATGTAAAGCAGCTGCACAGACACTGCACCACAGCTGTCACATGCTATCAGCGAGCACATGGCAGATGTAAACAAAGCAGTGCTGCTTGCTCGTTCTGCACCCCATCAGCCAGCCTTGAATTCAGCACCTCTCACTCTCCTACCATCCGCTCCTTACATACAGCCGCTCGCTACCTACTTTCCCCCAACAGATGATTCCAGTGCTACCAACCCACCTCGGAAATTTCCTCTACACGTCACAAGTGCAATGTGCCGCTGCTATCATGAGCTACTACCCAACATAACAGGCAGCGCATTCAGGACACGTGAATGTGTGATGTTCGTGGCTACGTCATTCATCACTTCACAGCTGCGTGGGGAGACAACAGGCAAGCCTCAACCTCCCCTCCTCCGCAGCAACAGCTCGCAGACGGGAGCTAATCAGCAGGCAGCCGTCCCCCCTCCCTCAAGTCATCATGCCTTGGAGCACGCAGCGGGCAGCATCCCCTCCCTCAAGTCATAATGCCCGGGAGCGCGCAGCAAGCCACAACCCCTTACCTTCTGTGGCACTCACTATTCTTTGACTCGTCAAGCACCAATGCACAAACAACACATCTGTTCCCAAGCTTGTCACACAGCAGCATATCGACTTTGCAGCAGGAACAGGTAGCTCACTAGTATCCTTCAAGTTAGCCACGTGCCTATGAAAAGCCTTTTGGGGCGTAAAATCACATTCTCATCATTCCTCATTCATACATTCTTTCAATTTACAGTGTCGTGTATTTCTTATTTCTATGTGGCAATTAATTTCTTTTTGCGTTTTGTTATTGTTAGAGCGCATTCACCAGGCATAATTATTTTAATATTTTCAGCTGATATAAAAGGAAGTCCAATCAGTTTAATAATTGCATATCAGTATATAACCACTTTTCAAGTCAACTTGAAAACTCATTGTGTCACTCCGGTAAGTGCCTGTCATTCATTGTGTTGTTTGTTTGGCAACCCTGTGCTCCTGACTCATTCCATCATCAGTATCATTAGTCTGACTTATTACCCATGCACTTCATCACCATGCACGCAGAGATAATAAGTGGGTAACCAATCCCCTCTACGCACGTGGTGTTATCATTCATCACCGTGCACACAGAGATAATCGGTGGGTACAAAAGCTCCCCTCTGCACACTGTGTCATTCCCACATGCAGAGATAATCAGAGGGTACCCAATCCATCCTTCGCCCGTGGTTCATACAGCCGAGACGTCCAGTGCCTAGGCAAGACAGCCAGTTGAGACACCTGCAAGTGTTTCAGACAGCCAATCACCATTTGCACTGCCATCATTGTCGAAGTGCAACACAGTGGTTTCATTGCAACCTAGCAGTATAGAGTTCATTCACCTGTGAGATTAGATCGCGTCGTGGCTTCCGACCACCACGTGACCACCACCTCGACTACGACCCGGTCAACATGTCTACGTCCGTGCGCACCCGCAGTCTACAGACACTTCTGCGCAGGTTTTGTGGCAAAGTGGAGCAGGCCGCACGTGATTGTACGAGCCATCGAACCAACCACGCACCTAATCCGGCTTGGCAGAAAGACTGTCAAGGTGCATCGGGATGACCTGCGCCTAACACCAGGTGATGACGACGACGCCGTACCAGGCACCCCATGACGGCGATCCCGATTATAAGTGAGAGTGTATGGATCAGGACATTTTTAATCATGGCTATATTTTAGTAAAGGAAATATATAATTTAAATATCATTTTGGTTAGAATTGTCTTACATACTTGGTTCAAATTTCCACTTATTTGTATTACTTAGCATAATATTATTTATATATTTGGAATAATGTAAATAGTGTAGTTATGACTTTAATATGTTATATCAAAGAGGATAAGAAAAAAAAGAAAGGGACATAATGAATAGCATCACTCGTGCCAACAAGCCCTTTTTGTATGATGGGTCATTTTTCATCATCTTCTCAGCATACAAAAATAAGGTCAGTTTTTTTGGCTACCAGTGGGAGGAAAGAATCTACAAACTTAAAAAGCATGACTAAATAGAATTCCTACAGAGATATTAGGAATTAATATAATAAAATACTGATTTTATAATGGAACAGTTTAGAGCCTGTATGTACATAATTGTATAAGTGTAAATAAGTGTGCATATACATAAGTGAATATAATGAAATTTAAATAATGTGCAAAAAATGGGGCACATGAAATTGAACAGGAATGTTGCTTATTGTTTGCAATGGTAGCATCTATTACCAGGTTGTTTTCCAGCATCTAGGAGCCCTGTACTAGGGATTTTGTTGTATTTTTAAGTTACTTGTTGTTTGGTAGCCAGCCCCTGAAATGTCTGGGGTGGTTCGCGAGTGTGCAAGAATCACAGTCTTTGATTATATTTATTATACTATTGCACTCAAGGAGATGATCATATGGACAGGGTTTCCGTGCAAAGAAGCAGACCAGCATTCTCTGGATATTTAAAAGAGTGATATACAAATGACATATTTACTTTTGACTTCTGGCCAACCATCTATCATTTCTAATTTCACTTTATAAAGGAACAGTAAACTTTTAATTAGTCACTGAGAAAATGACAGTACAGATACACATGTCTTGTTAAAAATTAAAGACTCTGTGGGTAAGAAAATTAAATGCCACAGGGTTAGGAAAAACAAGTACCAAAATTTGGACATTTATATTATTTATTGTGACCTGTATACAGCAAGTAATTTAATTATTAGTTTACTATTATTTATTATACAAACATTTGCTGGAGTGACACAGCACTTCTAAAAAATGTGCCAAATTTGTAGTAATTATTTAACTCTAATTCACAGCCAAAATGTGGCCCTCCTACTCTCCATTCAATAGTTATTGTAAACTTTTGTCATTACTTTGGCCTATTTTATTGTTTGTATCCGTAAAAAGAGTAAATATTTTTTAAAACTGTAGTGTTGAATCAAAATTACACTAATTAGTGCCACCATTTTGAAGTCACCACTGTTTGGTTAGTAAATAAATTTAAACAAACAATAATAAAAAAAGCACTTCAAATCACATTTGTGAAAATAATATCAATGATTGTTCCTGGTATGCTGTGAGTGCAGTGAGTGCTTCTGGAGTTGAATTTCTGGGGGATAAAAGGGGGCAAAGAAGGGAGTATGCACAGAAGCAGTGTTTATGATATGGATGATATATACACTGTTGACTAGAGTTAATGTGTCAAACTCTGAGAGGTGATTCCTAATGCAAAATAAGGTGGGGTACACATTGACCAACACTTAGGTGTAGTGAATATTAAGGTAGATATGCTGCATTTAAAATCAAATACTGAAATGCATGAATGTAAAAATACCAGGAAGTGCTTAAGATGTACAAACAAAAATCAGAATTGTGTTTAAAAAAATGTAAATCATAAATCTGTTAAAATATGGTTGGTCAAATCATCCCCCTTCATTGCTTAAGTAGCGATAGTCACCTTATTTCTGCAGGTAACATTGGAACTCTAGGCAGTAATTAAATATTTAAGGGAAATTATTACTCACTGTGGCAAAATGAAGACAAAAGCTCCTCTTTTTTCAAACTCACTTAAGTAAATCATTTTTGAGAAAACGCCACTGAAAATTTTGAAGGTATAGCATAATCCTGTAAGGGTAGGCAACATATTTTCCACCTGCATCATGCTATGTGGATGTAAGTAATGGTTAATTTGAGAGGGGATAGGTGTAGGGAACAAGGAATGGAGTGCAGATAGAAGGAATGCATGACGTGTATGTAGTACGTTTTCATTAATAGCAGATACATTATTTACAACCAATGTTTGAATTGCCGTCCCCAACTACAACACACAAATGGCAACAGCAGGTAAGGTTGGCTTGTACCCATGCATAAATGTATCTTATGGTGCATACAGAATCAAATGCAACTATCGCACGGGACACTAAATCTTCCTCACTAGCCATAGGTATCTCGTAGACCTGGGATTTGACATGACCCCATAAAAAGAAATCCAGCGAAGTCAGGTCTGGAGATTGAGCAGGTTGATAGATGGACCCACCTCTGTCAATCCAGCGGCCTGCAAATGAGGCATAATGATGGTGGCGTATGGAAGCTGAAAAATATGACGGTGATACTCATGCTGAAACCACACTGAGTGAATGTCAAGTGATACTTCTTCCATCCAATTCTGACAATACCTTCTGCAGGAACATCAGGTGACTGGCTCCATTGAGGTTGTCGGATAGCAAATAGGATGGCAACCAGTGATTATTGACAATGCATACCGACATGTTGACACTGAAGTGCACTTGGTTACTCATGGGGTACATGTGACGTGGATTAGAGTGGGCGAAGATGTGGCTGTTCTTGCTGTTGAAGATACCATCCCTAGTGAAATGGCTCTCATCTGTGAAGAGCACAGTCAATGTAAAGTAAGTTTGGATGAACATTGTTTTCTTGGAGGAACAAGTCACAGAAAATAACATGTGGCATGTAATCAAGTTCGCTAAGAACGTGGACCTTCCATGCATGGTAGGGTTGCATTTGGTTTTCGTGCATAACTCACGGGATCATTGAATGGCCAACACCTACAGTATGGCCCACAGCATGTGAGCTAATTGACGGTTCCTGTCGCACATGGCGAAACACAACCTCGTCAAATGCTGCAGTTTGTCTTGTCCACGGTGCAATAACATTCCGCCTTATCATTAACATTGAGCTTTCATCCCACAATCTTTGATTGAGCCGTACAAATGTTGCATAGGAGGGTTGACAACACACTGGCTAGAACAGTCTTGCATTCATGTTGGTTGCTACAAACACAAGATGCATGTCAGCTAGTTCCCCTCACGTAAAACATTTATGTTTCCACAACCAGCTGTAGGCACGTACTAACTTGCCAGCAGCCAACGCCACCTTCATGCATGCACTCATTACATTCTCACCGGTTTCTTCAACCACACGAAATGGGCTACAAAAGAGAGATCGGACAAGAGGACCATTTGTCTTAATTTTGCCAAGGTGAGCAATAATTTGCCTCAAATATTTCATTACCGCCTAGTGTTCAAAGATACCTATGAAAATTGGGTGACTACTCCTACTTTAGCAATGAAGGGGGATGGTTTACGATTTACAGATTTTTGATCTCCATTTCTTGATACAAGATTTTGATTTTTATCGCTACATCTCAATTCCTTCCTGATATAATTTCATCCATGAATTTCAGACTTTGATTTTCAATGCTGTATACCTCCCATAATATTCACCATATGATGGTGTGGGTCATTTTATACACCACCCTATTTTCCATAGGGAATCAATCACCTACCGGAGTTTCGCACATGAATTCTGGTCAACGTCGTATATAAAATTTATTTTACAAAATACTTGGAATTTTTATTAAATTTTAATTTTCATGACAAGTTTCTAGTATATACACTATGACAAGGGTGATCACCACCCCCAGACACTAAGATGCAAGGAACCACCCCTCCACCATTTCCCAAGCACACGCATAGGGACCTCGTAACCTTTTCTCTTATTCTAGGAGTATATGCACAAAATCCCATTCAACAGAAAGTGATTACAAAATAATATTGAAATAAAAATGCTTAAAGCATATATTGAATAAAAAAATTGTAATGATCAAATAATATAAAAAACTTTTCTATATATTTGATAACATATTTTTTTGTATTTGGTTTTGAATACTTTTTTATTTTCAAGGTAGCAACTGCTAAAGTGATCTATTGTATTCATAAAGTGATCAATGTTTTGTAATTTAGCATGTTTGTCTTTGGAATTAAAGATTGTTTATTTCATGTTTTCCACTCCTTTTTATACCAGAACATCTTTCAATTCATTTTATTATGATTTGTGCAGTATGTTTGTGTAACTCTGATACTTTATTAATAAAATACTTTCTAATATCTTTATTATGCCTAATTTTGGACACTATTGTATGTAAAGCAGAACTACATCCTCATGAAAGTTGAAGGAAAAGAAATTTAAGAATAAGAACTTTAATACTTACCTTCATATTCTTATCAAAGTCCACATTCTTTCCTTTATGCAAAATGAGAGAAACAATAGTAAGATTGGCGTTTATTGGAGGTTCAGGCTCGCCCTCATTTCTGAAACCATTGGACAAATTAATAGCTTATTAGCTTTTAAGTAGACAATTACTTGGTAGTGGTAAGAGTAGTCTGAAGTTCTTTAACTAAATATAATAAAGCTTGTCATCACAGTCTCTTAGATGTATAATGCACACCAGATATCTGTGATTTTGAGCATCGCTGATGATTCCTGGAATCCATTAGGCAGTGAGCAAGAGGAAGAGGGGTTATCCGAAGGGTTAAGAGCCTGCCATATTATGTAAAGAATAACATAAAACATTGGCCATGGTAACCACTTCTTGTTCATACACCACCAGATTTTCAATGCTGACCATTTATGCTGTCAAGGGTGCATTACTATCGTTCCTGCTTTCACTATCAACACTACACAAAAATACTATTATTATGTTTATCCAAAAAAACCACAAAAAAAAAGATTTTTATTATAATAATCTACCTCAAATTTATTTACTTGCTCACATAGCAGTTAATGTAATTTTGGTTTCAACATATCAGTTGTGAAGCTAATAGTCTCATTTTGTAAACATTTTTCAGTTTCCTTATCCTATCAGTTAAATGACATGATATATTATGTTACTTGTTACAACTACAGTTCCTGAGGTAGAATTTTGAAAAAAGCTTATCAGTAACTCATTTTGATTCAGCCATTTCTACACAATTGATAATCTCTCATTACGTGCTAGTATTTCCATATTGTTAAAGGTTATAATCTTACATTGTCCTTTACACACTGATACAAATGAACCTCATAATACACATTGCTCCATAATTAGTTTTATATACAAGAAGAATAAATTACTTACGCTAGGCTTATTATTTTGGGAGTTTTATTTCTATAGCACATAAAGATTGGATTATTCAGTAATTATGTGGCTAATATATGATTTTTTAATAAAAGCTGTTTTCATGTATTTGAAAGTAAGTTAAAAAAAAATTGTCAAATTTTTATGAGGAATTATTGATTAATTCCTTACACCCAGTCTCCAAAAAATTCCAATTTTGTAAATTGTTTCCTTTGTTTGGGATTGCAGCTTTTCCACTTTTATTGTTAATAAAATTATATGCATATTTTTAAACACCAAGCTATTGCAACATCAATGTGAACGTGCTCACATAGATACACTGAACATTGAAAATTGATTTGCCTTGGCAGTTATAAACTTGCTAAAGAAGTCAGGATTTTCCAATCTGTTAGTATGAAGGATTCTGCACTTGTATTCCCAGGTTTCCTATTCCTCCACACTCCCTCCACAAGATTGGTGGCAGATAGTAGGGCTATTTATAACCATTGTCCATGCTCACAGATATATGGTGGGCATTATAGAGCAAACATAAATTGCACAGTTCAATATACAGAATGGGACGGAATTCAACCGACAAACTTCGTGAGGTGATTCCTTATACAAAATCAAGTGTGAATGATATGGTACACTTTCTACTTATACTGAATATTTAGGGAAATATAAACCCTTGAAAAACAAATTTTTAAACTGTATATTTGTGAAATACCAGAAACAAAGTGAAATTAAAATACAATGCTCGGAACATAGTTTTATGTTAACAGGATCTTCAACCTATGAACAAACTCTCATTAATACCTCCCCCATAATTAAAATAACAGGGATGGCCATCATCTCGTTGCAGACAACTTTTTATCATTAGGATTTTTGAACATATGATGTTGGCTTATTGACCATTATAACCTAATAAAACTGGCCATCTTGTTGCAACTTCCTAGGACTCGCCGTTATTGATGTAGAATTCATACAAAACTTACGACAGCAGCAATACAGTTCCAGATGCATAGGCAATACCAATACTTCCTGCAGAGAATCGCACACTGGTAGGATAATAGCATGCCACCCCCTAGTGTCTCAATGTAGGGGATGATAGTGTGCCACAAATGTTCGCAGGTTTCGGGTCTTGATTAAAGAAAACATTTTTCACAGCATGTCTTTTTCATCTCATGTAGATTTCACTATTTTCCGGTAGACCCATTTGAAATATTGATTTTCACGGGTGGCTACCACCCTTATGAGTCGCTGTATGACATTGTTCGTATAATATTTTCTATCCCGTTTTGCATAGGGAATCACCTCACAGCGTTTGTACCGGTAGTTCAGGGCCATCCTATATATTGTCAGCACACAAAATTAAGTTGCAATAATTTACATGGTTTCAATGATATAGCATACTAAACTAAAATGGCTAAATGGTCATCATTTTGAAAATAATCGAGTAATCTACTTAAAACATACAAGTTTACATCACCTGCCACAATAATACTGGTTTGCTAAATTTGGTAGGAATCGGGAATTGTTTCCTGAGATATGACAAAAACCTCATGTGGTGCTATCTTACAAACTGGCATCTAAAAGTGGCTACGTGTTAACATATTTAATGCTTGTAACAGATATTTCCAGCATACAAAATTAGGTAGAAATTGGTTAAACAGTATGGTAGAAATATCAATGGAAAGATTGAGAAAGCTTGATGGAAAAATTGTGAAAGATTGTTGGAAATATTGCAAAATATCGACAGAAAGATTGTAAAAGATTGACGAAAAGATTGCTGGAAAGATTGGAAGACTGATGGATTGATGAAAATACTGATTGAATAATTGGACGGTTAATGGATTGATGAAAATACTGATGGAATGATTGGACAACTGAAGGATTTATGGTGAAGAAGAGCACGGAAGATGAAACTTTCAACCGAGCTGCCCTTATACATTTCGACTCTCAAGGGCCTGGCAGTATTGGTATTTAAATTAATGCCAAGTATGCCTATAAAAGTGTAGGTGGATGCAGATCCATACCATGGTAATAACATGACTTGGGTAGGTTGTTGATACTCGTATGAAAGGCTTGGATTGGTCACATAAACAAACGTTTAAAAAATCCGAGTAGTATAATTATGCCTACAAAACAGTCGAGGCAATGAATAATGAGCAGATTCCGACATTGTGTAATAATTAGACTTCAAGAGAGAAGACGGGAACTGGAGTTATTGGATGAAAAACTTTTTTGTGTTACCGCAATACTCTATGTACAATTATGGCACACTATATATAAAAAATGTTAATAAATTTTTTATTAAAAAAATTATTTTTTTAATTGGATTATAAATACCCATTCTGATTTGATATAACCTATACCGATAAAACCAATATGGCTACCAGAAACACACACATATGCTTGAAGGGTTAATGGTAATAACTGCCGAGCACCTTCGGGTATGATTGACAATCCAGAGTCGAAGGCTTCCGAGCATTCCCCGAATCGAGCCGAAGAAGTGATCCTCATTAAGCGAGCCTCAGCCATGGCCACAGCCACAGCCCCGAGCCTTAACTCCCATTAAAAATATATTGCACTCAACTTCCCATAATAATTCTACTCGCATGCATAGTTAAAAACCACCTACTTATTCATATTCAGCTAATATAGTGGATTATTTTTGGCAGTCCTCCTAGGTTGGGATACTATGTTGAAAAATGCTGGGTGAGAATGTGCATACGCAGTAGTGATGGCCGTCAAAAACATGTGCAGTAATGATGACAAGGTTAATCCACAAAGTCTCTTCCTTTAGCGCATAAAACTGGTAACATTTATGAAGAAATTAGAGTTTTTATAGTATGGAAACATTTGTGGACATTCTGTGACTAATACAGATCTGGTGTCATATAAGAAAGGAAATTTCCTTAAAATCCTGGCCAGAGTCATACCCGAATATTAAATGAAAAACTGCCATAGTTGACATTTATTTTGGTAGGAAATAAATTTTTGTGAATCTGTCGAACTTCAGAAGTAATTTAAACTAGGTTGCAGCCGGATAAATTATTACTCTTCAAATTGAGTTCAAAAAACATATCCTTCCATTCATTTATTAATTACAGTGTTTTTCACAATGCACTTTAATAAATAAATCTGAATAACTGTAGTCTTCTTTAAAACATTTCTTCCCACAATTTCTGTTTAGCTTAAATGACAGTCATCCTAAACAACAATTTTGAAGGAAAAAGACCTAGAGGGATTTACTAACTACCAAGAAACGTCAACCACCTCAGCCTGCCCTGAGATGGGGAGACACACAACACCGTACACTAGTATAAAGAAAGGTTACTACATGCCTCGATGGAAAGTAAGATCCAAGTAAAAAAAAACTTGGGTCCCACACAGATCCTATCATCATTGACCAGGCGAGGGGTAGGCATGTGCATGAATGGAGTGAAAGGAGGGGAAACAAGGAGAATGGAGACAGAACTTAAATGAGTTACACCGCAAAAGCGCCGCAGCAGCGATATGTAGAGGCGAGCAATTCAAATTTGAAGTCTATATATTACTGTAAATTCAGCAATGAACTTCTGTTACAGCACAAGGGAAGTGAAAATTATGTTTCACATGTTATATGAACTGTATTTTTAAACCTAAATTTATTTTGCGTTCAGAAATTAAGAGTATTATGTTGGCAGATGGTCATATAGATATGGTTTGTTTGGGAGTACAACTGTTAATATACACCCAAAGATCCAAGTGTTCCATGAGCATGGAGATGGTTACAGGACAAACCACTGGTGCTGTCTGGGCTATTAAGAAAAAAGGAAAACTAAACACAATCTTGGTATGAGTAACACATGCTGCCACCTCTGACAGAAAACCAGCCATCACATATCTACCCACATTTCACACAGGGAGGAATGCATATAAACATTAAAAAAAAAACCACATTCAACTCTCCAAAACTGGTCTGGGTGAAGCTGCCATAACAGTACAATTTACAAGCATTGTAAACCTTTGCAATAACTTGGGCTGAACAGGCCATACTATGATAGGATGGTTCACAAATAATGGTGACACAAGTCAATTAGTTTGTCAGAGTGCTGTTTCAGCTTGAGTTCTAATATGCTGTGCACCATACGTAATGTCTGCTTTATTATTTACAAAACTCACCGCACACTATCTATGAGTGAACAATTTAAATGTAATACTAACACAACTTTAATCAGTAAGAAAAATACAGTTTGCATATAGTACCTTCAAGCACCCACGAACTCATTAGACACGCTACTTTCCTCAAAGTTTTTATCATTGAATTGAAACTAATATTTCCAGTGTGTTAAAATTAAACACTTAAAATATAAGCAAAAATCTGTTCTTACTGCAGTTCAAACAGTAATCAAAAGTCAGAAAGAAAGTACATTAGTGTCATTTAATTTGTTTTGATATATTTTAGCTACTATGGAAATCAATGTTAAAGATGAACAAATAAGTTTTCTGGAAAAGATTTTTTAATACTTACATCGTATTATGCTGTTATTAATTCTAAATTTTTTGTTAGGCATAAATTTAGATAAAATATTTATTTAAAAAAAAAAAAATTTAAATATGAGACTAAAATCATGCATTAAAGGCTTAATGAAAACAGTTACCAACCTTGTTATGAAATATGCACATTTGTAAAAGAGTATTTCTCTTTAAGTCAAGTCAAATTCTACACTCACTTAAAAATTTACAATAGTCTAGATCAGGGATCGGCAACGTGAGGCCCGCGGGCCGCATGCGGCCCGCCGGCCGGTTTTATGCGGCCCGCGACAAAAAGGTTTGATTTAATTAAAGAATTATTATTACAAATACTAATAAGTTGTAAAAAATTTGAGTTGAGTTGTGAACTATTAATTGATAACTCAAAAAGGTTTCTGGTGTATGCGAATACTACGTCAGTGTCTGTCGAGTGCATTCGGACTGTCTCGGTCATTGTCGGAGTGCGTCGCCTCCCCGAGTGATCGAGAGTGAAGGCGTTCGTTCTGACGAAAGTTTGAATTTCCCTCTCAACGGTTCGCGAGGGTAGTTCACATGTTGCCGCGCCGTGGCGTGGCAGGTCAATTTTTTACAACACTGTGGAAGGGTTCGTGTTCGTTGTGTCAGTAGTCACCATTACAAGCTGTTGTTTGTTGCAACTATGGCTAGTTCTAGTAAAAAGCGTAAAGTAGGTGACGAGTGTCGCGTTTTCCAAGAACGTTGGACGGATGCTTATTTGTTCGTTGAAGTTCGGCAGAAACCGGTGTGTTTAGTGTGCGATGAGTCAATCGGTGTAATGAAAGAGTTCAACTTGAAACGACACTATGAAACCAAACATGCTACAAAATTCAACTCTTTTCAAGGACAAGTTCGGAGTGATAAAGTTTCTAATTTAAAGCAAAATCTCAAGAACCAGCAGTTTTCATTCAAAAAGCCTACTGTTGAGACTGAAGCTTGTGTTAAGGTAAGCTTCATAGTAGCTGAAAAGATTGCAAAAAAGTCAAAACCTTTTTCAGACGGAGAATTTGCCAAAGAGTGCCTGGGGTCTGCCGCTGAAATTCTGTGTCCATCACAGAGAAATTTGTTTTCTAAAGTAAGCCTTTCTNAAGAGTGCCTGGGGTCTGCCGCTGAAATTCTGTGTCCATCACAGAGAAATTTGTTTTCTAAAGTAAGCCTTTCTGTAACAACTATTTTGAGACGTATTGATGATATGGCAGATGATATCAATGATTCTATTAAGGATGAAGCGTCTGCATTTGTATTTTATTCAATTGCTATTGATGAGAGTACTGACATCACCGACACTGCACAACTGGCTGTTTTTGTTCGGGGAATCAATGATAATTTCAATATTACTGAAGAGTTGTTAAGCCTACATCCGATGCAAGGCACCACTAAAGGAACTGATTTGTTTCAAAGTTTAATGAATGTGCTTGATAAGTTTAACCTTAATCTAAAAAATCTGGTAGGAATTGCCACTGATGGTTGTCCATCAATGGTAGGCAAAAACAAAGGAGTAGTTACTTTGGTTCAGGAAAGAAAAGGGGACGATGTTTTGATGAACTATCACTGTATTATACACCAACAAAGCTTGTGTGCCAAGAAGGTAGGCTTCGAAAATGTGATGGACATCGTTGTTAGAACAGTAAATTTCATTAGATCTCACGGGCTCAAACATCAGCAATTTCAATCCTTTCTGGCTGAAATGGATGCAGATTACGGAGACATACCTTACTTTTGTGACGTTCGTTGGCTTNTCAATCCTTTCTGGCTGAAATGGATGCAGATTACGGAGACATACCTTACTTTTGTGACGTTCGTTGGCTTTCTCGGGGAGAAATGTTAAAGAGGGTATTTGAACTGAGAGATGCTATAAAGGCCTTTATGCACGACAAAGAAAAGTCAGTCAATGAATTCAACAACCCTTCATGGGTAAGTGATTTGGCATTTTGCGCAGACATCACAATGCATTTGAATATATTAAACAAAAAATTGCAACATCCTGACAACTTCATTCACAACCTCTTTGACTGTATCAAATCATTTGAGTGCAAGCTTGATCTGTGGCAAGATCAACTCATGGACTACAATTTCACTCATTTTGAGAAATTGTCAGAATGTGATGGTTTTGACATGAGCAAGTATGTCACAGCTTTAGTGGAACTAAAAGATGAATTTAACTCCAGGTTCTTGGACTTTAGGAAAAGTGAAAAGTTAATTGACTTGTTTTCCCGGCCTTTTAGTGTAAAGGTCAGTGATGTGCCAGGAAACCTTCAAATGGAACTGACAGACTTACAGTGCAACTCAGACTTAAAGGAAAAGTTCAACTTGGGACTAACTGAATTCTATTCTAAGTATATTGACAAAGACAACTTTCCCAATATCAGGTTAAACGCCCTTAAAATGATGTCTCTCTTTGCCAGCACATATGTTTGCGAACAGTTGTTTTCAAAAATGAATTTTGTCAAGAATAAAACCAGAAGTAGATTGACTAACGTTCATCTGGAAAATTCAATCAAAGTATCAACTTCGAAAATCAGACCAGATATTGACAAGCTTGTGAAGAGGATGCAATACCAAACTTCCCATTAAATTCTCTCGAAAACTATTATTGTATTTTTAATGCAATTTCGAACTTCATTTATACTCAAACTGTATTTCAATTTACAAAAAAACTAAATTTATAATCGTGTACCTTATAAACGAAATGTTTTGTGTGAAATAAACAAATTTAAATTCAATATGTGTTTTTCTGCTTATATCACACCTTGTTCGTATGTTTATGGGTATGATAAACCATGCGGCCCCCAAGACGTAACACAAATCTGATGTGGCCCTTTAAGGTAGAAAGGTTGCTGACCCCTGGTCTAGATTATATAAAAACATTCCTTCATCTCTAGGTCTATCAATGTCACAGACTCCATTTAAAGAGTAATGAATATTTTAAAATGGCTGATAGCAGCTACAACCAAATTACATTTTTTTCATACAGGTATTTCCAAAGTCAAAATTGCCTAACTGTAATGTTAATGGCCACATTCTCAGTGAAAATTTTCCTTATGCCACCATTTCAATTTTCACTTTTATGACTCTATGTAAAATATTTGTTCATTACTGTAATATTGACAAAACTTGCAAACTAATGGGAAAACTACACGTGAAAATCAGTATTCACAAAAAAAAAAAAAACTAGAAGTTAAGAAAATAACATAATTGTTGTTATGCTAATAGTATTTTTCTATCTCAGCTGTTCTGATACAGAAAGCCATACTGTTTACACTTCTTATGTCTGCTGTTGACATCTACCACAGAAAGCTTAGTGCTTATTGCCAGCGACTGCAAGGTTTTACATGTTAAAGTAATTCAAAAAGTGCAGAAATTTTTGCTGTGTGAGAAATTGACACTTCAACAATGTGTATTTGTAGAAATCTCAATTTATAAATTTTACAGTTGAATTAAAATCAATACTAAAATTAAAATATGCAAATTATTTTACTTGTGCAACCAAAAATACTCTATTTCTTATTTTTCTAATAATATAATTTGCCAAATACAAAGTGCATATACGCAAAAGTGCACAGATGTTTGTTTTGTGCCTTGCTAAGGTCTACCTGCCATGAAAACAAATGACCATGTTTAATTTTCATGAGGTACGATATGGGATTAAACCTTTCAGTCACAGATAAATATATACTTTTAAGTGCTGCAATATACAATTTTTTTTGTTCGGTACTGTAAAAATTTCAGCTAATGTTCTATCATATGTACAACATGTATGTGTGTTTGATGATATTGGCAGTAACTGTTTATAATGTATCAACCATGAATGATGTCTCCCCCACATGAGGGGCTTCTCTTATTGGATGCAGCTTTTTGTTGTGTACAGTGTATGTCATTAAATGCACTTCCTGTGCAAAATCCCATATGCAGGACACTGTAATTGATAAGGTTAACACCTTAATGAAATATTTGAACAGTGATATTTAATTTTCTTTGTTGATAAATTCATATGGTTGAGGACAGAAAATAAAGGCAGAGCTGGGCTCATTCATCAGCACTTCCACATTTTCTTATATCTTTATTTTTACCACCACAACCGGTTTTCCTATTAAGTGTAAGTTATGACACATATAATTATCTTAAAGTATTTTTTAAATCTTCTAAACTTGTTTTATTAAAGCCTTCCATAGTGCTGTTTTTAGATGTTGCCTGAAATTTTAACATCCATATTCCATTATGAATCACCCAAAGAATCTGGTTATGCCCTGACATTAAGAAATACAGATGTAGATTTATGTGGAAAGTAACCAGGGTGTAAACAGTATACATCAAAACATAACAAAAATCAATCTGAACTTATGTCCTAGGTTCAATGGTTCCCTGGTTATGGGGTCATGTCACTGTGTCCACTGTTGGTAGTCAGTGCACTGCTATATGTGTACAGAGTAAGGGAGATACAAGTGAGGAGAGTGTGTTGTTGGGCTCACTTCACTGTTGACATCCAATGTATATCAGACACCAAGTGCTTGACAGATCAGATGTACTGTAATTTTCTGCAACAACAGTTACAAGTGCTACTTGAGGATGTCCTATTGGATCTGTTACACCACATATGGTTCATGCATGATGGAGCACTACCACATATCAGAAGAGTGGCCAAAGCCTATAACCAGAGCTTGAAAAGTTCTTCTAAGAAAGTAGCTAGATCTAGTTGAAATTATTCTTGTACTAAAAGGCATTACTTCCAATTCAAATTGCCATAGAGAAAATTTCACACAATTTTTTTTAGACACAATACTCATATTTTATAACATTTAAAAATAATATTTCATTCAATATAAACATTAAAAAAACCTACACAATGCCTATGATAAAAAAAACTGCGTCTGTTGTAACCAAGCTTGTTTTAGAACAACATCTGTGCAGGAAATGCTGACCTATATTTGTCACAGCTTGGAAAGAATGAGTTCCAATGAACGTGTTCCTTTTATTTTGTTCTGTTTTGTTTGGAATATATATGGAACATACCAATTTTTTAACAAGATGAATGAATTCTGGAAGTTTGTTCATTTGTAATAAGAACTGGAACATTATTTGGCTATACAATATTTATTCATAAAAACTTTCCAACCAAATTTAAAAAAAAAATTAATACAACTAATATATTTTTCATAACAGTTTGAGAATACAACCATATTCATAATGTAAGTACAAGAAAAATTTGATACTTTTAGCTTGGCAGCTTTGATTTATTTACAGTTTGTGAGTAGTAACAATTTATAAGCTTGCTATTTTCTTTGTTCTGTGAAACTCTCATGTTGTTAATAAATTATAGAAGAAAAATGAAATTTTTTTAGTGGGCTGACTACAATAAATTCTTATCTTTAGTTTAGAAGAATGAAAACAACATCACGACATGCAGTTTGCATGATTTATGTAGACATAAAGTGCTGCAAGAAATATTTCATTATATTTGCGGCAGCATGAACAAGTTATTAATTAAGAGCACCATATTTTAATCATAATAATCCATAAATACAATTTTTGCATCCCTTAGTTAAGGCACATAATCAACCTTCTAAGGCGTTCAATTACTTCCCTAAACTTAGAATTAAAATACAGTAGGTAATGTTAATCTGGAATATATAAATAACCAAAAATAAATATTATATAACACAAAGACACTTCATCACTGCTCAAGTACATATTCTAAGGTTTTGTCATTGTCTGAGATTTCGGTCTGCCCCAACACCAGCTAACCCAGTGGCTAGCATGAGATTGGTTGTAGGTTCGTGTGTGAGAGAGAGTGAGAGAGAGTGTGTGTGTGTGAGAGAGAGAGAGAGAGAGAGACAGAGAGAGAGATAAGTTACACTGAGTACAGAGCGAAAAAAAAAAAACCATTTTCTTTCCCAGAATGTTTTAAAATTGTTACACAGGCCCGGCCCAGTTTAGAATCATTCAGANTGTGTGTGTGAGAGAGAGAGAGAGAGAGACAGAGAGAGAGATAAGTTACACTGAGTACAGAGCGAAAAAAAAAAACCATTTTCTTTCCCAGAATGTTTTAAAATTGTTACACAGGCCCGGCCCAGTTTAGAATCATTCAGAAATAAACATTAAAACATCTCCTGAGGGGAGGACAGCATTAAATTTAACCGGAGTTGGCCGGCACCGTAAATGTCCGCACACGAGCACGTGGGTAGCACGTGAACCCATAATTCCTAAAACGATAACAAGCCCACCAACGCATGAGGTACCAAGGAGCTAGAGAAAACGGGTTTAATATATTTAAAACAGACGGGAACTAAAAGTGGTGAGGTGACTTACAAACTTGTGAATGCTCCCCCGCGGCACATGTTCGGCCTCGCGCTCGGTTGCTCCTAGACTGAGCATCATGGCGCTAGGGCGGATGCATCAGCGCACATTCCCCCCCCCCCTCTTGGTGGTTATTACAAAAGCACAAAAATGCCTCAAAACAAATTACCCTGAAGCCTATTATACATATTAAAATATCCCTGAAACAATAATTCACTCATGCGAGTCTTTCTTTTACAACAAAAATTATTAAGGAGTGTTACTGTGTTCTGCCTGAGGGGTTGGAGAGTATGGGCGCTCGTGATGCCAGGCGCATGTCAAGCTGTTCCCTTTATCGGCCGCCCCATGCCACGTGCTCATTAACCTCTCCTGGTCGATACTAATTAACACAGGTGGCCCTTTACACCTCTCACATTGCACCACACTACTCTGCACTATATCTTCTACTATGCTTTGGGCCCTAGCACTTAACTCTCACTGCACACGCATCGGGGTATTCTTCGGTTGCTGCCGGGTCAGTAGGACTAGGCTTATCCCTGTGCCGGCTAGGGTACGATGACAGTTTCATGCTATTTTTAAAAAAATATTATACCAAAGTGTGGCAAACATATCTTCAAATAATTGGCATTTAGTAACTTGGAAAACATTTTATTGCTAGTGTATTCTTTTTGTGGATGGCCCATACAGGTGCTTCATCACATCATAATAATAAATACTGAACACACAACACTGAATTCATGACCAAGAATTTTCAATATTATGATGCTAAAATGTTTGCACCAGTTCACTATGAAGATGAAATTTAAAACAAAAAAGTTGAAGAGCTACAATACTCACAAGAGTTTAACAATTAACCAATTTGGCAATGTTCACACAAACATTTTGGTTAACAACGAAAGACAGGCTGGAACACAATATTAATATTCAAAATGCAAAATAAAAAGGGTAAAATAATTCTTAAACTCATTCACTGAGAATATAATGCTGTAAATAACTTTTTAAGGAAATATTTACTTGTAAGTTATCAGTAAGGGTTGGTGTGGTAACATGTTCTAAATTTTGTAATTCTGAATGATGCAATATATTTCTTGCCTTTTGTATGCTGCTATTGCAATATGAACCTGGACCTTCAAGAACTAAAGTTACTGAAAATCTTAAATTTGGGTTAAATCACACTACCTTACTGAAGAGGAACAAAAGAGAGGTTATTGGGAATATAGATGTTGCAAACTACTTCAAAAGCAACTTGAACTTTTCAATGTCAGTAAAGATAGGAGTAGGTCATAAAAAATTAACTGTTCAGCATCCCTGTCACATAAGCATGAAACATACAGATGAAAAGGTTAATTTAACAATAACATAACAGTTCCACTAAAAGAAGGTTTTCAGATAAGAAGTACTAACTTTGGCAGCAATTCTTGTTGAAGTTCATTAGTAACCACATGGATCTCGTCATTTGTGGTCTCATGAAACTCCTCATGAGTGCCTTTGTTGGCAGGACGCAAATACACTGTCTTCTTCAACTGAGCTGCAAAAATATTTCAATCAAAGTTATGATTTCAACATGACCACATTTAAGTAAATAACTGATATGTTAACCAACTAGCAAGCAAGATACAATACGTGTTCCTTGTGTGGTACTTAGGACTACCTAACTTGTCACCCATATTGAGCTGTGATCAGCTCTCAATACCACTATGTTAAGAGTCCCCCAAATCTCTTCACACATATTGAGCTGTGCCTGGTTCAGTTGGTTCCCAGTTTTAAAAGCTCTGGTTGGTTTCTTCTTTATGCCCAGGTCACCATGAAAAATTAACAATGACATGGACCAAATGTCTTGAATCTATGAGTCACTCAAGTGGTGATGAAATTACTGTTAAAAACAAATATGTTTATGTTGCACCAATGGTAGTTATAATTTTAAAAAAATTGCTTTTATAGTTGCCACTTTCTTAAAAATTACAAGTTTTGTTATTAGATTTTTAAACATTAACTTTTATGGAAATCACTGCCAACATCACTTCAATCAGTGTATTATTACAATATATGCTGTCATGAAAAGAGACATTTATATTAAGCCCTGATATCATAAGCACTGAATTAATAGAAAACTACCAATAAATAACAAACAGCACTTTAATTACAGCCATTTAAGCAGCATACGTTGAACAGAATACCACATAGCTGCTGTTATTGTAATTGCAAATAAATTGGTGGTGATCTGTAGCTTTTCAGCCTCAAAATGAATTAAAGGAAAAAATGACAATTCATGTTTTGGTTTTCCAAGCTAAAACAATTTCCAAAGTCACTTAAACAATATCTTGGTGATCAACAAATCAAGTGATAAGTTTTACATCTGAACTTAAGTAATATTAATCATAATGATTAATGTTATGGCAATATATATTGAGTTTTTTTTTATTCCTAATTTTATTTTCAGTTATAACTCTCCCCCTTTTTTTTCAACTTTTGTTCTACTCCCTTCCCATTGCAAAATTTTGAAAAACATATACGTACCATATAACTTTTTTAGGTTTTCCTTGTCTCTTCAATTAACATGCACAGTTTTTCGTCTGCTCAACTAAAATAAAAACATATTTTTCTTGAAATTTCTTTCACTTAAGTTTTATTTCAGACACATGCTTCTTAGTAAATTTCTACACTTGAAACCATCGCACAATACTTACATTACAGATCACACAACTGCTGAGAACTATAATCACTTACTTCCCTCTTATGGAAGCAAAAAAAATAACTTCCTCCATTAAAAGTTGAAGTCGGAAAAACATTTAACTGGCTTACAAACTTGGGATTTTTAATAAAGTTCTGATTTGAAGGTTGAAGTGAGTTGAAAAAATAATTACATCATGAAAAATTAATATTACAACATACAAAAGGCTATAAAGAATGAATAAGAATGAATAAGTCTAACTATTAAAGAGTGCTGATCAGTTTACTTAGAGCAATCAGGGCAAAGAATTAGCTGAAGATGGTACAAAAGAACATTGTGCATGCATTTCAAAGTTCAATTAAGGTTCAATTCAAATGGGGGATTGAATGATTAAAAACTACGGCACCTACACCCCATATCTATAAAAGTGTGAACTGTAGTGGGGAAGCTACTGATAGATGATGTAAGATGGGAGGGAAGGTTACAATCAAGAGTACAATACAGTTATGGCAAAAGAGTACACATCAGTTATATGTTACACAGTCTTTCAATTAAAAAAGCAAGGATTTATTTAATATATAAATAATTAGATTTAAAAAAAACTATTCCTTGCCCCACTGATGACTTTAAATTAAAAAAAATCATAATTTTTTTTACCAATAAAAAAGCTATATTTTTTCTCCATCTTTTAGATGGGGATGGAATGGTAGTTGGGGAAAGTAGGCAGATGCATGCTGTAACAGAAGTAGCAGAGTGTCCCTTTTAATATTCTCAACTTTTCGTAGTCCTTGGGGATGCAAATAATGGCCATGACAAACATATTCTGAATGTGTGATGTATAAGGTAAATTATAATGTTACTGATGAAAAACACACACACACACTTGTAGGCACTGTTTCGAAATGCTTGGCACTGTTTACCTCAATATGAGTAAACTTATTCATTTAACAACATTTAAATGAGAAAGTTATATATAAAAGCCCAAATGCAACATACGGGTCTATCTGTTGGAAATGTGGGTGGTCACATTCCGTTCATGGTTAGCCGCTTGGATGGTCTAAATTGTAGGGTATCACAAACATGAATAACCTGTTGTAAAGCAAAGTAAAATATTAGCTGAAACAAAAAGTGTACAATAATATTATATATTTGTTTAAGTAAAGTGAGAAAATGAACAGTAGTTAAAATTTATTTTGCAATAATCTATGTTGATATCATGAACAATAATTATCAATACGCTGCAAATTTAATGTGGTTGAACATACAGGCAGGTCCGCCTAACGTGGACACCCCCAAAATTTCCAGAACTGTTACAGATCACGAAATGCGGTTTTCGCTAAATGAAATCATGTAAGGGGGCAAGTAGTTTTCCACAAAGTGACTATTCGTAACACATGTATGGACAGAAATAATTAAACCACATATTATTTTTTTCCTGGAAACATACACTTATTTCAATGGCATCTGAAAGTACGTGCAAAGAGGAATTCAGTGATATAGCATATGCAATGGAAAGTAACACCAAGAAATAATGTGCAAATATAATTAAGCAAAGTGAACCGCCCCCCAACTAAATGGCCTGAGCATTGGTCATGTGGACAGTTGGGGCACCTGAGATACTACTGCCCATAACAGCAGCAGAAGCAGCAGCAGAAGCCACAGAGGGGAGAGAGGCAGGTGAGAATAAAGCACATTTGGAACATTTGTAAACACCAATCTTGGAGGGCGAAGGCCTGCGACTGCTGGAGGGAAGGCCCCAATGTTCTTACACATATAGTCAGTGAAACAGGACTGGGATGCCATACTGGTAGAGAGGAGACTGAATGATGCTTCTTGCCAGACGGTTGTCGACACTGGGGCAACCATAAACGTAGTAAGACCAGGCATCCTCAGGCTTTCCCCCCCAACGATCGCCCAACAACGGTATGGAACAGTGCTAATTTACTACAGTTAACAGGTGAGACCACACCAGTTTGAGGTAAGAGAAAAGTGATCATGAGGCTTGGTGACCTTAGCATAGAGCACAATGTCTACATACTAGAAATAGAGGATGATTGTCTTTTGGGGATGGGGTGCTGTATTGATACTAAACTTGGTATGCTATGGGTAGGCAGTTCAGAGTTGGTGGTGTGAACATGGCGTGATTTGTCCTTCCCAATTAGCTGGCCAGTAGTCCGTGGTCAACCAACTGTGCTGCCTGCTTCTAGTGAAATTGTCATTACAGGCAGATGTCAAGGAAAATTTTTCAGGTGTTTGGGTCTAATTGAGCCAGCAGAAAGAGTTGGCATCCTGCCAGGTGAAATAGTTGTAGCAAAGACTTTGGTATTTTCTTATTCTGACAGTTTTCCAGTTTGAATGATAAATTTGTCCGATAGTGGGATTAATCATGAGATGGGGGCCGTGATAAGTGTTTGCAAGCAGTTCACATAGGTACTTCCAAATGTTCTAGAAGCTTCTACAGAAAAAAATTAAACGTTATTTACCAGAAGTATTGGAATGAGTGAATGAAGAGATTTGGGCAGCTCTTACATCGAGGTCTTGAGAGGCGATGAAGGTGAAGTGAGGTGAGTATGGAGCAGTGCCGGAATGCAAGGATGGGGGAAACGGGAGATCCCAAAGAAAATCCACCGACCAGCGGCATCATCCGGCACGATTCCCACATGCTAAAATCCAGGGGCAACTCTGCCAGGAATCAAACCCGGTTAGCCTTTAGCCTTGGTGGGAGGCAGTAGTCTAACCACTACACCATTGAGGCCCCCAGAAGTATTGGAATAACTGTAAGTAAGAAAAAGAGAAAACCTCAACTGGCAAGTGGAGAAGGCAGTCTCTGAATTATCTTGTGAGAACCAAATGACCTTGGAAGAAATAATGTAACCTACACTCATATTCATACAGGAGATACCGGGCCCATAAAACTGCCACCAAGATGACTACCACTAGCTTTGCATAAAACCGTAGAGGGAATTCTGAAGGAAATGAAGGAATTGGATGTTATAAAACCATAAGTTAGTCGGTAGCCTTCATCCATTGTACTCGTTCAGAAGAAAGATGGCTCTCTGAGGTTTTGTGTAGATTAAGACTGCATTTTGTGTCCAAGGGAAAAGAACCTGGCAATTCAAAGTTATGTCTTTCGGGTGTGTAATGCCCCTGCCACCTTTGAATGCTTGATAGAGAAATTCCTTCCCTTAGACATCTGTCAGGTTTACCTTGAAGATTTCGTTTTGATAGGAAGGATATTTGAAGAGCTCCTAACACGCCTAGACTCTGTATTCCAGAAAGTGGCAGCAGCCAACTTGAAACTAGTTTCAAAGAAAAGCCACCTTTTCCGAAAGAAAATTAATTTCTTGGGACACATAGTGTCAGCCCATTAAATTAAAACAAACCCCGAGGAGACCAAAGCAATTAAAACATTGGCCGACATAAACTGACAAAACTGAAGTGGGGAGTTTTCTGGGATTGTGCCTTTTACCATCAATTTGTACCTGGGTTCTCCATGATTGCTGAGCCACTACCTGAACTGACTGAGGCGAAAGGGAAATTTCATTGGACCAATGAATGTTAAAATGCTTTTAGTAAGCTAAAGGAAATTTATATCTCCACCAGTTCTGGGTTTCCCAGAAACCAAGAGCGTTTTCATTTTCGACACTGATGGTAGGCATTAGAACTGTGTTATCTCAGGTTCAGGATGGGAGGGAAAGACCACTAGAATACACTGAAGAGCCAAAAAAAATTGGTACACCTGCCTAATATCATGTACCCCCCCTCCCCCCTCTCCGAGCTCGCAGAAGTGCTGCAAGACGACATGGCATGGACTCAACTAATGTCTGAAGGTATGCAGGAGGTAATTCACACCATGAATCCTGCAGGGCAGTCCACAAATCCAATCTGCGCCAATTTGAGAAAGGGTTGCACGTCTGTCACGTTTAATGATTCTCGTCAGTTGTCGTTTGTTCCGTTCTTTCACAATATTTTTCCGGCTGCAGCGATGTCGAAGATGTGATGTTTTACCGGATTCCCGATATTCACAGTACACTCGTGAAATGGTCGTAGGCGAACATCCTATAATGTTATTGCTACCTCGGAGATGCTATGTCCCATTGCTCGTACACCGACTATAACACCACGTTCAAACTCACTTAAATCTTGATAACCTGCTATTGTTGCAGCAGTAACCGATCTAGCTGCCTACCACATCATGTTACTCTAATTGGTTCCATCGCACACCTATACCAGTTTTTTTGGCTCTTCAGTGTATAACAAAATGGTAAAACTTTGAATCACTAATATTTGAGCCATCAGTAAATGCTGATAAAGAACTTTCTTAAAAAGTCTCCACTAAGTGCTGCACTTCACTTTCCACTGTCTTGTTCACAATTGCAGATATTTTTGCGCAAGCAAATCCATATTTCTATGCTATTCCATTGTAGGAGAACATTTTTTTAAGAGCAATCCAGCATGTTCGAAGAAATGAGTGATAAATTATATTTTTTTTTGTCTGGTTGTGCTACATATCTCCACTTACTGGCAGAAAGATCACATGGAAAAATATCAGTGACTGATTTTTTTTAAACATGGATAAATAATTTGTTGCTTTAGGATCCAACATATTTAACTACAGCGAAAATGAATACAAAAACCATGCACAAAGGAATATACCCTATTTAACGAATAATAGCCATAGCAGTCCCACTGTTACATATTTTGTTGACATAAAATGTTATATATTAATGAAATAGTTTTGTGAATATTATTAAGTTGACACATTAAAATTAACTATAAAATTTAAGCACCTATTATATGGGAAACCACTGCCAGTGATACCAAACATATAACTGGACAAAAGCATTTGTTTACTTATGAGTTTTCAACATTAAGTTATTCTGACATGGCAAAAACTGCCAAGTATTCTAGTTTGGTCAACATGAATATCATCCAGTATTTGTCTCATGTATGAGTGTTTGTTGTAATATTGAAATTTGATGTACGCAAGGAGTATTATAAAAAAAATAGGCAAAGAGTAAAAAAAGTGTACAGTTTTTAAACATATAGTTTTTGATTATTGTCTCACATGTAGAAAGCTGTTCTGTTCCAAGATATGATCAGACTTCCTTACAATATGAAAGTGTATTTAGAATCAGTGTTAATGAAAAGGTGGCTGTTACCAACAACTATAGCCAATTTTTTACAACTTTTCAATGGAGAATAATAGTTGTGAACACTGATATGGTTGCAAATTGTTCAATAATCTCAAAACATGATGCCACGTTTAACCATCAGCAACACTGCTGTATTATAATGTTTGAATTACACATAACTCAAAATGGGTTATCACAAAATCAGAAAGCAAGAGTGATAAGTGGAAGATTGAGAAAATAAATAGAAAATTGGAACACTACCACCAAAGCAGGAGACTTGGTAGGTGTGTGTCTCCCATTAATATTTTTGGGACAGATAAGGCACCAGCTTTCACTATGCCTAAGTGTTTGTGATTTGGGGCCCAAATTTTATCAACTGTGGGCAAATATGCTGCAGGGTAACATATTATGTTTGATTGTATGCCCAATCATGTTAATGTACGTATCCAGGCATGATGAGGTTCAATGAAATATTAAATGTGACATCCTTCTGAGCTGCAGCTAGGCAGAAAATTATCCTGATGCAATGATACTGTAATCACTTCTTTGTTTAATCTCCACCACCACAATAATAATATTTCAGTGAAAGTTAAAATTTCTTTCTTGATGCACAAATGTTTAATAAGACAATATATTTATGTTGTCTAACTCCTTTTTTACAATGTGGTGTGTGTCAGTAACAGACTTCACACTCATACACCCACTTATACGTTCTTCAAGTACAACCACTCTGAGCATTCATAGTGGCTATGCAGAAATATTGCAGACTTAATTATTTATAATGAAACCACAATAAAAATCTATAGGCAGAAAAATAATGCCGAGATGGGTATACTGGGTGAAAATAAAGAAGACATTGGCAAATGCACTAACATGACAAAATCACACATTTATTTGTAATACTGAAAAAAAAAAGTTATTTAAAAAACATAATCAAGTTAAGCTGACATGAAGATACACTAATAACATTCATTTTTGTAAACACAAATGAAAACAGCATAAAAACAGGAGTTGTTCAACGTTATGTAACTTTTTTTGAAAACAGCAAGCTTGGTCGCAAAAAAAAAAGAACTGAAAAAATTAAAATCACCTTTCCAGGCTTTCCAGCATGGTTTTAAACATGGACCACATATTTACAAAAATTGTCAATGGTGTTTGTGTGTTTTTACACTGACAAAGAAAAATTAATATTTAAGTATCTTTCAGTAGCATGATAACTGTGTGTGCTCTGTCGCCATTAATGTTAAAAGTTTTAAATACAAGACCAACTTTATGACAGGGATTAGGAGGCCAAATTCTAGATTTATAGAAGCCTACCACTTATGTTAATGAAATGATTACGTGTGCTATACACTTAAGCACCTGAATTTTTTTAAGAAAAAACTTGGAAAGTTTTACACTTTTCAAAAGAAACTTCCTGGGCAGTTAATACAGGAATGTTTTAAGATATTATTTTTAAAAAAAACTGACATTCTTGCAGTTCTGAATAAACATTTATGTAGACTGAATATTACACTGTCACAATTCCATCCAGACATCAGCATCAAATAGCTCTGCTCATAAATTGACCCTGCCCCATGAACTAGCAACAATGCTTTTAAACCAGAAATGAAGTGACTGCCCAGAGTTAAAATATAATACAATAAATGAAATGCTGAAATTTACTATGTGTAATCATGGATGCTTTGAAATTAACATTTCACTACTAACAAACTTCACGAGAAAAATAACTGTTATAGCAGATAAAAGTTATATAACTAGAAAAACAATCTAAAACAAAAATATTATTTAAAAAACTAAGTGTCAGCATTTATACAAAGATGGAGTTGTGGAAAACAAATTAGTTTGAAAAATAGTTTCCAGGTCCACAAACACATGTCATGAACAAACAAAATACTACAACTACATAACTTATATTTGCAGAAAGCAAAACACATAAAAGCAAAAAAAAATTATATACTTGATAAACAGGAAACCAACTCAATTATGTTACCACATAAAAAAGATAATATACGCAAATCAAACTACCATAAAGTACATGAAAGCAAAAAAATTATTATTACTAGATAAACATGAAACCTACACAATTAAACTACAGCATAATACAGATAATATTCTCAAACCAAACTACCATACAACAATTCACAACATCTAACATCCAACCAAGTTAGTTAAGGCAAGAAATATTTTATGAAAACCAATAAAATTACAGTGTTCCCCAGGATAACAACACAGATTATTGCTTGCTTTAGTTCCCAACCATTCTTTCCAAACAAAACTCTTAACACGGAATACTATATCAAATTCCAAAACAATACCAAAAACAGACGTAAACAGACAAGCTCACTGTTTGCAGGATTCCACTTAGTCCATTTCTGAATAATTATAAACTGATGAGCAATAAATCCTGGAACCATACAAAATATACCTCTCTAGGCCAAAAAAAGAAAATATGGAAACCACAACCTGTATCTTGATAAAATAAATTATATTAAGATTCCTCTACTGCATGATACACAGGAGGTCACAGGACCATTGTGACAAATTGCTTGATTGCTGACTTGCAATGCCGATGTATTGCTTGGCAGACCTTCTCAAAGATAGCAGGAGTGGTTTGGATCGCGTTGTATGCAGCCTGTATTCGCTCTACCAAAATGTTGCTGTTCTAGACAGGCGTAGAGTACACACAACTCTTGATGTGACCCCACAGGAAGAAATTGAATGGTGCAAAGTTAGGAGACCATGGTGGTCATGGCACAGGGCTGCATCTCTCAATCCACTTAACACCAACTGTGTTGGTGAGGTGTTGGCAAATACGATGGTTGAAATGCAGCGGGGCGCCATCATGTTGAAAGCACATGTTGAATAGTACATTCAACTGCACATTTTATAGCTGCTGGGGTAGCTTGTTTGCCAGAAGGTTGTGATATGCCTGGCCATCTAAATGAGCTGGAAGGATAAAGGGTCCAATAACTTATTTGTGGACAATGCCAGCCCACACGTTTACCACAAACTGTTGTTGGTGATATGTTGCCACCACTGTACATAGATTTTCTTCAGCCCACATGTGACTGTTGTGGGTATTGAAATAGCCATCTCTCACAAAACGTGCTTCACCTGTAAACATCACACATGATGCAAAGTCTGGCTCAGCAATGCACTGCTGCATAAACCACTGTGTGAACCGCATACGAGAATCAGAGTTAGCTGGTCCAAGTGCCTGTACCTTTTGTACGTGGAATGGATGTATTCTGTGCTGAAAAAACACTCTCCACACAGAGGTGTGTCTGACGTCCATATTATGAGCAATTGCATGTGTACTTGTGGAAGGGTTCGCCTCAAATTTGTCCATTATTTCCTCTTCAAATGCATCATACCAACCAAAACCTCTTGCCCCGATACCCTAATGAGGTGGATAAAGGTTCCATACTAGCGCAGTCGCTCATGTGGTTTCTAGAACAGTGTGTGATGTGGCTGCTGTCTGTTGGGAAAGCGTTCCTGATAAAGATGTGCTGCTGGGCGCCCACATCCTCTAGCTTCGACGTACAGCATATGCATATCTGCCAGTTCCGATGAATAAGCATCCATGACTAGTCTGGTGTACTAAGCGCAGTCACTGTGAACACAAAACGGTAGTTCAGACTCAGACAGCAACAATGACACAGGTCTGTGTAGTGGAATGTGGTGAGGGAAGGACGCAACCAACAGCGCACAGCACATACGGTCCAATGTGGTTCTCAGTGCTTTTGATACTGCCTACCTCTTAGGGACAGAGGTAAAGCTCTGTAACTGACCCTCACATTCACTAGCTACAGATGACAGCATAATCAACAGCAGGCATTTGATGTGTGTGTAGTGGAATGCCTACCTCCCAGGAGTGTGGAACTATTTTACAACGGCACCTGGCATCTCAACGGAGCATCTCTGGACATCCATTCTCTGATGAAAGATGTTCCTTATTACATCACCTGTCACCAATAGAAGTTTGTCGCAATGATCCTTTGACACACTGCATATGGACAGATGTTGGTATGTATATGTACACAGGTATATAATTATGTAAGTACATATTCACACATGTATATAAGTATGCATATTAGGGTGGTCCTTATTTTTTAAGTTTTGAAATGTTGTTGTCTAACACTCTTAATTTGTTCTACTATAAAGAAAATTTTTTAAACTAATTTTATGCTGATTTGATTATATTTAGAGGTTGCTCAAGTCAGTTGAAATTCAACGTGAACCACAGCAAAAGTCCTGTCACAGAAAAATTTGCTACCGTCTTCAATCAATTTTCAACTTTCAGTACACACTGGCAGTAGTGCTAGTTGTGTCGCACAAAAATAGCAATTGATTGCCAACAATCTATTTAAATTGGCAGCAGCATTTATGATGTCACAGTTACACCACGAGTATCATGGTGTGGACAAACACATAGTGATTTGTGTTCCAAAGTTACAGTCATGTACAGGAGAAGCACAGGCTTAAGCAGTGGCTAATTTGCTTGAAGAGTGGAAGATTATTTAACAAGTAAACGCAATGTGCTTTGATACTATTGCCAGCAACACGGGTCACAAAAATGGAGCTTGCAATCTTTTGGAACAAAAGTTACAGTAAGACCTCCTCCACCTAGCATGTCGCCACCACTTATTACAACTTATTCTTGCAAGTGTGATGAATGAGGCTATTTGTTGCACAGTTTCTGGCCCTGATATAGCCATTTTTAAACACTATTGGAATAATATTGATCAAATAAACTTACGAAAGTGCAGCCAGCAATGCAACAGTTATGGCAGCTTTGGGAGATGAGAGGGACATTGTGACAATTTACTGTTAACCAGCTTCAAGAGACTGAAGTCAGAGATGATTACAGAAGTTTTATAGAACTTGCACATTATCTTCTTGGGAGGCATTCCTGCACGAGGAGTACACTTCACATATTCTGGCGCTCATCNAACAGTTATGGCAGCTTTGGGAGATGAGAGGGACATTGTGACAATTTACTGTTAACCAGCTTCAAGAGACTGAAGTCAGAGATGATTACAGAAGATTTATAGAACTTGCACATTATCTTCTTGGGAGGCATTCCTGCACGAGGAGTACACTTCACATATTCTGGCGCTCATCATGCTAGATGAATGGCAAAGGCATTGTATTCTTTCAAAATTTGGATGCTTTGCGGTCAATTTAAACTCACTAAAGTGGAATCAAACTTACTGTTAAGCATTTGTATTTTTTCTTGTGCTTATTTATATTACAGCTTTATAGCTTCTTTTCTTATTTCAGCACCTTCTTATGACATCAGTTTACTGCTGCAGTTTGGTGCTATCTCTCGAGTTGCCAGCTAGACGTTTAAACTGCAATTATGGTATTTAAGCAAAGAGCTTGTAGGTTTGAACTTGTTTGATAATGATGTGTCTACAAGTTCAAAAAAAGCTATGCTTCAGTCCCTTAGTGAAAAGGAGTCAACGAACGTCTTAAGCGAATCAAACTAAGTGCCAAGAATTCTCTTGATATGAAGATTTAAGATGTTGTCACAAAAAACACTATGGATTTCTTTTGTAGTCTGAATATCCTGAGACATTATTAATTAGATTGTGATCCTGAATCGTGGCCTATTAGAGTCGACTACAAGCAAGCAAGGGTGACAGGATTGTTAATGAAAATGCTGAAAGGGGTATGGTACTTATCCAAGAGTATAATGCCCTTATACCTAAAGAAGAATGAAGATAAAAAACAATATTTATTACAAGTCACAGAATAACATAAGCATCCTTATCCTGACTGCGAGAAAACAACCTTAATCTCAAATGAGTAAACTTCCAATATACTCTGACTTTAGCGATTAGATAGATTTTCTTAGGGTTTACAATAAATAATGAATAATATTTCAAGTGGTGCATTGCTCTGTTATCTTTGACCAGCAATATTAATTTATATAATCACTTGTCTGTAGAATTTTTCTAACAAATTAATATAGCAATATTTCCGAACTAATTGATGAACGATAGTATCATGACATCATGTACAATCAAAAGAAAAACTTTGAGTGCATTGAGCTACCTCTAAATATTAATTAAAGTAGCTGAAAATTAATACACATATTATTTTACACAGAAGAACGCTGTTCAGGAGTCAGAGCCAATAAATTTTAGAAAAAAAAAATTCATATCATTATAAATAACTATAAACGTATGTAGGTATATGAGTAAATAAGTATTTACAAATGTAAGTATTTATGTAACTATATATGTAAGTAGGTGTATAGGATAGTACACCATGCAAACGTTTACCTTGCACATCTTTGGACACTAAGAGTTGCCAGCTGAAATATCAGATAATGACTGGTTTATGGCATAAGATTGCACAAGAAACGATCTTTACGTCCTCCTTTCAGTTCCGATATTTTTCTCTGTCTACATGCATTACTTATTAATTCCATGATAATATATGTTCTAAAGCTTGGTAGAATGAGGACAGGAATAGGTGTGTAATGAGAATAATGTCTTTACACAATCACCACTCAAATTATTCACATGTAGTTGAGAATGAAATGATATACAAAAATTTATTAGCTTGGCTGTTTATTGTTGTAACTTTTTTGGTAATTTAGCTATATCACAAACAAATTTTTAAAACAAAACTGAGGTATAAAGCTTTATAGTGTTTGATGCAAGCCGTATTCCCCACTTTAGCAACAATTTGTCCTGCTGCCACTGCACAGCAGGCATATGCCCTCTACTGGGGATTGCCACACCCCGAACATGCATACGGCCGCTCTGATAACTCCACAGCCAGCATGAAGTGTGGGAACACACCCCGCTGACCTGCATCTCCACTACCAGAGTCAAGTGACTGTCTCATTCCAAGTTCCTAAGTGGTAACTTTTGGGGACGTGATGGTTCGGGTCAGCCATCATCACCTGGAGACTCCCCCAGTAGGAATACCACCAAGGAAATGAAGGCCATTTCAGGGGCACAACGGTTTACTCTAAATGGATACCCCCACATACACCAGTTCATAAAGTGCTCCTCCCCATTTTTCAAATAACATGCCAAGTGAAATTACCCAGAGAAAAAGGGGAAGTTTATCATTTATTTGTTAGCCATTCGAGCATGTATGCCCACACCCCTTTCCCAAGAATAAACTCATCCCGTGACGGAGGCATAAATGTGCAAGCTTTTGAAATAAATTGTTTTTTTTTTTCATCTTCAAATTTTTTTAGAGGTTAAATTTGTTTTGTTTATAATTTCACTAAAAACAATGAAAGACCACCATTCAAGATATTTCTAATACTCAACTGTAATTGTTCACTAACAACTTATTTCATTTCATTATATTAAATGTGTTTTTAAAACTAGATTTTTATTGTCACATGTGATTATTTTTATCAGGGTTCAATGCAGACATGTTATTTTGTTTTTGTACGTCATATAGTATTCTTTTCTCGTGTTTAGGCGCTATTACACAAGTCTTTGCCTTCACAGATTTTCCATGTTCTTCAGTCTGTAAAACAAGTGCAAAGGGCTGGATGTGCTGCTAACCGCTCCCAGGTAGTTCAATCTTCTCTTATACCAATCACCATGCAACAGCAATAGTTAATGACTTTTGAAACCTGTTTTGCTTTATCTACCTGGGAGTAGTGCTGTCCCAACTACATGTACTCAGCGACTTAATTTAATTTAAAAAAATCTCTATCAAGTCATGTAAACATTTTTATGCACAGCTAAGACTACCTACCAGCAGACCTTTTACCGGGTCTGTTTCTGTGAGGCACCAAACCATGTTGTGTTTTATGAGGAAAAAACTGTGTGTGTATCAACACTGTGTTAGTGTGTTATTTCTGCATCAGTCACTTCATGACCGCATTGGGACATTGGGGCCTTATAATGATGTTATCTAAACATATGTAACCTGTTTTATTTCAGTTGATTTATCAGTTATTATACTGATTGCCTGGCACTCCTTCCTACCACAGTTAGTCACGCATGCATCCAGTAAACGAGCAGAACACACTGCTGCTTTTATCGCCCAATGATAAAGACTTCTGGAATGTAAGTTATTCAATTACATGGATCATTTTTTAGAAAACTTTTGTTTTAGCAAGACATGCACCACACACCTGGCACACATTGAATATATGCCACTGATGGATGTGGAATTGAGATGTCAATCGACCAAAAAATCTGCCTTTATTAAACTTAATTTTGAACCTACTATGGCCTACATTATTACATGTCAAGTTAAACTAATAGAAAACAATATATAATAATCTTCTATAAACAATCTTATATTTATAAATAAGATTTCAGACATTTCAACTTAACTCACCAACATAAAGAAAATAATATAAATGTAAACTTACCATAAGTTCTTGTCAAGCTGTAGATTTGTAGTCATACGAAAGCAGGCACTCAAAAATTTACTAATCAATTTCTGAAAAAAATATGGTATTTAAGAATTACATATTCTGTACATAATTTACATGACACTGTCAGCTGTTCTGCAAAAAAAAAAAACTACACATAGCATTTGTCTCGGGACATCATATTTCACTTACCCCACGTGTACTCCTAACACTAATTTTTATACTCGGGTAAAAGTGAAGCAATGTACTGAACATAAACCAAAAATATGAAGAAATGACTTTGGCAGAATGTGTAACCATTCCTTAACATGACTAGTTCCACAACTGTGATGAGAGACAAAATGCAATGACACCAAGTTCTAACAAGTTTTTGTGAATTTAACACATTTAATACAGACAAGTCACTACAGCAGTCTCAATAAATATGTATTCTGACACTTGCTATCAAATTTATTCTAACCGTTTCAAAACTGAGCCACTATAAAAATTCATGAGTTTTGTAGGGGAGATGGGGTACGGTTGTAACGGTAAAATTGTAACAGGGTGCGGTTGTAATAACTTGAATATTCGCAAAACTATCCACGTTTTGGTGAGGGGTACAAGGGGAAAGACACGTGGCTTGCCTGTATGGACCTGATCGGCAGTGTTGCGTCGCCCTCCCGCCGCATTTTGTTCGCTTGTAGAGGGACCTATTGTTTTGTCACCTAAAAGTAAGTATTTTTGATCGATTTCTTTCTTGAGTAGCTTCGTTAATATTATAATTGATGTTTTGAGATTTTTCCTACGTAATTGGTCAACTTAAGAGGTAAGAAAACTGTAATTTGATTTTGTGTAGGTTATTTTCTCTCGCCTCTGAGACAGTTTCACCGGCACATTGAANGGGGTACAGTTGTAACATTTTGTGTGGGTACAGTTGTAACATTAGTAATATTTTTGTTTTACATTATAGATGCCCAGGAAACGTGCCAGGAAGACATTGAGAGGTGTAAGCGACATATCACATTACAAGGAGTATGTATACAACAAACTTTAAAGTGCGAGTTCTTTGAGACGAGTAGCAGAGATCTACAGAATTAACCAAGTCTCTCTGCTACAATACATACGAAAGAGAAATGCCACGAACGAAGGTGCTGAGGCAGAAAATATTAGTATGGGATATGTAGCTCATAACAAAGACTTTTCGGAAGATCAAGAACATCTACTCGCCAAATACCTCATCCGTTGTGCAGATATATACTTCGGACTTTCTACTAAAGTGGAAAGAAAGTTAGCATTTGAACTCGCCATTAAATACAACTTAAAGATACCTCCATTTAGAAGTTGTTTTGTTTGATTAGATATTATTTTACTAGCTTCAGATTGTTTGTAAATATGACGTTAACTTGAAAATGTTAAATTTTATAAAGTGATTAAAGAAGACTGTTTAAAATGTTACTAAAATGGTGCCATATTAATCATAAATAATGTAAAAGTACTCACATGTGATTTATTAGTAATAAAACTGATTGAAATGCATGCATTGTGTATTATCTGTGTATGTTTCAACTGACCTCCATCACTGTTACAACCATCCTTGGCATGGGGTCAATTGTAACAGTTGGCACACACTTTGTGAAACTTCTCCTGTCTGGCAACTACTACATCTAGGCCTATCAGTTTAATGTAAATTTCAAGACAAATGAGTACTCTTCTATGTCAAGCGACTTATTTTTGTTTACAGCCAGAATGGCAATGCTACGAGCGATCAAAGCAAAATTGTTACAACCATACCCAGTCTCCTCTACTAACAACACATAGCAAGTGAATATCTTGAAAATATGGCACACATTATTCCTAATGGCTATTATCTGACTGCTGCTGACAGCACTGGCAATTAAACAATGAATTTCATTATAAAATTCCTGCAGTATCTTGTTAACAAATTAGTTTCCATGTTTGTTAGTCACATTTCAGAAAAGTATTTATTTTGCTTATTAAAGATGTTATGGGTAATTTGAGATATTCACTGAAAATATTTATATATTACTTATCATGCCGAAATTGATATGAGTTTAGCATGATATGTTGAAGAAAACAAGTGTGTTTGTTTGACGTGGTAAATAACATAAAAGGGCTCAATTATTTGCAGTTAGTGGACAGCAAAAACAAAGTGTGTGATAAAAATCAGTTTTGTTTCCATCATCCATTAAGGTAAATTGTGCATGTGGACATTATAAACACTTGCCTCTTATGGAGGGCCACAGTGGAGCAGCAGCTAGAGAGCTTGCTTACCACCAAGGTGAACAGTGTATGATTCCCAGCTGATTCACTCCCAGATTTTTGCACAGTGAAATTGTGCAGAAAAATGCCGCTTGTCGGCAGGTTTTCTCAGGGATCTCCAGTTTCCTCCACCCCTGAATTCTGGCACTGCTTCAAACTTGACTTGCTTCAGCCACATCGTCTCAAGACCTCAATATTAAAAGCCACCCTAAACCTATTCACTCTCCTACCTCTTATGGCATGGTGAGTACAATTTCATTTAGAATAACATGACATGTCCATTCATATGCCATTCCTGCATTAACAGTAAACAAAATTAACCCTGAAAATTTAGCTGCATTTAGTTCCAGGTAAACAGTTTAAAATATAGCCTGTCTGTAAGAGATTTGTTATTTAAGACCTTTGTTTATTTAATAATTTTGCCCACCAGAACAAAGTACATGCATAGTGCCATTCACATTTCATCAAGCCCTGTATGTGTTTCTGTTAATGCTTTGTTGTCAATCAATTGAGGCATGTCATCTTTGCAAATGGATTAAAAATGTTGTTAGATCAAAATCTATTAAATATAAAAGTTTTACATTTTGCATTGTTTGAAATCAAATTGTTTAGTTGGCATAATTGTCACCTGTGTGGTTGGTATAACTGCCACTAGGTGGCGCCATTGTAAAATGACATATTTTAGTATAACTGTGTATTTCTTGCTGTATTATTGTTATGGTACAGAGAATAAAACATTTATACTAGAAATCTCAAGTTTTATTACTAAAGAAACCCATAAACCTCAATAGGTTATGGGCCCAGGAAGCTCTGAAATTTAGTGAACAGAAGAAAACAGCAAAGAAAACGTTATTTTTATTGTCAGAAAAATAGCGCACTGGTAACTTCAAAAATGCAAACATCACCCTCTTGAAATGAGGAAAAATTTGATGGAAATAATTTTTGACAATGGAAATTCCAAATAAAATGAGCATTGAAAGCAAATGGGACCGATATTTCCATACCTAAACCGGAAACAAACCCAAGTGAGTGGTTAAAACATGATGGCATGTTAATGTTCATTATAACCTCTTCAGTGGATCTCGAGGAAATTACACTGATAGAAAACTGTGAAACTGCTCATGAAATAATGTCCAAACTAGAATCAGTTTAAGAACAGAAAAGTGAATTGAATAAAACGCTGATTCGTGAAAGGTTTTACCAGTATAAAATGTGTTTAAGTGACAGTGTAGCACAACACATCTCAAAGGTAGAAAACCTGGCTCAATAGCTAAAAGATAGTGGTGAAAGTATCAGCAAATTGGCTATCATTACATAAATACTAGGAACTTTGCCTGGCAAGTACAGATCATTGCGTCAAGCATGGATGTCATTGGATCCTAAACAGCAGCCACTCATTAATTTAACTGCACGTTTGTTGGATGAAGAGGCAAGTATTGCATGTGAGGAAGAACAAGAAACTGCCCTTCTTGTAGCAAATACAAAACAAAAGAAACAATGCGAGTGGTAGTAGCTCAAATCAAAACAAAACTTCTAAACATCATTTTGAATGTTATAATTGTGGGAAGCGTGGGCATTTTGCTAAAGAGTGTCATGCTTCGAAGAAATCAACCAGGAAACCATCAAAAGATGACATAATGTTGGCGTTTAATGTAGAAACATACTTGAGTGAAGTTGAAGAGAATACCTGGATTTTGGACAGCGGTGCATCTGAGCACATTATATTCAGAAAAGATTATTTTGAAGAACTTGTGGAGTGCAACCAAAAGTCATTGTCATTAGGAAACAAACAGTCTGTAGAAGTATGCGGTATTGGAAAAGTTATGATTCGCAGATGGGTTGATGAACAATGGGAATACAGCATACTACAAGGAGTTTTGTATGTTTCTAGTTTAAGAAGAAACCTGTTTTCTGAAGGAGTAATTGGTCGAAAAGGGTACACTATTATCAAGAAATACCCAAATGCTTTAATATACAAAGAAGATAAAGAGGTAATGAGTGCAATAATAACAGGAAAAAACTTATATGAACTAAAAATGATGTGAGTGATAATAGTATTGTTGAAGGTTTAAAAGTTAATGAAAATCAAAGTAATTTTGTTTGCGAAGCATGTGCATATGGAAAACAGTGTCATTTTCCATTTCACAAATCAGTGCGAGAAGAACTACAGCCAGGTGACTTAGTATACAGCGATGTCTGTGGGCCTATGAGTCACGCATCAGTTAAAGGTCTGACGTATTTTGTATTGTTCAAATAAGCTGCTACAAGTTACAGGCATGTATATTTTATGAGACACAAAAGCGATGTATTGGAATTTTTCAAGATATATAATGCCATGGTCAGAAACAAGTATACAAGCAATGTAAAGGTCCTTCATACAGACAATGAAAGAGAATATATAACCAAGGCTTTCAAGGACTTTATGGAGAAGAAGAAGGCATAATTCAGGAGTGTACAACTCCATACACCCACGAACAAAACGGACGGGCTGAGAGAGAACTGCGCACTATTGTGGAGAGTGCTCACTCTATGCTGCATGCAAGAGATGTTACATTGAAATTGTGGGCTGAGGCTGTGAATTGTGCAGTTTATATATTGAATAGAACCTCCTCAAGCCAGACCCCTAACATGACACCTTATGAGTTCTGGAATGGAATAAAACCTCAGTTGGGTCATGTGAAAGTGTTTGGCAATGCTGGGTATGTTCATGTTCCTGACCAGTTAAGAACAAAATTAGATAAGAAGAGTGAGGAAATGATACTGGTTAGTTATGATAATACTAATTACAGAATGTATAATATAAATACAAAACACGTAAAAGTATCAAGAAATGTCATTTTTGATGAAGATCAAGTTCCAGAGATTAGAAAGAATATATCCCAAATATATGTTTTTGATGAAGGAAAAGAAAATCTAGAAAACATAAATGATGAAACTAACCTTATATCCAAAGTGAGATAAGATGTCACACTGATAGAAGGTCCATCAACAGAGAATGAAGACAACATGCACAATTGTAACAGTGATGATATTCCCTATGAGATATCTCAAGAAATAGAGGTTATAGAACTTTCTCATAATTTAAGACCGCGAAGAAACAGAAATTTTGAGGCAAATCCTGTTGAGTTCTCGTTGCCACAAACAGATGAAGAAGCCATGAGATGTTCACACAAGGAGGAATCGTCCAAGGCCATACAAGAAGAGCTGATGGCGCTAGATGAAAATGAAACTTGGTCTACAGTTGAAAATTTAGGTCAGAGAACACTTACTACTAAGTGGGTTTTTGCTATTAAGGACGAGAATGGCAAGGTTATACGCTATAAGCTCGTCTGTGTGCACGTGGTTTTAGTCAAGTAAAAGGGGTTGACTATCAAGAGATATTCTCTCCAATCACAAGGTATGATTCAATATAAATTATTCTTTCTATTGCAGCAAAGTATACCTTAGAAATGAAGCAATTTGATGTAAAAACTGCATTTCTTAATGATTATCTTGAAGAGGATATATATATATATAGATATACCAGAAGGTTTACAGGTAAATAGCAATTATATTTTGAAATTAAATAAGTCACTGTATGGATTAAAACAGGCATCTAGGTGTTGGAACAAAAGGTTTAGTGATTTTTTAAAGAAATATGGTTTCATACAATCTCAGGCTGAAAACAGTTTATACAGGGGATGGACAAAATAATATGAACACCTGACATATACACAATATTTATTTATTAATAAGGTGTTGGGCCACCATTTGCTTTTAGAACAGCTGCAATTCTTCGGGGTAATAGATTCGTAGAGTGTCTGAATAGTTTCCAACGGAATGTTGTCCCATTCTTGTACCTAAACATTCGCCAATTGCTTCAATGATGTTGGAGATGGAAATCTGCTCCTCACACACTGCTATAAAACTCCCCATAACGGTTCAATTATGTTGAGGTCTGGCGATTGTTTGATGATATTCTGATGCTCCTCAAACCAAGACTGAACCTTTTTGGCTGTGTGTATGGGCGCATCATCATCTTGGAATATGGCAGTGTTTGGCAGCAATATGCTAGACATAGTAAGAGCTTCATCATTGAGGATGTCAAGATATTCATTCGCAGTAATCCAGCCAGTGATGTAAATGAGAGGACCAGCTAAATACCACGATATAGCTGCCCAAATCATTAGAGAACCTCCCCATGCTTGACTGTAGGAAGCAGGCAGTCAGGATCATAGGCTTCTTTTGGAGTTCTCCATACATAAACCTGGCCGTTTATAGGAAATAATGTAAACAATGATTCATCGGACCATACCACATACTTCCAATCATCAAGTGTCCAGGTTTTATGATCAAGGGCACCACTTTTTTCGCAGCTTAGCGTTGGCTTCCGTTATAAAGGATTTCCCAATTGCAGCCCTTCCATGAATGTTAGCTTTGTGAAGCTCCCGCCATACTGTTTGTGTCGAAACAGTATTACTCAAGTGAGTGTTGAGTTCTGCTGTCACTTTTGCCGCGGTAGTTTTATGTTGCCTGGCCACAATTCTTTTTAATGTCCGTAGGTCTCTGTCAGTTAACTTTGGGTTTCGCCCACTATTCCTCTTCGTCGATGATGTTTTACCATGTTTTGTGTATGCTGTCATTACCGTGGATACTGTCGCTCGCGAAACGTTAAACAATTCAGCTGTTTTCGTCACATACGCTACCGCTAACCGAGCACCAACGATTTGCCCTCTTTCGAAGTCTGAGAGATCACACATTTCACTCATCGCTTGTTTAAACCATCGCAGAACCAAGTGTATAATACACTGAAATATAACCTACAATACTTGGCATGTAAACTGTGCAATACATACGCGTCACATTATTTACATGGAAGCAGTGTTGCCAACATGCAACAAAATGTACTATATTGCATGGTGCTCATATAATTTTGTTCATTCCCTGTATATAGGATTTTTTAAAGGTGTTAGAGTGTTCTTAATAATTTATGTTGATGATGCACTGGTAGTATCTGAGAATAAACAAGTTATTAAAGATATAATTGATTGTTTAAAACAAGAATTTAAAATTAAAGAGTTAAATTTAACATATTTTGTTGACCTAGAAATAGAGAGATGAAATAATTGTATATGTATATGTCAAAGTAATTACATCAAGCAAGTAATTAAAAAGTTTTCTATGCATAATGCAAACCCTGTAAATACTCCAGCAGACATAAATGTTATTATCACAAATAATGTAGATGAAAAAGTTCCAAATTTTCCATACAGAGAAGCTATCGGGTCATTGTTATTTTTGTAATCTGTTTCAAGGCCTGATATATCATTTGCTGTGAATGTTTTGAGCAGATATGTTAATAACCCTAGTCAACAGCATATAAATGCTGTTAAACGTGTAATAAGATACTTAATTGATACTAAAGATTATTGTATAAATATGGAGAAAGCAGTGATCTCATAGGATATTCAGATTCAGACTTTGCAGGGGATTTTGATACCCGTAGGTCTACTACAGGTTACATTTTTCAAATGAATAGAGGACCAATCACTTGGTGCAGTCAAAAACAAAAGACCATTGCTCTCTCAACTACTGAAGCAGAATTTGTATCTGCCTGTGAAGCGGCAAAATAAATACTGTGGTTGAAACAATTAATGTCAGAGTTATGTGAGAATTATAAATGTATTACACTATGTGTTGATAATCAGAGTGCTATTAAACTAATTAACAACCCTGCTAATCATAAGGAACAAAGCATATAGATGTCAAATATAATTTTTTAAGGGAAAATGTGGAGCTGGGCTTAGCAAAAATCAAGTACGTATCAAGTAAAAATCAATTGGCAGACATGTTAACTAAGGCCTTGCCCACTCAGTCTTTTGCATATCTGAGAAATAATTTTTTGTATTGCAAGTCATTTTTTTTAGAAACTAGTAATGTTGAATTTTAGTGGGAGTATTAAATATAAAAGTTTAATATTTTGATTTGTTTGAAATCAAATTGTTTAGTTGGCATAATTGTCACCTGTGCGGTTGGTATAACTGTCACTAGGCGACGCCATTGTAAAATAGCGTTTTGGAGTATAACTGTGTCTTTCTTGCTTTATCATTGTTATGGTGTAGTGAATAAAACATTTATACTAGAAATCTCAAGTTTTATTACAGAAGAAACCCATAAACCTCAATAAAATTTATGTTCAATGTAATCTTTAAGAGAAAAAAATACTTGTTTAAAAAAATTTAATTCTGAAAGGGATAATATTTAATCATGGAAATTTTGTATCATGTCCAACTCCCATTAGCCTTTATAACACATGTAATTTTTCTAGGTAGAGAATAAGCCAGATGTTTAGCCTTTGCTCACAGTAACATGGTACATTTAATTTCTATCCACATATTTTCTATGGGATTCAGTTCTGCTGACTGAGAGAGTTACTTGCTACAGTCCATTTCCAGCTACCTTGAAAACAATTCTTGTTATCTCTGGCTTTTATAAATAAGCAAATGGTTATATGTATTGTCAATTCATTGAAAAAAATATTGCTCCAGTCACAATCATAATTTTACTCAGCAAATGAAAGCCAGTAAATTTCATGATCCTTAGAAAGAAATTCCTTTACACCATTTCTGTGGACATGAAATCCCGTTAATTTTAATCAATTCTGAATGGTTTCAATACAACCAGCTAGCTTATAAAAAACTGATTTTGCAGCAACTACCACGATGAAATTCTTAAACGAAGTTTTCACTACCACACATGATTTTATTGTGTTTCTTTACCAATTTTCCTGATCAATGATTTATTTAACGCAAATACAAGAAATTACGCTAATATTTACAATTTTGTGCACTGTCAAAAATTTGATTTCAACACTCGTTATCGCAAGTATACTTTACAAAACATATATGAACGAAATTTTTTTTTGTAAAACATAAATTGTTTATACTACAGAAAATCAGTACTACTTGGCACCTATGCGTACGAACACCTGCACTTGAAGACTATTGTTCACAAGGCTGTGAGTAATGCTCCTTCGACTAGTACACATGTAATTACGAATGTTGTTATGGCGAGTCATACGACAGTGTGGTGCATTCTCCATGGGCAGCTGCTACGGCCCAATCACCTGCAACATGTACAACATTTGTCCTAGAATGATTACCCAAGATGACTTGTATTTTGTGTGCAGTTTTTACAACAATATGCTATGATACCTCACTTTGAAAATTTGGTGTTTTTCACTGAAGAGGCAACTTTCACACATGACGGGATATTTAATAGACATTCAGAACACATCTAACCTGAGGAAAATCCACATGCTACATTTGCACTAGTATATCAGGAGAGATTCTCAATCAATATGTGGCGTGGCATCATCGACAATCACCTCGTAGGACCAACTATACTTCCTAATTGGTTGATCAGAGCTTTGTACAGTGACTTTTTGTCTGACACATTGCCTGCGTTATTGGAAGATGTACCACCTGTTGTCAGATGACATGGTGCTCCAGCATATAGCAGCACCACTGCAAGAGCACACCTGGATACAACATTTGACCAAAAAAAATAATTGGCTATCGTGGCCCCATCAAATGGCCTGCACGCTCACCCCACCTACATATACTTCATTTTTTCCTGTGGGGCCAATTTAAGAGTTTGGTGTACAAAACTCTTGTGGAACGATGAGAGGACCTTTTGCAGTGGATCATGAATGCAGGAAACTTAATTCAAAACATGCCAGACATATTAAGAAGAACTTGGCAATTCTTGTTGCGGCATAGGCAGTTGTATACTAACGTCAAAGGTTGCAATTTTGAAAAATTATTGTAACACATTCTATTAAATGAGCATAGTAACCGGACAGATAACTGTTGCAAAACTAGTAATTCTAATAAACATCTGTAATATACTATGTTTTGTTAATTTTTAATTATTTATTTATTATTATTATTATTATTATATCAGTACTCATTGTGATCAGTTGTGTTCAGTATCTGCTCCCAAGAGTTTTTAATTTGTGAGTGAAAAATAGAGTTACACGAGTGATTTTGAAAATTTTAAATCACAGGCAAGTTTATGCCCATAAGTACAGATACTTGTTCGAAATGTGATAAGCCCTTTTATGGGAAACAAAAGTTTACAAAATACATAGGTTCCTGTTGAACTTATGTAAACTTGCAGTGCATGCCACAATGCAGTGAAAGTGAATCTTTTGAGTGTGAGGTGAGTGGATCTAATTCAGACATGTTTAGTTTTGGATCGCCAAAATGCCAAAGTAAGTCGTCTAGTCAAACAACTCAGAAAAAAAGTAACAACTACAAAATAATTAAGATACAAAGTCCTGATATGGCAGCAGGGCGAGCTGACATGTCATGTACGCAAACGCAAACAAATAAAGAAGATAAGATTGTGCTAATCCTTACTACATTGAGCAACAAGATTGACAACCTGACAAGTCAAGTAAGTAAGCTTAAGGAAGAAAACAACTTACTTAAAGCTTTGATTGGAATTCTACAAACCTCCCACGTGGCTGCCAACATGTGTAATTGTTGTTTACAACTTTAATCTACCAATGTGCATGCGCAACCTACTAAATCATATAGCCAAATTGTTGGGAATGCTCAATGATCTGCGCTGAACAAAACAAACACTTCACGTCTTTTAATTCACAAAATTTAGTTAATCAGGTTCCATATGGAAATATCACGCGGGCAGAGATACTACGTGAGCAGCCATTACATTCCACTGTGCCAGCAGCTGAAACGGAGGGATAGCAGGAAGTGCGTGTGGACAGGAAAAAATCAACAGAAGAATCTGGGTCAGCAGAAACAAAAGCGAACACGAACAGCCGTAAACAAGTGCAAGTTTGTGTTCGCAATAATGCGAATATAAAAGTTGTTACTAAACACATCCGACCAAAAATTAAAGATATTTTTGTGTCTTAATTTGACCCTGATGTGGAAGAGAAGGATATTGTCTCTTATATAAATAAAGAAATCAGGATCACGAATCTGAAGGTCAATAAACTGAAAACTAAATACAACATCTACTCATCTTTTTACGCTGCCATTGCAGAGCCTGATTACGATTGTATTTTAAATACAGTGTTTTGGCCGTCAGAATGTTTAATAAGTCCTTTCTGTGGTAGATTACATGATGATCAGATATTTGTAAAACCTAGCACCAAAAAAGTCTCTAGTTATGACAACGCCGACTGATCAGAGAAATTACAATGAAATATCTATTGAACCTTTTCCTTATAAGTGTTCAACTCACAGATCAATAAAATGAGGCAGTTGAAGGAACCGGTTAAAAAGTTAGATGCTGTGTAAAACAGATGTGTGGCCGCTTTACTACCATAACGTCAGAGGCCTACGAACCAAATCAAAAGAATTTTCCGAAAATGTACCAAATTCAAATTTTCCGACTATATGTCTAACAGAAACCCGGTTAAACGAGCTTAACATTAATTCTCAATATTTTCCTGATCAATCCTACTAATATTATAAATGCGAAAGTCGGTGTGTGTGTATGTATTTGTTATCACTCAGGTCCATAACGTCTGAATGGATTTTGATGAAATTTGGTATGTAGGTACTTTTGGTCCTGGAATAGGGCATAGGATACTTATTATCCTGGAAAATTGTACGGTTCCTGTGGAATAATAACAAAACATAATTCTGCAACGGCTGGGAACGTGACCCAACTCAGCTCCCTAACAGGCTGAACTGGTTTTGATAAAATTTGGTATGTAGGTACTTTAGGTCCTGGAATAGAACATAGGGTACTTTTTATTCTGGTAAATTATATGGGTCCTGTGGAACAACAACAAAATGTAATTCTGCAATGAATGGGAAAGTTACCGAACTCAGCTGCATAACGGCTGAACGGATTATGATGAAATTTGGTACGCAGTAACTTTAGGTCCTGGAACCGGACATATGATACTTTTTTATCCCGGAAAATTGTTTGGGTCCTGTGGAATAATAACAATATGTAATTCTGCAACGACTACGAACGTGACAGAATTATTATTTTCCTCTGGTGTCAGTGTTTATGAGGCCACCCAAGGACCTCTGAAATGGCTTAACGACTGCTATCAATCAATAACAACCGAGTTTGAATATTTAACGTGCCCTCTGAAGCCCGGAAGCGCTCAGATGTTATGCCACTAAATGGTCACACATCCAAATGTGTGCCGCTGGGAACGTTGCTTAACTTTGGTGATCGATTAAGATCCCTCATCCAAGCACAAAAAGTATAACCTAGGTACACATATTTCTAAAGCTACAACATGATGAAATTCACATTTTGATTTTTATACATAGATGCTGGAAAGCGGAAATGTGGTAACTACACGATAGTTGCACAGATACACTCTAAAAACAATACCCTACTTCTTGGTTATAGGGTAAAAAATATTTCCTTCCTTTTGGGTTGCTGTAATCAGTTAAAAACCTAGGCCAACATAATATAATTTTATAATTCTGTTTTCACATAAATTAATTGTCTTTTCCCGATGTATTTATTAGTGTATCACTGTAAAACTCAATTGTACCTGGGCGAAGCCGGGCCAGTTTGCTAGTATAATATAGATCACAAAGATTGTAACTATAAGATAACCCCAATGTCTAGAGGAGGTGGTATATTAATAGCAATTAACACATTATAATTCCCTGATGTACTTCAATGATATGAATTTGATGCTCCAAATGTTGATGCAATAAGGGTTGAAATAGGTAAAGGTATACATGTCAGATTCCTTATTGGAAATGTTTATATTACTCCTAATTTTAACATCCAAGATTAAGACTTATTTTACACACATTCAGTCAAAATTATTATCTTATTCTTGCCTGGTAATTTTAATTGGTCACTTTAATGTTCCTGGAATAGAATGGAAACTAAGACATTTGTAAAATACTGCACATTATTATAGTAAAATAAAAGGCCAAGATCTTCTTTAAACATTAAATGCTTTGAACTATTAGCAATGAAATTACACAGTACGTTATAAAAATTTATTTGACCTTATTTTCTCTAATACGAATTGCATAAATGCTGATAGGTACCCTGATCCACTGGTCAGTGAAGATGCTGCATAGCCAACATTAGTAATGGAATACAAAACTATAAAAATCATCTCCGATAATAATCCTGAGCTTGTGAAATGTAGAGATTATAGTCATGGTGATGACTTTTCGTTATATTTGTATTTGAGTGCCACATATTGGAAAATACTTTATGAAAATACAAATGTCGATAAAGTGGAGTTTAAACAGATAATGTAGTAGAGGTTGTGAATAAATATATCCCGATCGTAACTAGGATGAAATCCAAATATTGACAATGATTTTCAAAGGAATTAATTCATTTTATTAAGTGCAAAGATCACTTTTTCGGAATATATAAAAAACAAATAACAGATTATTATAATCAATTTTATAATTTTTGACGGATGGTCAAGATTACAATCAGAAAAGATAAAAAACAACTACAAGGTTAAGTCAAATTCAACTATATTTGGTATTACGTGAAAATAATGAAAGATGGCTATCGGCAAATTCCACAAATTTTAAATAATAATTTACTCATTAATGATAATGAAAAATTGGCAAAAACTTTTGCAAATCATTTAGCCAAGGTTTATAACAGTGATGTGACTTTCAAACAAACTAAACATATTATACATGAAAATAATTTACTACCACCTACAATTACTACTGGTCTTGCACAGTAGGCCCATTATTAATAAAGGCCTCTAATTCAACTGGTTTGGACAACATCCCAAATTTTATTATATATTTTAGTACCTATATTGGCACATATTTTTAATTACAGTTTAGAAACTGTAACCTATCCTGTTAAATGGAAACATCCAGTAGTTGTTCCTATACTCAAAAAGGGCAACAAACATGATGTCAGCAATTTAAGGCCTAGTTATTTATTATGTGGTTTCTCCAAATTTTTTTTAAAATCATACACAAACATATTTCTTTTCATATCATGGCTCTCATCAACCCTTCTCAACATGGTTTTATCTTAAGAAAATCTACTACAACAAATTTATTTGAATTTGTTAAATCAATCTATGATAAGATAATCTCACATAAGCAAAAAGATACAATTTACTTTGATATAAGTAATGTTTTTGATACTTGTAATCATAAACTAATTTTATCCCAGCTTGAAATAATTGGTCTGAATGCAAATTATGTAAACTTGATAGAGAGTTACTTAAGCAATAGGAAGTTTTCAGTAAGAATCAATAATAATACTGACGCCTTAACATATGATGCTCCTTGAGGTGTACTAGGTGAAACGTTGTCCCCACTTTTATTTTATATTTTTATAAACGACATCTGTGAAGTTTGACAAAATTCTCATGCTCTTATGTATGACAATGATTTAAAATTATATTGAATTATAAATTTAATAACTGATTGTATACTGTTACAGAAGAATACAAATTCTGTTGTTAATTAGTGTAGACAGAATTGTATGAAATTGAATGGAAGAAAAACTCAAATTACTGCATATAAGCGTAAGAAACATAATATAAATTTTAAATACTCTGTCCATAATACAGTTCTTCAAAGAAAACAGTGTATAAAAGATTTAGGTTTATTACTTGATGCAATATTCTACTTTTACCACCACATTGATAATTTATTTACTACTGTAAATAGAAATATAGGTCTTATAAAATATAACTCTGTCTGCTTCTAATTATGATTTTTTACTATGTTACTATTATAACTTAGATAGGTCTAAATTAGAATATTGTTCAGTTGTCTGGAATTCAATCACAAATATAGATTAAAATAGAACTGGGAAAATTCAAGAGAAAATATTCTGTTTCATTTCTAACAAATACATCTTCAAAGGTAACGAGAAAGATGTCTATGAACTGTCATTAAAAAAATATACACTTTGTCATAGAAGTAAAGTGATTGACGTTGTGTTCTTGATTAACTAAATTACTGGCAAAACAAATAGTTCTGAAGTAATACATAGTGTTAGTCGATTGATCCAATTTAGTTTGAAAATCTATGGTTGAACTCGTGCCGTCAAGTAAGGACGAAAACACTTCTGGGACCGCGTCGACCTGAAGACCAATCCGGATGTTCGGAACAAACCCAAAGGACAGATAAAATTTGTCAAGGTTAACTGACACCCTAGCTTCCCCTAGAAATTCGAGCCCTAAAATAATGTTATGAGAAAGGTCTGAAAAAACCCACATCGGAAATGTCCACGAAAAATTACCAATTTTAAATAGTAGGTTCACTACAACTTTGCCAACGATATCACAATTACCCACACATAAACGCTTCTCAGACATACACATGTTACGCCCTTTGGATATGATCTTCGAATCCAAGCGATGTTTCAAAAAGGTATTACTCAAGACATAATGTGTAGCCGCAGTGTCAACCAAGGCTGAAAAATTCTTCTCCCCACAAGTGATTAACACCATATACTTCCTAATTGTGTGCAGGACTTTATCTTTCGCCCAACTGGAAAACCCACGCCGATTTCCAGTCAATCCTCGTTTCCCGCCTTAGGACAAGTCCTACACAGGTGCCCGAGCTTGCCACAATGAAAACACTTTCTTTCGGACATCATATGCCTGCTATGTTGACAATCCTTTGCCCGTGTCCCTGAACAGCACAGTTACTGCACCGCATGGAAAAGCCGCGTTGCTCAACACCTACATATGGGAAATATGGCCGGACGGCACAGAGTTACCGTTGCAACTGGCTCGTACAGTAGGTGAAAAACACTCATGATACTCGCTAGAGGCTACAAGACGGATGATTACTTCACAGAGTAATTGCAATATAAATCCTTCACACTTAATTGCTATGGCACAATTAAAAACTTAGACAACCACCTTACACGAGTGTCGTTGACACCATGATTATTTAAAAAAGGAATTTATGCTTGGGCAGCAAACAAGAAAATACACAACACGTCAAAACAGGCAAACACAGAAATACAAGGTTTTAGTTATAACTGAAAGCAAATTTGGACTGGTGACTGAAACAACAATTTAGAAAAAACCCTAACGTTGCTGTATACCCAAGACAAACACAAACCACAGCAAACACTAAAACATTAAAAATAGCCCATCTAACACACAAGCTTTGTCCACGACTCACCGTTTTAATTTCCGTAACGCTCTGCGGCTCGGTCTATGACACAAATTACAAGGTGCCCCATTACAGCTTCCCATCCATTGGACGACAAGTGCAGCAATCTAATTCATCGTAAAAAAAATTCAGGCAACAGGGTCAGGCGACGGCAGGGTGTAGAATAGAAGGAGCGCTAGCTGTAGGACAACTTAAATAAACTAGCTAAATCATAAAAAATTATGATGTAGGAGTAGAGGGGAAATCAAGGGAGGGAGAACAGAGGAGGAAAAAGGAGTATACCAGCGTGTCGAGTAAAAACAATAGAGGATGACTTGTGCAACGTGCGCTACCGTTGCAACAGTATCATCAAAGATCTCTTTTTTTGTTCATAACTACTTATAGGACCTTTGATTTAATTAAAAGATGCGTAGACAATGTAAATAAGTGTTTATTTATGTAGATTTTTTTTTTAATACCAAAGTTTCAATCAATCAATTTCTACCAAATTAGATAAAACATAAGTCTATTGCATTATATTAACTGTATTTATTGATGTTTATTAAACTTAATTCTCTATATAGATGTAATACTCAAAACTGTACTATGGTTAATTGACAGATTACTAACTTAGCATTGTTTTATTATGTTTATTTATGTAAGTAGTATTTTTGTAGTAGATGCGTTAATATTTGCATGTTTGTTGTTTATATTATATGGTGGTGGTTTCTTTATTTTATTAATATTTTTTTGAATAATTTTTATTGGTTTTACTGTCACTTGTTATATGTAATCTTTGTGCTGTTTTATGTATAAGTGTAACTCCACCAAGGCCTACAGCCATTCGGGGGCACTAAAAATATGTGAATAAATGAAATGAAAAATAAAATAATGATATTATTATTATTTTGCAATTGTCACTTGGTGCATGTGTGATTGCAATAGCATACAGGGCCAAAATGCAGACTCAACAACTGTGCACTGGAGTAGGTAATTTTGTACTGCACCCCTGCTGTAGACAAATTGCTTAGCATTTCACAGGTTGCATTGCATAGCTGCAAAACATTATACAGTAACTCAATATTAGAACAAAAAGGGAATTTCAAAGAGAACCGTGGACCTGAGAGCGTTACACAAAAGAAACATTATTTTGTTAATATGAACGTGGTCATTATTAATCTCTTGAAATATATTAATTAAAAGACATGGTTACATATTTTCAAACATTACAATTTTGTCATGCCCAATTTGACTAATGTTAGAGGGATGATATGTATTACCAAACAAAAATGCACAGATTTAACAGCTTTGATAACATAAATACTATACTAAAATTTGTTATTTAATATCTTGTAGTTTCTTATTTATGTTCATAAAAGTATTCCTAAACCTCTTGCATTTAGGGTGTGTACCTCCCTTAATAATCACTCGAGGCTGTAAGTTGTCTCATATTTTTGTCCCCATTTTGCATAAAGAATCACCACACGATCTTTGTACCACTTGTTCTGAAACATCCAGTATAAATACATATACACTGTCACCTCCCCCCTCTCATTTTATTGTCTTACATTTTGCCTATTTTTCCCGGTTTTTTTTTTTTTTGCATCTCTCCCCACCAGCTGTTCACTGGCACTTTGAGTTTCAATAAAATATGAAATAAAACACAACTACAAATCATAGGATGCTGTTTACCAATATGGCTCAAAAATTTGCTATTTCAAATATGTTTTTAATGTACATATATAAAATTTGGTATAAATTCAAGTTGGTTCCACCAGAGGTCTCAGTCACATACTACATAAAACATTAGGAATATTACTATTTTTGGAAATTATCATAAGAGGAATTTAATCATAACAAGCATGTGTCTATAAAATTAACAGAAAAAAATTGACTGGAATAAAGAAGTTCAAGGATGTGAAAGTCAAATAAAACATAATATAAAATGGAAAGGAGAGGTCTAGACACACACAGAGTCAGCAGAGGTTATTTATAACAAATTCACACTTCTTTAATATAGGGGCAAAAGGTTCAAATAAATGCCACTTAATAGAGAGTCACAAAATTTATCCATGTGATAAAACACACATAGTGAAGCCATCTTCTGCTGGTTACCTTGTCTGATGGATGTGTTGCCGAACTACATAGTGCTGTCGCAGAGAAAATGGACAAAATTAGTCTTAAAATCCTTACTCATGTTTTTCCTAATGTCTGCAAGACCACCCTTACTGAAAATTATGAAAACTTAATATAAAAACATACTTTAATAAGTACACCACTAAGGAGTAAATTAATTACACCATATAATATTAAACTACACTTAGATTATGCTGAAAACCTAGGATAGTATGTCTAGAATCTATATTCTAGAAGATAAATATATTTCACAGATGCATACAAGAATTAATACAATATTTTGGTACGTAACATAGGCATTTCATAATACTACTACCTTATTTAATGCTAATGCATTAGTGTTGTTATTATACTCGCAATGAAACCACCTCAAGAATTAAAATATTTGATAAGTCTTAACTGATTCAATTTCAAACACAAAAAACAATGAAACTTGCCCTTTAAAATTTTTGCATACATGTTTAAATTATTTTTTTGCAAAATGTTTATTGAGGGCAACCAAACTATCAAAAAAATGAGAAAATGTATACATTACTCAACAAAATGAATATAATATCTGAGTTTTACCCACAAGCAACAGTTAACTGACACTGATAACATGTGACAATTTTTTTTCTGCCCAAGGACATTAAGAATTGGCTAGTTGGATGGATGAATAAAAACCCTAAGGTCCTATTATTTTCTCAATCTTGAAAGAGTCAGGTGGTACATAAAACCAATCATCCTAGAGACTTTTATAGCTGATTTATTTTATTTACAGATGATTTTATCTGTCACATTTTAATAATTAGTGGCACACCTAACATTAGGCATTATAATTTTCTATGCACTCCAAGTGATGTATATAAGAATCACACATTGATAAAAAGATGCATGTTCAGTTACAAGCAAAGAAGTACTCCTAAACGATATGCACTTATATATTTTATAATTTAATCAAATTACCTTTTGAATCACTACTATAAAAATAATACCACAAAAACAAAAAAAAATATTCATTTTACCTTATTCCTTACCTTGCTATGATAATCTGTTGAAATTCCACTGTTTTTACACACTACTGAAACAGTTGACTACAAATAACACACAATTCATCATTTCTTAAGATTGTTCAGAAAGTCTGCGTACTATCCTTGATTACAAACGTTACTTAATAAACAGATTTACTGGTGCTTTTTCTACACATGCAAGCTGTGTTGATAACATTCATCTGAGAAATACAACATGCACTTTATTGTTTTTACCATATTTAATTTTTAAACTGTTTACAAAAGCATAACACACCAAATTTTTTATATAAATAGCGTTTCAACATGAGCCTATCCCACTACTCAAAATTATTTTGGATGGCATGCCATAATCCTCATTTACATTACTTATACACAGAAATATTGAGAACTACATTACCTCCTCATAGCATTGCAATGCACACAAAACTAACCCACTGTAATACACCAATACCCACAATTGTGATAGCAGTTGGCATGTGCACAGTTAGTAATTTGGCTTCATTTGCTGTTACTTTTCGGAGACCTTCCAAAGCATAGTTCTTCATATCTATAGCCTTCATGAATAAATAATACTGTTATTTCACTGATGGGCTTACGTCCATAAATTATTAGCTGCATCATCTTTAATTTTTTCTGTGTGTGCCTGTGCTCCTTTCTTGGTGTTTGGAAAAGGGCATTGGCAAAAGTACCCACACTCTTGAAACTCTTAATTAGGCTGTTAAAACCAAACACAACACATTCAAATATTAAAAAATGCAAAACAATTTTTTAAAATTATTTTGTGACACTTTAAACAAAAGAATTGAAATGCTTAATAGCAATATTTAAAGATTACCTTTCACAACTGATCTTTAGAAGTATATTGCCATCAAGTTCTAAGAGCTGGTCTCCAACTTTGAATTTGAAACCCTGAAATATATCACACTAGCATGAGCCACAATTAAAAGAGTAAATCATTTTGCATTATCACATTAATCTGAAATTAGCATAAAAAAATTTAAAAACAACATTTTAGTTTGTGATTTTTGTGTAAGTGTGAGGTATGGCAATGCATATAACAGACTGTTAGGTTTTTAATATAAAAGGTAAAGTAATTAGATTTTTAAAAAAGTCAACAAACATCAAATTAAAATCATTAACTTTGAAATAAAATGTGAAAAACAGCCATCTTAAAAGAGAAAATATGCATCTCATACTATAAAAGATACACATCATTGTGAGAGCACACAACATAATTCATACCCACCATTAATACTCCTGATCAATATACATACAGAAAATGTAAGGTCCTGGTAAATACTATAAATATGCTCAAGATTAATAATTTCTCTTAATGCTTTCAGGTTTTTCCTGTATTCATATTTCAGGCAGCAACTTTGGCTTCATTTTGATTTTTTGTAAAGATTCTTTAAAGTTTCAATTTGGTTTGGTGGCCAGGCAGGCCAGAAGGGAATTAAGACCTTTTGGTCATTATGTAGGTGTGTGTCCTTTGACTCATCACAAGGACTAGATATGCATAGCTCATGGATGGCAGTTGCCAGAAAATGAAGCCACAGCATCTGCAGGCCTAAATAACAATAAAATCCTAGTAACAAAATGTCCGGAAAAGCAATCTTGTATTATTAAAGTAATGAAGTTAGGTTCAAGGGGACATGAGGTACTATGTTATTGTAGTGTATTGTTGTGCACAATGTAATACACTACTTAACCTTTTGAATTGAATAACCGTACCTGTGTTTAGAAAATGTAATAAGTAAGTTCATTTGTTTGTATTATTTCCAACACCAGGCATTGTTGCACCTAACTTCATTGCTTAAGTAATATAAGATTGCTTTTCTGGACATTGTGTTACTAGGGTTTTCTGGTTGTTTAGGCCCACAGAAGTTGTGGCTTAATTTTCTGCATGAATTTCAGATACACACTCTCTGTGTGTGTGTGTGTGTGTGTGTGTGTGTGTGTGTGTGTGTGTGTGTGTGTGTGTGTGTGTGTGTGTGTGTNTATTATGTTACTAGGGTTTTCTGGTTGTTTAGGCCCACAGAAGTTGTGGCTTAATTTTCTGCATGAATTTCAGATACACATTCTGTGTGTGTGTGTGTGTGTGTGTGTGTGTGTGTGTGTGTATATATATATATATATATATATATATATACACACACTTAGAGCTAATTAATATGCACCAGAGTAGTCTTATTTATAAAAAGGATGCTATCATTTAAGTAAAAATAACATAATAAATTAAATCTGAACTGTTTATGATCATTAATTTATCACATTAATAAGACAGACAGGCCCTAATTCTCTAGCTGTGTTACATTTTTTTTATGGAAACATTAAAACGCAACATTTTGTTAATGTTACATTTATTAATTTAAGGTGATCAGTCTGGCACTGACAGAGTTTAATGTTATTCTTAAAATGCCAATTAACATAGCCAATGTTGCATTATTTTATTATGCTAATTATATAATTAAAGTATACTTAGAAATGTTGAGTATTACCTGTGATATGGTATATGACTATGTCATGTCAGCAAGGAAATCACAGACATTGTTAAGGATGCAGCATATTGAACNAAGCAGCAGCATATTGAACAAAACCATGTTTTTATTTTTACCAAGGACTGATATGGTAATAAAATGACAACGAAACACAGTGTCAGATGTTTCAACAACCCTAGTATTTGTATTTGAGCTAAGGAAGTGATATAGCTAGGGTTACTGGACATCCGGAAATTCCCGGACATGTACTATATTTCTACCCTCTGTCTAGTGTCCGGGAGGAATTTCGGTATAATCGCAAATGTCCTACATTTTGCTGTTAGAAGCCTGATGTTAGTTCCGAACATGGCCACCGCGTGCTTCAAACACTGTTTGTCTCTGGTGGTGTTTTATCTATATTGATCATGCCTGTGTAGCATCTCGTAACAGTTTGTCTACGGTTTGTTGTTTCTGTGGCGAAAGTTATGTTTCGGATGCAACACGTTTTGCAAAATGCTGAAAAGAATATTTAAGTTTGGCAATTTGTTAGCAAAGTACATAATGTCCAAGGTAGGAAGACACGAACACGAAGCACAGTGCGTTTTTTGTCCTCCTGTGATATGTGTGTCCATCGCAAATAAAGGTAAGATTTAAATTCTACTTTTTTTTTAATGGTTAATGTGTTAAGGTAAATCCAGTGATGACCTGCCATATTATATTCAGTGCTAATTGCCATCTGACTCTGACATGTTCTGTCTATGTTTAATTTATTTTGAACATAAATCCAGAAAAATCATGTTTTGACACGACGTGACCAGGCTGGATTGTTTTGTTATAGATGCACAGGATTTGGAAGTTTATCTAGCTTCACAAAAGCACAAAAAACGTGAACAAAATTATTCAGGTACTACAGAAATAAAGTAATTCCTTGTTCAGCCATCATCTTCATCTCATCGTGTTGCTGCTGTAGAAGTGACACTTGCATTCCACACAGTTCAACATTGTGCATCTTATAAATTGATGGACTGTGCACGTAAATTAAATTCAAAGCTATACTGTGATTCAGATATTGCAAAGAAAGTGTCATGTGCAAGGACAAAGACAGAGGCGATCATAAACATAGTTCTTGGGCCACATACCATTGATGTGACAACTTAGTGCCTGAAAGAGATTTCTTGTTTTCGTGTTTATACTAACAGTCACAATCATGGATTTCAAAAAATATTTCCCATTTTGATCCAATACTTTGACTATAAATCTGGAGGTATTTAGACAAAGGTAGTTGAGGTTAAAACGACTCAAAATGAAACTGCTGAAACAATATCATCATATATTATGGATACACCGGAGATTCTTGGAATCACAAAAAAACATGTCACATTTTCTGCAGATAACACAAACACTAATTTTCGTGGTATAAAGCAAGCTGAGGGTTACCATGTTTTCTGTAAATTAAAATTGTATGTTAATGATAATGTTGTTGGTGTAGGTTGTTTAGCCCATATTCTACTTAATGCAATTCAGCATGGTTCAGAGAGTTTAAGTGTTGATTTGGAAAGTATTGAGTTCAAGTTGTATAATTACTTTTCTATATATACAGTAACAACAGATGAACTCAAAGAATATTGTGATTTTGTAGACAAACTATAAGCAACTTCTTTGTCACAGTACAACCAGATGGTTATCTTTGTTCCCTGCAATTGAAAGAACAATTGACATGTATGATGCTTTGAAAGTTAATTTTTTACCTGTGTCAAATCCCCCCAAAATATTGAAAACATTTTTTGAAAACAGGTTGAGTAAGGTATTTTTGTATCAGATCCATTCTCTAATGTCTGTTTTTCAAGAAAACAAAAAACATTTTGAAAATAAAAAAAAAACATCCTTTGTTGAAATGACTGGCATTTTAAACAATGTGTGTTCCCTTCTTAAGAATAGATCAGAAATGTCTTTCATTACCCTGAAGACAAATCAATTATTGATTACTGTTAGGGTGGAGGGATTTGAAAATGAAGTGAATAATTTTGTTAAAGAGGCTCTTTCTCTGTATGGTGTATGTTTGGAATATTAAAAAAAATTGTGTATGCAATTCTCAGACTTTAAATGTTTTAACTGGATTAATCTAAGTGATAAAGTGAGCATTGATACAGTTCAACAATATATTGAGTTTTTGAATGAAAAGGGCATAGTCATTGATGACATTAAGTGTTGTGACCAAATATTTCTTTTGAACTCATTTTTGGAAAAAGACAGTGCTGCCCTTGAAAATTTATCATGTAATGATAAATGAGTTTGGTATTTCAGTGACAGCAACCATCCAGACTGTCATTCTGAACTACTTAAAATGGTGGAATATTTTTTTGCTATTCCTGCAAACATCTTAAGAGTTTTTTTTTTTCACTTGTTTCTGCGCAATGGACACATGAAAGAAACAGGCTATTGATTGACTCTGTGAAAGGTATTATTTCAATAAAATACAACTTTAAACATTAAAGTTGCTCAGATATTTTCGATTATATATCTAGCAAACTAGAAGTTTTGCATTATATCTATTCTTCTGAGAAATATAATACCTAATTCTGTTAAAGATGGAGTAAGTTGTATGTACAAATATTTTTGTGGTAGACTTACAAAATTTACATGAATTTCATAGCTTTGTGCAGATTAGGTTGTAGGTATGGTAAATATTTGTATGATAAAATTATATATGAATTTTCATTGCTCTCTGCAAATAAATTTGTATGTGTGATTATATTAATAGTTAAATAATAAAAATGAAAATGAATTTTTTATGTTTTGTACCTCTCACTATCAATTTTTCTACATTTTACGATGTCCTACATTATCATGCAATGTCCTACATTTTTGACCATGTGTGTCCTACATTTCATTAAAAGCATCTGGTAACCCTAGATATAGCATAGTGTTACATTGATGCCTGAGGGGTGTATCTGAGTTCATGAGGGATGGAGGTCTTAATAAAAATTAAATAACTAAATTTGATTTTAATTTATACACACAGCTATTATTTACAGCATTAATCTATCTATATCCAATATTATTATTTTTATTTCTAACTAAGTGCAATATTTAATGTCTATTTTTACTCTAATTAACGCCCTTCTTAAGGTCTCTGTTTGGTTATAGTCAATAACTCATACTCATCATTAACACCCTTTCAGACTGTCTGTTGCTACCATTTGTAGTACCTTTCACTCACGCACCCAGTACAATAGTCCATCCTGCCAGCCGCACTCTTCACTGCTTGAGACTCACAGTCGCCGATTTCCCTTCCGTTCGTCAGTTCCCTCACTGCTCATCATCTATTACTGAAACTCAGCAAACTCATCCAATCAACAACTCGGGTCGGAGGCCTGACGTGCTTTTTATAGTCTGCTGGCCTTAACCTGGAAAGTTTGATGCATCCCGAGTCACGTTTGGAGAAATTACGGCAGCAAACCACTCAAACATTCTTCAGATAAATACAGAAACTCAATACAACCAAAGGTCAGCAACACGCGCTGCAAAAGGATGATCGTGTCAGCTCGCTTTTTAGTAATAGATACGTGGCTCTTGGTTTAGCGCACACCTGTAATTAAAAACATTCCATTGACTTGCTGCCATCACTATCATATAACTGCTGTCCTTCACTTACACTCACTCACGCAGGATGCAAAACAGCGAGCGCGTAACACTGGCCCCTCTTCAATTCTGTTCATCCCAAACAGACACTGTAATATCCGGACTATCGTAGAATGCCAGTCAGTCGATGTGGACTACCATTCACTTTACCCAAGAGCCTTGACGACAAATCCAAAAGACCACATTATTGATCTTATTCAGAATCCGGTAGAGGCCTTCCCAACATTTATGTAGCTTTGAGCAGTACCTTTTCTTCTCTGTGGGTTGTACAGCCACACAAGTTGTCCTTCTTGAAATACCTCGCCCGACATTCTCCTATCATACAGCGTCTTCTTCCTTTCAATTAATTCTAAGGTGCTGTCGAGCAAAATCAGGAATGCATTCACGTCTGTTACACAATTCACTGGCATAATCAGGTGCTGCAGCTTCCTCTTCTGTCGGTCGGCCGAACAGCAGGTCACTAGGGAGACATAGTTCTCTTCCAAACAGCATCCTTGATTATGGTACCCTTGTGGACTCGTGAACCGCTGAGCAGAAAGAAAGAAGAATCAATGACACCTTTGAATCCCAGTCCTTTTGGTTGTCTGCCATAAAGGTCAACAGGTGTTGCTCAAGAGTGCGGTTAAGCCTCTCAACATTATATCTGACTGAGGGTGTAAGGCTATAGTCCTACTCTTTTTCATCCCCAGAATCTTTGTTAGCTCCTGGAACTCCATAACTTCAAAGTACTTCCTTGATCAGAACGGAGTTCTAGTGGCACCCCAAACCTAGAGAAGATATGCTCTATACATGCATCGGCCACAGTACGGATTCTTGGTTTGGGAGGGGAATGACTTCAGGCCAATTAATAAAGTAATCTTGGACCACCAGTATATACCGATTACCTCTCTCTATGACAGACAAGGGGCCCAGAATGTCTACTGCCATTCTCTCGAATGGAGCTCCAACATTGTATTTCTGGAGGTGACCTTGCCCCTTGGTCCTTGGGCCCTTCCTCGCAGTGCAAGTGCCGCACATTCAGCACCATTTCTCAACGTCCTCCCAACAGTGAAGCCAGTAGAATTGTAATTGGCAGCTAACCACTCAAACATTCTTCAGATAAATACAGAAACTCAATACAACCAAGGTCAGCAGCGTGCGGTGTAAAAGAGTTATCGTGTTGGCTCGGTTTTTGGTAACAGATACGTGGTTCTTGGTTTAGCACATGCCTGTAATTCAAAACCTTCTATTGACTTGCCGCTGCCACTATTATATAACTGCTGTTATTCACTTTCACTCGCTCGTGCAGGATGCAAAGCAGCAAGCACGTAACAATATTGAAATATAAAATTGTTAGAGTTAAGGAGGAATAACTCAAAACCACCTAATGAGTTGGTGCAGCAAAAGACATCTGCAAAGAGGATGGACGATGACAGAGGGTGCGAGGCGACAGCAAAGAAGTGTTTCTATGGTCTGGATGGACGAGAGGTCATGGTATCTGAAGAGTAGATGGCTACTGTGCATGGGGGTGCTTGGAGCACTCTAGAACATTCCAGACTAGTGGAATGGAGACTGAATTAAGGTGAGACTGTAGGAATGTGTGATACGGACTTTGCTGTAAATATTGGTAATATCAAATATGGACATATAATTTCTAACATACTTCAATAGGTTTTGCAAAACTGTTTATTGGGACTAATTTTAGTAATTTGATTGTATTAAATTCCTTGGGGTGATTGTGAATTAAATTGATTAATTGTAAATAGCAAATGACAGCCATTTATTATGAGATATTAAGTCAAAGGTATATACTTCTTAATGGTTGTAAGTAAGTTAGGAAATTATTATTAACACACACACACACACATACATCCACACCCACCCACACATGCACGCACGCCCGTCCACCCACCCACACACACACACACACACACACACGCATGCACACACACACACACACACACACGCACGCATGCACACACACAGTGTTTTTGAATAACATGCTGAAATTCAAACCACAGCGTCTACTGACTAATATAAACAAAAATATGTTGGTAACAAATATTTTGGAAAGGCCATCTAGTATTTTTTAATTTAAGTTGAAGTTAGGTAAAACACCCACGGAGTTCATAGTTATACGTATCTGTATATGTACCAAGAAGGAAACTGAATTGGCACACCATGTGGAAAATAAAATCCAAACACTTCCGGAAGCCTTTACTATTCAATTGCTAAGCTCCCATTGTTCATGTAGTTTGACACACATGTACTAACAGGCAACTACTAACAGCACCCGCGTACCTCAAGTTTATACTGCTCAATGAGCAGGCACTCTCCATACGGCATGCCAGTTCCATTGGACTTTGTGATATGCAACTATGCAACTGGTTGTACACGCTGGTACTTAAAGCTGTAGACTCCTTGTGTTGGTTTGCCTAACTTTAATTTAAATTTTAAAATACTGGATGACCTTTCCAAAAATGTTGTCAGAAGGATTTTTAAGTTTATATTGGTCCATAGATGCTGCGGTTTGAATTTCCACATATTATTCAAAAACAGCTTGTGTGTGTGTTTGTGTGTATGTATATATATATATATATATATTTATTGACACACACAGTATATTCACGGTTACTTCCAACTAAAGTTCCAAATACAGAATATTCCTCCGCCTCATGCAAATAAAGCTTAACCATATCTAGACTATGTAGTGCATTTGTGCCCACTCAGTAAAATAATATTTTGCAAGATAACTTTTTCTTACCAGACATTACCAACGTACCTGTTTTCTCACTGTTTTTTTTTCTTCAAATTAATTATAAATTAAACATTATAATTCATGGATATAATATAAGTAAAATTTGAATTGAACAAAAATTAAAGTACCTTAATGTTAACAGAAGTATAAAACGCTTGTGATACATTACATATTTAGGAAAGAACCATGGTGTGATAAACATGGGGTGATTTTTCAAAGGTTAGATTCACATAATGCAAAGAAACCCAGAATAGACTATATGTATATATATACTTACACACATATATAAACATATATAAACATATATACATACATATATATATATATACGTGTGTGTGTGGCTACACTCTGCTCCTGGCCAGCACAGTGCACAAGAGAAAGATACAGGATAGCATGGACAATGAAATTGTTTCTAATTACTGCAGCCTACTTGTCACCTGTGATGAAATACACGCTGGAAACAGTACTGCAACCCTTACTTGTTCACTGTGAGGTAAATATTTTATTGTAAAGAAGTAACAAATTTTAATAAATTTAAAACGACTAAGACCAGTTATTTATTTTTACGTGAACTTATTTTTCTTTGTTAAAATTGCACTAGTTACGGAAAACACTTCACATTAACTTACGGCCAACTTTTATCGCAAGGCACTTGTCAAGTCATGAAAATTGCATCGACAAGTAACTTCATAATTTAAAACTGAGCTGGTAAACTTTTGTCCAGTTATGCACACACATACCATATGAGCTAGAGAGTCCGAGTGTCTTGCTGAAAGGCCTTTATGTCGCCTTGCACAGGTCTTACTAATTTACATGTTTAAATTTCTTGAAGCTAGCCCAAACTATTAAAAAAAACTTTCTCGGCATGGCCTTCAACCTACGTGAGTGAAATTGTTCCGTCTGTTTACATTACTATTAAAAAATTTCACCAGAGCCAAGGCTACAACCACCTTCCCATGCTATGTCCCAGCCCACTCACCTGATGTATTGTCCACGACCTAATTACCTGCTGCAGCAAAACAAACTAAATGCCATAGCTGGAAATTATCAATTAACAGACATCCCCAAATTATTATAAAAGGAGTGCCTTGCGATACTGAACAGCCTGTTATTTCACAAGTACAAAAATAATCTACTTCACCCATTACAAAAATTATATCTGACTATAGGCATAACCATGTGCAAACAGTAACCTTAGTGACCGGCAATGTCACATCACTCCCCGACTTCCTGGGAAATAATTATTTAATCAAGAAGATGCAAAATTGTTAATTTTTTTCACAAAATAAACATTTTACAAAACACACAATGAGTCTTGTTATTTTATTGTACATTTCATTTGGCAACACTGCATTACGTCATTACTCCGTGGCAGACTCGAGACCACGGAGCGATGTCAGTTACTTGTCTGTTGGTTGTCCATTAAACTACATCAGTGTTAAACGAAGTGTCGTCTGCTTTACTTCTATTATTCTAACATGGTAGCAGAGGTGCGTGGTTTGGAAATGTGGTTCGGAAGTGAACGAGTGAAATAGTTTAGTGAATATTCCGAAGAAAGAACAGTTTTGTTAACCAAGACGGCGGCTAGAACTAGCGACATAAACATTCCAATTTTCGATGGCGCGGACTATTGTAATTGGAAATTACGCATCCTAAAGTTTTTACATATAGTGCCATATCGAATAAAGAGCTGGAATACATAGGAGACCTCGATACAGCTTATGATATTTTCAAAAAATTTGACGAGATGTATCTGAAAAAATCAACGGCGTTGCAGATAGTGTGCCGACATAACCTGGAAACTATCAAATTAAAAAATTACTCGGAGGTTAGTTTATTCTTTGACGACTTTGAGAAAGCTACAAACGAACTAAAACAAGCAGGAGCAATAGTATCGGAGCAGGAAAAGCTAAATTATATGTTGAAGGCGCTACCAGTTAATTACAGCCATATTGGTGATTTAATAGATGTTCTACCGGAGGGTGAGAGAACTGTGGACTATTTAAAAAGTAAAATAAAGTTAAAAACGGCAGAGAATGCGAGTGATACATCAAATGATACATCAAATGTTTTTCGAGCGGAAGCCAGGTCATCAAATCAGATTAATTTAAATTGTTTTGGCTGTGGAAAGCCAGGACACTTTAGAAGAGATTGTCGTTCCAGAAATGTAAACCGTGGACGTGGTTTTTCTAGTTACCATGGACATGGATTATCCAGTTACCAAGGACGTGGATCATCCAGTTACCAAGGACGTGGATCAAAGAATAATAGAAATTTGCATAGAGGACGAGGAAATTATCATCAAAGTAGTCATGAGAATCAAGGTAATAGTTTTCACACTACCATTGCAAACAATACGTACACAACAAGTGAAAATGATAAGCCAAAGAAAGGGCAAATAGAATGGATACTCGATAGTGGTTGTACAGACCATATTATAAACACTGATGAGTACTTTGATACTTGCGAGACATTGAAGAAACCTGTCCAAGTAAAAATTGGTGATGGAACAATATTAGAAGCTACAAAAGTTGGTAATATTAATACTTGTTTCCTGGTGTATGGACAAAAATCGGAAGTGATGTTGACAAATGTTTTTTATGTAAAAGAAATGAAGGCAAACCTGTTAAGTTATTCAAGAATTACAGACAAACATTCAATTGTTTCAAGAAGGAGATTGTCAAAAATTTATAACACAAATGGAAAGGTTCTAGCAGTGGCAATTAAAAATGAGAGACTGTATAAGATGAAAAGCTACATGATTGAAGAAAGAATGCAAGCGAATGTGGGTAAAAGACATATGACTATAAAAGAAAAACTACACCGTACATTGGGACATATAAATTTTAGAAATTTGGAAGTAATGTGCAAAATTGAGTCATTGGATGGATTACCTAAAGAGATTGAATCTGAATACCTAAGGTGTGCAACATGTATTGAAAACAAAATGCATAACCTACCATTTCACCATAATCGAAGAAGAGCAGAGGAGCTATTAGAGATTGTACACACAGATTTAAATGGACCACATCAGACTTCAGGAAATCAGGGAGAAAAATATTTTTTGAGTTTCATAGATGATTACAGCAAATTAGTTAAAGTTTATTGTATCAGGACAAAAGATGAGGTATATGATTATTTAGTGCAATATGTAAATGAGGTACAAAACTTGACAGGAAAGATGATAAAGGAACTGCGATGTGACAATGGCAAGGAATATATGAATGCAAGAGTTTTTCAGTTTGCAAAAGAAAAGGGAATAGTAATAAAACCTTGTCCAGCATATGTTCATGAACTAAATGGAACAGCAGAGAGATACAATAGAACATTAATGGATATGGGCAGATGTCTTTTATCAGAAGCAAAAGTAGAAAGAAAATTTTGGCCTGAAGTAATTAAAGCAGCTGCATATCTTAAAAACAGGACATTGACTAATACTATTGAAAGGAAAACGCCATATGAAATATTTTTTAAAAGAAAGCCATCAGTTAAAAATTTGAAAATGTATGGAAGTAAAGTGTTTATGAGAATTCCAGAAGAAAGGCGAAGATCAAAATGGGACAAGAAAGCAGAAGCTGGAATTTTACTTGGATATACTGACACTGGATACAGAGTGTTGGTTAACAACAGAGTGATTATTGCTAGACATTGTGATGTCATAGAAGAAGATGAAACTTTGTGTGGATTTGAAGATGAGAAACAGGATAAGATTGAAGATTCACCTAATACAAATCAAGAGAAGATGGATATGGCAAAACAGTTGGAAAAGGATAATACACAAGAAATAAATAATGATGAGATAAAAGAAGATGAAGATAGGATAACAAAAAAGGACTCAACAAGACAAGTTAAACCTCCACTTCGTTTTGATGAGGAATTTGGTTATTACTGCATTAATGTCAATTTTTGTGATGCTTTGGTTCCGGTAAATTTTCAGGAGGCGATTACATGTGAAGAGTCAATGAAATGGAAAGAAGCAATGAATTGTGAGATGGACAGTCTTGTGAAAAATAATACATGGACACTAGTAAGCAAACCTCCTAAGGACAAGAAGGTAATTGATGTGAAGTGGATATACAAAAAGAAGAGTGAAAGGGAGTATAAAGCCAGGCTAGTGGTGAGAGGCTTCCAACAAACTGAGTGTATTGATGATACTTATTCTCCTGTAGCTAAAATGCCGACTCTTAAACTGTTATTGTCTTATTGTTGTCAATATTCTTTAGTTATTCATCAAATGGATGTAGAGACAGCCTTTTTAAATGGTAAAGTTGTATCTGAAGTTTATGTAAAGCAGCCAGTTGGTTATGAAGATGGTACTAACAGAGTTTATAAATTAAATAAAGCATTATACGGCTTAAAAGAAAGTCCCCGAGCATGGTATGAATGTTTCAATGATTTCTTGATAACTCTTGGTTTTCGCAGAAGTAAATATGACTATTGTTTGTATGTTAAAGAAGAGAATGACTTAACTGTTTACATTCTACTGTTTGTTGATGATTTGTTAATTTGCTGTAAAACTGAACAAGCTATTGTTGACATAAAAAGTAAATTATCTGACAAGTTTAAAATGAAAGACAAAGGTAAAGTAAAAAACTATATTGGTATCGATATTAAATATTGTTATGATCAAGATAATATCTTGACTTTGAGTCAGAAATCTTATATTGAATCTTTAGCTAAACGTTATAATGTTGAAAATGCAAAATTGTATAAGACCCCTATGGAAGTCAATTTAAAACTGGCACAAGCTGATAAAAATGAGGATATAAAGTATAGAAATTTAATAGGTGCTCTTTTGTATATAAGCTCTGGTACCAGACCAGATATATCTTTTTGTGTAAATTATTTAAGCAGGTTCCAAAATTGTTATGATGAGACACATTTTAAATATGCTCTGCGAGTTCTAAAGTATTTGTACTTGACAAGAGATCTTAAATTAAAATATTATAAGAATGATAATGCTGATATTTTGGATTGTTTTGTGGACGCTGACTGGGCAGGAGACATTCTAGACAGGAAGTCTACCTCAGGATTTATAATTAGGTTGTTTGGAAATGTTATTGGTTGGAAATCAAAGAAACAGAACTGTGTAACAAAGTCTTCTACATTTGCAGAGTACATTGCCTTATCAGAAGCTGTAACAGAAATAAATTTTCTTATTTGTTTAACAAATGATGTTTTCACCAAAATTTGTAAACCAGTTAGGATATACGAGGATAACTCAGGGGCAATAGCCATTTCCAAATATGGAAACTTTACTAAGAATTCTAAACATATTGAGGTTCATTATCATTTTATACATGAGAGTGTCAAGCAAGGAAATATTAATGTTGTAAAGATAGATTCAGAAAATAATATTGCAGATATATGTACAAAAGCATTAGGAAATGTAAAATTCATTAAATTCAGAGAAATGTTAAATGTAAAAGAATAAAATAAGGTATAGTAAGTTAAGATATAGTTAAGGTATAGTTTTAATAACATAGTGAAGTTGTTTTGTTTTTGTGTGTTTTGGTGTTGCCATATAAATGTAAGGAGGCGTGTTATTTTATTGTACATTTCATTTGGCAACACTGCATTACGTCATTACTCCGTGGCGGACTCGAGACCACGGAGCGATGTCAGTTACTTGTCTGTTGGTTGTCCATTAAACTACATCAGTGTTAAACGAAGTGTCGTCTGCTTTACTTCTATTATTCTAACAAGTCTATTAACTAAGATCATCTAGAATTCTGGTATGAAAATTGAGTGTTATAACAAATTACTACAGCAAATTCTACAAGTGTAAAAGTCTGCTGAGAGTACTGCTACAATGTGAACTTCCCAGGTAAATTCAACAACAGTCACACATATAAAATTCAACTTACAAAACTATCTATAAGTTAAATGGCCACAAATAAATTCTGAGAGAAGGTTCACAGTATTACTACAAATTGCATAAAACACTTGCATCATACTATATTATACTTAGTTTAAAAAGATGACTGCAATTGTATTAAAACTTATGTTCGATTGGTTTTGCCACAGTTAAATTTGATTGTCCTGTTTAACTCTTGCAGGCACATGAATTCACTCTGTATGCAAAGTAATACTCTAATTAATTAATCATATACACCTTGAAGTGTTAACATTTCTAACTAAAGCATAATCTATACTTCTTACCCTACCAAAGAAATACATTTTGCATTAAGACAAGGGTATAAAAAAAAGCCTTGCTGCTCTTACACAAACTCTTCATATAAATTATCCCACACCTGTTTTCAATAGAAATTCATTATTGTTCATTACCATTCCAGTGACCATATGGGCTATAGCTCGTTTAATCTGGTACAGTTTACAGTTTCACAAGTTTGGTGAATATCTCAAACATTACAGGTGTATAATCCCCC